>NIVC01001620.1:94119-259460 GCA_002269645.1 Macrostomum lignano | reverse complement strand
CACAAGGACAAACTTTTGAAGTAAACAGCGAGGCCGAACTAACAAGTGATCACCTACTGCCAGCTTCTTCTGATGGAATCAAATCGACGCTTAAAGTCACGGGTAGCAGCATGTTCGACTATACATACTCCATGAATGTGACAACTCCGTTCCCTTCTGCACAGCGGATGCAGACTGACTCTACATACAACAATGATCGACAGACCTTGGTGTTTTCGTATAAAAGAAACGACGTTGACTACAAGATTATCGACTTCCAGCGCAATGTGCGAGTCAGCGACAATGGAGCGAGATTGATTAACACTTCCTTTTTATTTAATCCATTTTCTCAATCTCAAATTAGGGCTATCAACATGGACGCAGTGATCGGGTCTGACTACCTCCTGGGAATGGAATTCCGCAAGGGTGGCTTAAAGTACGCAGCATTCGACTTGGTTTACATCACATCCGGAAGCACATACCCGCAGCTTAGTAGGCTGGGAGTGCCGGGCGCAAACTTGGGCTTTGACTTGTCTCTGAGCACGAACTCAAGGTTCTACTTGCTGAGAACCGGAGACAACACGAATGGAGAGTGGAAGATGAAGTTCGCCATGTCTGAAAGTACAAAGGCTGAGACATCAGTCACTCTTGCCGATGGTAGGGTAACGGCTGGCTCTGGAGAAATATTTGGCAAGTCGGTCACGTTTTCCAGCCCAGCTGAAGGCTCCATTCAAGTGACGGTCGCATCTGAAGGTGGCACAAATACGATTACATGGACTAGTAGCAAAGACGGAAACGTGCTGAGAAACCTGCAAATTCGCTTCTCCATTGGCGAAAAATCAAGCTGCGTATCCTACACCAGGCAGGGACAACAGGTGGATGTGCAGTATGGCTCTTGCGATACTCCCAACACCATCAAGTTGACTTATCAGGTTTCGGACTTTTGGGAAATCAGCAAGGCCAAGGTTCAAGTCACCATTGAACATAAAACGAATTCAGGAGCCAACACCAAGCTGTACGTTCTTCCTGGACTGTCGTTACCACTGACTACTCTTTCAGAAATACCATTCAATGCTTTTGTGGATGTCAACAATGAAGAAAGAAAAGGAAATGTTAGCTTTACGAGTGAGTCTCAATCAATTGAGCTTCTACAGGAGTACGATATGAGCAACTTCCCCACAGCAATGCAGTTTAAGAGAGTCATTAACTTTAGAGGCCGTCCAACTGAGAATGAAATAATTAACTACGACACATCGGCCAAGACAGTGGATATCCAGCTACTGATGGATGGTGTGTACAAGCTAGTCATTTCTAAAACGCAAATCAGTCTAGAAGTAAACCGAGCTTTCACTGCTGGCGTAACTTACACCGAGGAGGCAGCAACTGAAAAGAAGATGATTGAGTCAAAGGCGAATGGAGACCAAGGCCTGGAACCGTTCCGAGTTTCCTGCGTCTATGGAGGCAGAAAATTGATGGAGGCTATCAATATGCGCTGCAGTTCCAAGCGAAATCTGGAAAAGATATCACTGTTGCTAGCGATGTCACGAACTACAAATACACGTCTGATGAATTCGGAATGGATATTTCAACTCGACTTTCTTCTTCTCTGATTGAGAAACTACGATCTGCAAATAGTGTGATAAAATTCTCCTACATACAGGATCCCACCAACAAGAATTACACCATCAACTATCAGGAAACGTTCACTGCCGACAGTGTTGTGTACTACCAGCTCGAATCCGTGTTCAAAGGTCAGGAGAAGCGCTTCCCTTCGACTTTGAGGGTGGCATCGGTGGGGGGCTACATTTTGGCCGACTTTAGCTACAGCTTCGACCCTGAGTCCTATGTGCGCTTTTCTTTGGACAAATTCTACAGCAACCGAAACAGCTACCTGGCGGAGTATCGTTCAAAGGATGCGTCGGCACATGTTGGCAATTACTGGCGAGATTTTAGTCTAGAAATTTCCTCGCCCAGGCGACAGCTGTACCTAAGCGAGAGCTGCAAGCTGTTAGAAAATGGTACCGTGCAGACTGAGATTCAGGCCTATCTGAACAAGCGGAACATGGAGGGCTTCACAGCTGTCCTCAACAAAGACTTTACTGTGCCAAATGTGTACAAGAGAAGTCTTCGGCTCACGCTACCAACTCGAACAGTCGGCTACGACAGAGTAATGAAGACTGAAGGAATCAGCCTTGGATACAATCTGACCGTGTTCTGGGACATGCAGACAGATCTGGAGAAGAAGATTACCATCCAGTTCAACAGAGAGAAGGAGCAAAGAGCATCAGGCTATTATTACTATCATAAGCTGGGCATGGCCGCTCCATTCCTGAAAAACAAGATCACCAAAGAACTGCGATATGAGCGCTCGGCCAAAGAGTTCCAGTTCTCAGTAACGCATGCTCAGGAATCGAGCGACTCGGTTATCATTGCGATGAATGGACAGAAGAACTGGGACCCAGTGCGTTCGGCCATGCAGAGAGAAGTGAACATCTCATTCGCGCAGCAGAAGGGAGATGTCAAGGCCAATGCTAGAATTATTATCAACTCAAAGAAGCTGTCCAACTCTAAGGTCTACTCAAACTCAAAGTACATGACGGAGGTGAACATCTATGCAACGGTGCCAACAAAGTCTATTGATTCTCATCTTCGCATCCGCTCTGTTCCGTTTGAAGAGTTCACCTTTGCGGTAGGTTGCATTGCGAAAATGGTCATGGGAAATTGGGTTCGAATTTGAAAAAAGTAGTGATTGGAATTATGTGCAGCAATTTATCATCATGCTTTGCTTTTCCAGTGCAACCACGGCGCTACGATCTCCTATCGGTACTTCAAGGGATTCGAGCGTTCCAGACTATCGCTGTTCGTCTCTGACAGCAACAAGGATGCTGGACAGCTCACAGTAACGTGTGACAGGGTCAAGTCAGTTTGGGAGGCCACTCTGGACACCGGCAAGGGCTACATGAACCCCAAGTCACCGCTCAGCTTCCCTTTCTACAAGCCGACAAAGGTGATGATCAAGGCGTCAGCCGGTCTGTCCAACAACCGGAAGAAGATCCACTTCGGAGCGCTCAATGGAGAAATGGCTATGGATAGCTCGATGAAGCTTTGGAAGCCCGAGACTATTCCGGCTGAAATTGATTTCTTTTTCGTGGGGGCCCAGCTGAACAATGATAACACTCTGGGCTATGCCTCCCATTGGCGAATCCGTCAGCAGACCAAGGTGAGTTTTAATCGCATTTCTCACTGCTGTCGGAAACTACTGCTACAGCTACGGTAGTGATCAGATATCCGAAAACAAGCCCTAAAAAAATTGCTTCGAATTTCAGAAGTCGCCCTTCACCGTCGCCAAAGAAGTTCTAGTGGATCCATGGGCCAAGACAACAAACCTACCAATCAGCATTGACACAATCAACAGTCTGATGAGACCAGTGAAGCAGAGCCAGGCCGAAAACATTAATACAGATGTGGTACTCGACATGCTCACCTCTATCTCCAGCAACGATATCGACTCCTTGAACCGGTGGGCCTTGAAGGCTCGAGAAAATAATGAGTTTATGTCCAACACAATTGGAAAGGCCATGGTATCAGCCTTTTACGTCTGTAAAGGCGGTGTGGAGGCCTGGCTTTCTATGATCCAAACATCGCAATACACGAATGCACTGCCAGCAATCGACTCGGGAATCCGCTCTGGAATCAGTTGGCTCTCTGATACTGCATCAAGAGCGTTGAGTAGGATCCCTGTAGCCCGTATTTGGAGCAGTGTCCTCTCCGTGACAAAGTACTTCACTGACCAGATTGGAGCATATTTCTCTTCCTGTGTTGAAATGCTGGACAACTATATTCGGACAAGAATTTCTAGCTTGACCGGCAGCAGCAGTAGCTCGGTTTTCTCGGTTATGTACAACGCGCTTGCCTCAGTATTCCCAGTGAGTGACCGCTATGAGAAGATGAGTCGCGTTGCTCAGGAGTACTCCACATGCATTCAAACGGCGGCTGAGGAGCTGATTTCCCAGTTCGCCAAAGTGGTCCAACCAATCCTCGTGAACACCCTGGGAGCACTGCCTAAAGTGTACGACTTCTTCGACAACTTGGCCTATGAAAGAAGCCAATGGCGCGGATATGTCAGCGATCTTATCAAGGCGTGCAGGAACAATGGTAACAGCATCGAGCAGAAAATGTCTAGCCAGACGGCTTACAGCAGGAATCTGGCCGAGTCTGCTGTTTTTTTGCTAGATGGGTACTACGGTCGAGCCATCAAGCAGTTTTTCAACACTGACGCCAACGAGATTCGAGTCTGGAGACTGAGCTGCGACCAGAAGTGCATGGACGGCGGCTCGTTTGCGGCCATCAACGGCACCGTCTACTTGCCCTTCCCGGCAATCGCTTTTCCTGAGCAGTCTAATCAGTACGAAAGGTACCTACCTCCTTTCTACTCGTATTCGCCTTGGTGGCAAAAGCTTAAATATAATCTTAATGCTAGAGCAGCTGGTACTATGGAAAAGTATTTCGGCAGGTATAGCGTCAGTGGCATGTTGCTCAGAATGCTACAGCCGTCGCACAGAACCGCCACAGTTGGCGAGGATTCTATTTCGACTTTTGGTGGCATTATGCTGAGAAACTTGTCTCCGTGCAGATATTTACTGGCTCACGACTTCCTTAATGGCGACTTCTCAATTTACGCGACCTACACGTGGAACGGCAGCAGGAGGCGGCTAGGCGATCTTCTGATTCGAATTGGAAATCGGCGAATCGTCATCACCAACACGAAAAAGGTCAGGGTGGACGGATCAATAGACCTTCCCGAGAGCGGAAGGATAGAGCTGGACAATCCAAAATTGGTCATTATTTCTCGTAGCTACAGGCAGAACTTGGATCTTGAGATTGATACCGAGATAAGAGGTGTCTTGAGGGTATCCAGCTACGAATCAGGCGACATCAAGATCGACGTGCACCCGCTGTACCACGGCCGCATTAACGGAGCATTCGGCAACATGGACGGGAACCAATTCAACGATCTGCATGGCGGATCGGCTAGCGACCATATGCGCCTGTGGAACGCCGGCATGTGCGTCATGGCCGCGCCAAGCAAGTAGGCTTGCGGCAGACTTGCGCGACAAAAGCTGAACCAGTAAAGCACAACGAAACAAAACTTACATAACATTATTTTGGCTGATCGAAATCAGTTCTTGCGACTACCCGCGACTGAATAACTATTATGTTTTTGACTGCAATAATGCGAAATTAAGGGGCATTGTCTATCACCTCACGATATCATGCACATCACAAATATGATTTATTTCATTTTTCTCTCTAGTGCTGTCTATAATGGAAAGCCATTTCATGCTTCAGCGTTTTTAGTGTGCTAAAAAATCATTTTTTCAAGTCAAACAAGTCAACAAACCAAGGTATTAATTCATTAATATTATTGAGATTAGGCGAGACAATGAGAGAAGCAAGAAGTGGCTATAACAGTAATTATTGTCATTTTTCACAATTGCGTGGCACTTTCTTAAACATCCGGGATCTCTGAGCTCCATTAATAATTTGAGCAAATTGATACTAGCTACAATAAAAACTGACAATCGCGATTTTTCAGCTCGTAAGCCAAGCATTAAAATCATTAATTAAATACTTTTCGCTGATTAAAAAGTGACGACTCTTAGTCAGAATGTTTTTATTGCCAATTTTTCTGACTCACGACTTATTTGGTGGCGATCTGTCAATTTATACAACTTACACGTGGATCATCACGAACAGCATTACGAGTTTTAACACTGCCAAAAGTCAAACCAAGACGGTGTGGAATTGGCTGATGTAAAGCTAAGAGAATCCTAATTTATGCTGATCTGTGCTATCTTACAATGACATACATTACATATACACTCGTTAATAGAATATGTCTGACTGTCGACACGGAACTGAAGTACGCCTTAAGCGTAAAGTGCGAATATGGCAGGTGCAGTATTACACCGCACACCTTGTATCACGGCAACAGATACTAGAACTACTAGATGTACCACTCGCAAATAAACTCGTAAAAACTACAGCGTCAAGTCTTTTTTCAGTAGTTCATCTGCGCAGTGTCACTTAAATTGATTGTGGCAGCAAAAATTTTCTTTTCTTCCTCGGCCGGGGCTTGCGGCCTCAGGAGCATCTGTGGTAAGAATGGACAACAAGCATTTGACTAGATGTACACAAGTGACCAATCCAGCTCAGCCAATGAGAGAGTAGTACGGAACCCTCTTTCTGTCGTGCTATCTATGCAGACGTATTGGATTTGGGTTTTTCAAGCTTTTCAGTTTTAATTAATTTTTTTAATGATTCCGAGTCTTATGCAGTCTGGAGTCGGTAAACAGGGCGAAGATTGTTTGCAGAAAGCCAGAGACAATTGCTACATGTACAGCTTCAAAAACTTTAGATAAAAGAGTAGATAAGCGCATTATTTGCGAGTGACATCTTGTTATGAACATACAACTGTTGATTAAGTTAAATAAAAAGATAAATTTACTAGAAATCACTTCGCAAACAAAGAAAATTCTGTTTAAATGTGTTGCACACAGGACCACGAACGAAAGTAACACATCAAGAGTAACACTGAAGCTTGTATATTTACAAATTAATATATATCATCAGACAACAGTTATTGCTCAATACGCATAACTTATTGTCTCATAGTAAAGTAACAGCTTAGTAATATATATGCATACAATATACTATATATATCTACGTATAATTAGTAATAGTTCGAGAAAATACGCATAAAACAAAAACACTGGAAGACCGTGTGGCATGTGCCTTTTATAATGCTGGTGCACGATTTATCGAAGGAATGATCCTGATCCCGACGTCATTAGATGAGATGATACCAAATATTAAAGCAAGATGTACTAAAGTCACTGCAGGTAACACAGGTAAGATAGGAACGAAGTGACTATACTAGATGACTCTAAAACGAGGAGACGTTACACGGTACAAGTCGTGACTATGGAGTGATTTTATAATGACTCTGTGACCATACGAGCGTAGAGTCGTAGCTCGTAGTTGCGTTTTAAGCGCATCTGCAGTCTTTTATGAATTAAAATCATTTTCATAACCTTTTTAAGCGCTAGCACAACGACTTTCTACAACTCACCTGATGCGCTCAGAGTCGCTAGAATCACAAGTAAGTTGTTGACAATGACTCTTTAGCTGTACCTAATATCCCAGTAACGTTTTTCAACGGGATATAAAAACAATGCAGTACTACCAATGCACTAATAGTCGTGCTATTATCACAGATTAAGTGAGGAATCATCGGCGGTAGATGAGACAATCCTCTAAGCCACCTCACTCAGCCGGCTGGTGCACCCGGCCCTCCTTAATTGGCAGCCGCAGCGGCCGCTCCGCCCTGTGCTTAGCAACCTGGTCGCGGACCTCGGCTACGCATTTGGCCATGTCGGCCTCAACGGAGTCCATGTCCGTCCGCAGCTGTTTAGCCTTGGCGTCCAGCTCGTTCAGCCTGCTAGATCCGGCGTCTAGCAGGGCGAGGCACTGCGCCACCCGCTCGGCTACGCTGAGGCCGTGCGTAGCCGGCGACAATTGGCCGGTCATGAACTTGTCGAACAGCTCCTTGGGCAGGCTGAGCGACTCGTGATTCAACGACTCCAAAAACGACACGGCGCAGCACAGATTGGTGAAGTAATAGCCCTGAGAATTTGGAATTCAATTGATGTCTACTTTACACTAGGCCTGCTCCGTGGGCCTCAGTGTTAAGTGTGTTAACGCCACCCTTCGCCCACCTCTCCTCCGCCCCCCCCTTCGCCGCGTGCCGGAGGGTTCTTAAACACAGTTTTTTTCTGGCTTTGACGTCTGCGTGCACTACGATATTGCTGAACTACGATACGTAGGATCTACCGGTATATAGTCCATGGTTTAATCCTCAGGGAAAAAATCCGTTTAACCCTTAGGTGTAGACTAACCTAGAGTTTGACGCTGGAGAATAGGACTCCACAGTGCACACAGTTGATGATGGGGAACAGGACTCCACAGTGCACACAGTTGATGATGGGGAACAGGACTCCACAGTGCATACAGTTGATGATGGGGAACAGGACTCCACAGTGCACACAGTTGATGATGGGGAACAGGACTCCACAGTGCATACAGTTGATGATGGGGAACAGGACTCCACAGTGCACACAGTTGATGATGGGGAACAGGACTCCACAGTGCACACAGTTGATGATGGGGAACAGGACTCCACAGTGCATACAGTTGATGATGGGGAACAGGACTCCACAGTGCATACAGTTGATGATGGGGAACAGGACTCCACAGTGCACACAGTTGATGATGGGGAACAGGACTCCACAGTGCACACAGTTGATGATGGGGAACAGGACTCCACAGTGCATACAGTTGATGATGGGGAACAGGACTCCACAGTGCACACAGTTGATGATGGGGAACAGGACTCCACAGTGCATACAGTTGATGATGGGGAACAGGACTCCACAGTGCACACAGTTGATGATGGGGAACAGGACTCCACAGTGCATACAGTTGATGATGGGGAACAGGACTCCACAGTGCACACAGTTGATGATGGGGAACAGGACTCCACAGTGCATACAGTTGATGATGGGGAACAGGACTCCACAGTGCACACAGTTGATGATGGGGAACAGGACTCCACAGTGCACACAGTTGATGATGGGGAACAGGACTCCACTGCACACAGTTGATGATGGGGAACAGGACTCCACAGTGCACACAGTTGATGATTGGGAATAGGACTCCACAGTGCACACAGTTGATGATGGGGAACAGGACTCCACAGTGCACACAGTTGATGATGGGGAACAGGACTCCACAGTGCACACAGTTGATGATGGGGAACAGGACTCCACAAAGACCATAATAAGCCTCACCTGTTCCCCGGTGTTAAGCCTGGCGGAATTGGCGAACCTAGTGATGAAAGCGATATTGGATTGCAGCCTAGGTGGATTGCCTTTCAGCAGTACGTAGATCAGGGCTGGCAAGAAGTCGTCGGCTGACGCGGCATCGCCAGAGGCTTCGTTCAAAGCTTTGAAGATGTGATTGGCGCAGCGGACGATGCTGTCCAGCTTGGCTGGCGGAGTCACCAGAGTGTCCAGCGCCAGCAGGCAGGCTACGGCCTCGTAAAAGTGCGGACTATTATTAGACACTCGCGACTCCAGGATAGCCGGGGTCACCCAGTGCAAAGAGCGCAGCTTCTTCTGCAAAGCGATGTCTTTAGCCTCCTCGTCCGGGCCCTGGCTGAACACGGTCCTGTAGATTCGTTTAGTCAGGAAAGTTTCAGCCCAGAACAGAGCGTCAGTCCGCTGCTGCTCTGTGAGGCGGTGATAGGCCGGCTCCGCGCCGATCCGCTTGGCCAGGCTGGCGTAGAACTCCTGCGCCGCGTCGCTGAACTCTTCGACTGAGGCGGTCGCAGCCGGCAGAACTTTCAGCCTGGCGATGGCCGATTTAATCTGCTTGGTCAGGTCGACCCCGGCCGCTCTGGGCAGGGACTTCACAAACGTCATGTACTCGTAGTTCGAGTGCTTGTCGACCTCTGAGATAGTCGATAGGCCGGTTGTCGATGCCGAGTCATCGTCGGAGACTGCGGCGGCTGGCGGCGATCGACTGCGCGCGGAGGCCGCCGAATCTGTCGGCTTTTTCAGCAGGTTTTTTATGGTGCTGGCGCCGCGGCCGGTCACCTGGCGCCGTTTCTCTTCGAACTGGTTGAACGAGGCGGACAGACCGGCGGCGGCGGCGGCCGCGGCCGAGGAGGCCACAGCGGTGGCTGCGGCAGAGGATGACTGACGCTGCTGCTGCTGATGTTCGCGGGCATCGTCTGTGCGGGATTTCGGCTTGAGATAGGCGTCCCTGTAGCACACGGAGCAGTAACCGTGCCAACTGGAGTTGCCATAGAAACCGCAGTTGTTCTTGCAGTAGAGATTCGCCTTGGCGGAAATGGCCGATTTCGCGGCTGTAGCCATTGACACGGGTGCTGCGCGCTGGGCGGGAGTTCAGTGCTGCAGAGCGGCGCGAACTGCGGCTGGAAGCATGCATGAAGCGGTGAGGCAATTGACAGATTTTGGTGGATGAAGCTTCAGATTATAGCAAATGAGACAATTGAGCTTAAATACATTTAAGTTATGTAGATGAGTCTGGTGTACAATTCATGTGCCAGAGAGTGGAATAGGTGAGTCAGCAAAGCACATCTGTGTGTCAGGAATCGGACCAACTGTGTCAGGGAGAAGGACTCAGACAGGAATCGGATGAACTGTGTCAGGGAGGTCAAGCGACTCAGATAGAAATCGAATGAACTGTGTCAGGAAGGTCAAGTGACTCAGACAGGAATCGGACCAACTGTGTCATGGAGAAGGTCAAGCGACTCCGACAGAATGGGATGAACTGTGTCAGGGAGAAGGACTCAGACAGGAATCGGATGAACTGTGTCAGGGAGGTCAAGCGACTCAGATAGAAATCGAATGAACTGTGTCAGGGAGAAGTTCCCAACAGTAGTAAGTCAGGAATCGGACCAACTGTGCCAGGGAGAAGGTCAAGTGACTCAGACAGGAATCGGATGAACTGTCAGGGAGAAGGTCAAGCGACTCAGACAGAATCGGATGAACTGTGTCAGGGAGAAGGTCAAGCGACTCAGACAGAATCGGATGAACTGTGTCAGGGAGAAGGACTCAGACAGGAATCGGATGAACTGTGTCAGGGAGGTCAAGCGACTCAGATAGAAATCGAATGAACTGTGTCAGGGAGAAGGACTCAGACAGGAATCGGATGAACTGTGTCAGGGAGGTCAAGCGACTCAGACAGAATCGGATGAACTGTGTCAGGGAGAAGGACTCAGACAGGAATCGGATGAACTGTGTCAGGGAGGTCAAGCGACTCAGACAGAATCGGATGAACTGTGTCAGGGAGAAGGACTCAGACAGAATCGGATGAACTGTGTCAGGGAGAAGGTCAAGCGACTCAGACAGAATCGGATGAACTGTGTCAGGGAGAAGGACTCAGACAGGAATCGGATGAACTGTGTCAGGGAGAAGGACTCAGACAGGAATCGGATGAACTGTGTCAGGGAGAAGGACTCAGACAGGAATCGGATGAACTGTGTCAGGGAGGTCAAGCGACTCAGATAGAAATCGAATGAACTGTGTCAGGGAGAAGTTCCGAACAGTAGTAAGTCAGGAATGTGTTCGGTAGGGTTAGCTGTGTGAGTAAGGTGGATCATTCGAAGTTCAATGCACAGAGACCAAGTACGATCACACGTACAATTTTGCTTTGCTTTACACCTAAGAGATTAAATTTAGATTAGACTTATCAAAACCGAATAAAGTCAAACAAAATGCTAGCCACCGAAAGTACACGGTGGCAACACCTGCGGCGGGTGTATCAATATCGATTTTTGTCATTCTCATGTGCATTCACACTAAAAAGTAATGTAGATTAGACCGCAATGGCTAAAGTATGACACTAAGTTAGGACATGGAGACATTCTGCTTACTGCTCAGTCTAGGTCTAGATATTTCGAGACCGAGTTGTCAGATAAAAAGCCAAGAAATTAGGAAAGACAACGCCGTGTGGAACGAAGACAGGAAACTCGAAATAGTTTTGTTTATTCAGGCACGGTTTTCATATAGAAATTTGTTTAGAAAATTCTACAGTATTGAACAAACGTGAAACTTGAAATAATGACAACTTAAGCCGGCAGAACAGAACACACTGGCCTACTGACAAAACAGTGCAAAATAATAAGGGATGTGGGACACGGGTTGGGACAGTCTGGAGAGATGTGGGACACGGGTTGAACAGTCTGGAGGGATGTGGGACACGGGTTGGGACAGTCTGGAGAGATGTGGGACACGGGTTGGAACAGTCTGGAGAGATGTGGGACACGGGTTGGAACAGTCTGGAGAGATGTGGGACACGAATTGGGACAGTCTGGAGAGATGTGGGACACGGGTTGGAACAGTCTGGAGAGATGTGGGACACGAATTGGGACAGTCTGGAGAGATGTGGGACACGGGTTGGAACAGTCTGGAGAGATGTGGGACACGAATTGGGACAGTCTGGAGAGATGTGGGACACGGGTTGGAACAGTCTGGAGAGATGTGGGACACGAATTGGGACAGTCTGGAGAGATGTGGGACACGGGTTGGAACAGTCTGGAGAGATGTGGGACACGAATTGGGACAGTCTGGAGAGATGTGGGACACGGGTTGGAACAGTCTGGAGAGATGTGGGACACGGGTTGGAACAGTCTGGAGAGATGTGGGAAACGGGTTGGGACAGTCTGGAGAGATGTGGGACACGGGTTGGAACAGTCTGGAGGGATGTGGGACAAGGGTTGGAACAGTCTGGAGAGATGTGGGAAACGGGTTGGGACAGTCTGGAGGGATGTGGGAAACGGGTTGGGACAGTCTGGAGAGATGTGGGACACGGGTTGGAACAGTCTGGAGAGATGTGGGACACGGGTTGGAACAAGCTGGAGAGTTGTGGGACACTGGTTGGAACAGTCTGGAGAGATGTGGGACACTGGTTGGAACAGTCTGGAGAGATGTGGGACACGGGTTGGAACAGTCTGGAGAGATGTGGGACACGGGTTGGAACAGTCTGGAGAGATGTGGGAAACGGGTTGGGACAGTCTGGAGAGATGTGGGACACGGGTTGGAACAGTCTGGAGAGATGTTGGACGACACGGGTTGGGACAGTCTGGAGGGATGTGGGACACGAATTGGGACAGTCTGGAGGGATGTGGGACACGAATTGGGACAGTCTGGAGGGATGTGGGACACGGGTTGGGACAGTCTGGAGGGATGTGGGACACGAATTGGGACAGTCTGGAGAGATGTGGGACGACACGGGTTGGGACAGTCTGGAGGGATGTGGAATACGGATTGGGACAGTCTGGAGGGATGTGGGACACGGGTTGAGACAGTCTGGAGAGATGTGGGACACGAATTGGGACAGTCTGGAGGGATGTGGGACACAAATTGGGACAGTCTGGAGGGATGTGGGACACAAATTGGGACAGTCTGGAGGGATGTGGGACACGGATTGGGACAGTCTGGAGGGATGTGGGACACAAATTGGGACAGTCTGGAGGGATGTGGGACACGGATTGGGACAGTCTGGAGGGATGTGGGACACAAATTGGGACAGTCTGGAGGGATGTGGGACACGAATTGGGACAGTCTGGAGGGATGTGGGACACAAATTGGGACAGTCTGGAGGGATGTGGGACACAAATTGGGACAGTCTGGAGGGATGTGGGACACAAATTGGGACAGTCTGGAGGGATGTGGGACACAAATTGGGACAGTCTGGAGGGATGTGGGACACAAATTGGGACAGTCTGGAGGGATGTGGGACACGAATTGGGACAGTCTGGAGGGATGTGGGACACAAATTGGGACAGTCTGGAGGGATGTGGGACACAAATTGGGACAGTCTGGAGGGATGTGGGACACAAATTGGGACAGTCTGGAGGGATGTGGGACACAAATTGGGACAGTCTGGAGGGATGTGGGACACAAATTGGGACAGTCTGGAGGGATGTGGGACACAAATTGGGACAGTCTGGAGGGATGTGGGACACAAATTGGGACAGTCTGGAGGGATGTAGGACACAAATTGGGACAGTCTGGAGGGATGTGGGACACAAATTGGGACAGTCTGGAGGGATGTGGGACACGAATTGGGACAGTCTGGAGGGATGTGGGACACAAATTGGAACAGTCTGGAGAGATGTGGGACACGAATTGGGACAGTCTGGAGAGATGTGGGACACGGGTTGGAACAGTCTGGAGAGATGTGGGACACGGGTTGGAACAGTCTGGAGAGATGTGGGAAACGGGTTGGGACAGTCTGGAGAGATGTGGGACACGGGTTGGGACAGTCTGGAGGGATGTGGGACAAGGGTTGGAACAGTCTGGAGAGATGTGGGAAACGGGTTGGGACAGTCTGGAGGGATGTGGGAAACGGGTTGGGACAGTCTGGAGAGATGTGGGACACGGGTTGGAACAGTCTGGAGAGATGTGGGACACGGGTTGGAACAAGCTGGAGAGATGTGGGACACTGGTTGGAACAGTCTGGAGAGATGTGGGACACTGGTTGGAACAGTCTGGAGAGATGTGGGACACGGGTTGGAACAGTCTGGAGAGATGTGGGACACGGGTTGGAACAGTCTGGAGAGATGTGGGAAACGGGTTGGGACAGTCTGGAGAGATGTGGGACACGGGTTGGAACAGTCTGGAGAGATGTTGGACGACACGGGTTGGGACAGTCTGGAGGGATGTGGGACACGAATTGGGACAGTCTGGAGGGATGTGGGACACGAATTGGGACAGTCTGGAGGGATGTGGGACACGGGTTGGGACAGTCTGGAGGGATGTGGGACACGAATTGGGACAGTCTGGAGAGATGTGGGACGACACGGGTTGGGACAGTCTGGAGGGATGTGGAATACGGATTGGGACAGTCTGGAGGGATGTGGGACACGGGTTGAGACAGTCTGGAGAGATGTGGGACACGAATTGGGACAGTCTGGAGGGATGTGGGACACAAATTGGGACAGTCTGGAGGGATGTGGGACACAAATTGGGACAGTCTGGAGGGATGTGGGACACGGATTGGGACAGTCTGGAGGGATGTGGGACACAAATTGGGACAGTCTGGAGGGATGTGGGACACGGATTGGGACAGTCTGGAGGGATGTGGGACACAAATTGGGACAGTCTGGAGGGATGTGGGACACGAATTGGGACAGTCTGGAGGGATGTGGGACACAAATTGGGACAGTCTGGAGGGATGTGGGACACAAATTGGGACAGTCTGGAGGGATGTGGGACACAAATTGGGACAGTCTGGAGGGATGTGGGACACAAATTGGGACAGTCTGGAGGGATGTGGGACACAAATTGGGACAGTCTGGAGGGATGTGGGACACGAATTGGGACAGTCTGGAGGGATGTGGGACACAAATTGGGACAGTCTGGAGGGATGTGGGACACAAATTGGGACAGTCTGGAGGGATGTGGGACACAAATTGGGACAGTCTGGAGGGATGTGGGACACAAATTGGGACAGTCTGGAGGGATGTGGGACACAAATTGGGACAGTCTGGAGGGATGTGGGACACAAATTGGGACAGTCTGGAGGGATGTGGGACACAAATTGGGACAGTCTGGAGGGATGTAGGACACAAATTGGGACAGTCTGGAGGGATGTGGGACACAAATTGGGACAGTCTGGAGGGATGTGGGACACAAATTGGGACAGTCTGGAGGGATGTGGGACACAAATTGGGACAGTCTGGAGGGATGTGGGACACGAATTGGGACAGTCTGGAGGGATGTGGGACACAAATTGGGACAGTCTGGAGGGATGTGGGACACAAATTGGGACAGTCTGGAGGGATGTGGGACACAAATTGGGACAGTCTGGAGGGATGTAGGACACAAATTGGGACAGTCTGGAGGGATGTGGGACACAAATTGGGACAGTCTGGAGGGATGTGGGACACAAATTGGGACAGTCTGGAGGGATGTGGGACACAAATTGGGACAGTCTGGAGGGATGTGGGACACAAATTGGGACAGTCTGGAGGGATGTGGGACACGGATTGGGACAGTCTGGAGGGATGTGGGACACGGATTGGGACAGTCTGGAGGGATGTGGGACACGGATTGGGACAGTCTGGAGGGATGTGGGACACGAATTGGGACAGTCTGGAGGGATGTGGGACACGAATTGGGACAGTCTGGAGGGATGTGGGACACGGATTGGGACAGTCTGGAGGGATGTGGGACACAAATTGGGACAGTCTGGAGGGATGTAGGACACAAATTGGGACAGTCTGGAGGGATGTGGGACACAAATTGGGACAGTCTGGAGGGATGTGGGACACAAATTGGGACAGTCTGGAGGGATGTGGGACACAAATTGGGACAGTCTGGAGGGATGTGGGACACGAATTGGGACAGTCTGGAGGGATGTGGGACACGAATTGGGACAGTCTGGAGGGATGTGGGACACGAATTGGGACAGTCTGGAGGGATGTGGGACACAAATTGGGACAGTCTGGAGGGATGTGGGACACGAATTGGGACAGTCTGGAGGGATGTGGGACACGAATTGGGACAGTCTGGAGGGATGTGGGACACAAATTGGGACAGTCTGGAGGGATGTAGGACACAAATTGGGACAGTCTGGAGGGATGTGGGACACAAATTGGGACAGTCTGGAGGGATGGGACACAAATTGGGACAGTCTGGAGGGATGTGGGACACGGGTTGGGACAGTCTGGAGGGATGTGGGACACAAATTGGGACAGTCTGGAGGGATGTGGGACACGGATTGGGACAGTCTGGAGGGATGTGGGACACAAATTGGGACAGTCTGGAGGGATGTGGGACACAAATTGGGACAGTCTGGAGGGATGTGGGACACAAATTGGGACAGTCTGGAGGGATGTGGGACACGGATTGGGACAGTCTGGAGGGATGTGGGACACAAATTGGGACAGTCTGGAGGGATGTAGGACACAAATTGGGACAGTCTGGAGGGATGTGGGACACAAATTGGGACAGTCTGGAGGGATGGGACACAAATTGGGACAGTCTGGAGGGATGTGGGACACAAATTGGGACAGTCTGGAGGGATGTGGGACACGAATTGGGACAGTCTGGAGGGATGTGGGACACGAATTGGGACAGTCTGGAGGGATGTGGTACACGGATTGGGACAGTCTGGAGGGATGTGGGACACAAATTGGGACAGTCTGGAGGGATGTGGGACACAAATTGGGACAGTCTGGAGGGATGGGACACGGGTTGAGACAGTCTGGAGGGATGTGGGACACAAATTGGGACAGTCTGGAGGGATGGGACACAAATTGGGACAGTCTGGAGGGATGTGGTACACGGATTGGGACAGTTCAGGGCCAACAAGAGTCAGGGGTCAGGCATCAGGGACAGCTCCTTAAGGCCGGTCTAACAAATGAAAAAGTCAATGCAAAAGTCAGCTGCAGCAGAAAAATCAACAAGCCAGTCAGGAGAAGAACCGAATGTACATTTACGCGAACTACAAAGCAACAATTGAGACAAATAAACCGACACTGGGCCTGGCCACGTAGACGTGAAAAAACTTTTTTTACATGACAAAAAGATAAAGCTGAAAAGGTGCAAATTAAAAATCGATATCTGTATTAAGGCTCCTGGTGTAAGTTCAGTGCAAAACAGAGCAAACAGTCAGAAAAATATCGCTTTAAAGGCATTTAGTCAACACAGCAGAGCACATGAGAAAATAAAGAAAACCGACATAAATATCAAGGTGAAAAAAACGAATTAAAATCATTTTAAGAAAAGCAAATCATACTACTGGCTCAAATGAAATCAGTAGCAATAAGAGAAAATGATAATTTTTGCATTCTTACTATCATTCTAAAACTTTAAAACGGGACGGATTTCAGCTCAAACCTAGAAAAATAGATGTACTGATAACCATATCACTATGTACCCGCTCGTATTCATTGAGTTCAAGACAGCAAAGCAATTGTGCAGTAACGCTAAAAATTAATTAGTAAAAATTACTAACTAAAGTATTGAGTTCAAACATAAGTTTGAGACAACAAAATACCGTCCAACAATTGCTGGGCGCAGGCAAGCTGTAAGAAGATTGGTCGTCAGGGCTAAAAATATCGGGCTACAAATATGCGTCAAAACTACTAACGAGTAGCAAGCAAGTCATATGCTCAAAAGGTAATAAAAATAACCGCTAAATTAAATGTGTGATGCCAGCCATCAAGTTGTAGTACAGGTTTCAAGGTACTTAGATTAGACTACCAAGTGGTTCAGTGACCTGCTATCCATTCAGGTAGCTGCTATCTATTCAGTGAGCTGCTATCTATTCAATGAGCTGCTGCTATCCATTCAGTGAGCTGCTATCCATTCAGTGAGCTGCTGCTATCCATTCAGTGAGCTGCTATCCATTCAGTGAGCTGCTGCTATCCATTCAGTGAGCTGCTATCCATTCAGTGAGCTGCTGCTATCCATTCAGTGAGCTGCTATCCATTCAGTGAGCTGCTGCTATCCATTCAGTGAGCTGCTATCCATTCAGTGAGCTGCTGCTATCCATTCAGTGAGCTGCTATCCATTCAGTGAGCTGCTATCTATTCAGTGAGCTGCTGCTATCCATTCAGTGAGCTGCTGCTATCTATTCAGTGAGCTGCTATCTATTCAGTGACCTGCTATCCATTCAGTGAGCTGCTATCTATTCAGTGAGCTGCTGCTATCTATTCAGTGAGCTGCTAGCTATTCAGTGAGCTGCTGCTATCCATTCAGTGAGCTGCTATCCATTCAGTGAGCTGCTATCCATTCAGTGAGCTGCTATCCATTCAGTGAGCTGCTATCCATTCAGTGAGCTGCTATCCATTCAGTGAGCTGCTATCCATTCAGTGAGCTGCTGCTATCCATTCAGTGAGCTGCTATCCATTCAGTGAGCTGCTGCTATCCATTCAGTGAGCTGCTATCCATTCAGTGAGCTGCTATCTATTCAGTGAGCTGCTGCTATCCATTTAGTGAGCTGCTATCCATTCAGTGAGCTGCTGCTATCCATTCAGTGAGCTGCTATCCATTCAGTGAGCTGCTATCCATTCAGTGAGCTGCTATCCATTCAGTGAGCTGCTGCTATCTATTCAGTGAGCTGCTAGCTATTCAGTGAGCTGCTGCTATCTATTCAGTGAGCTGCTATCTATTCAGTGAGCTGCTATCTATTCAGTGAGCTGCTATCTATTCAGTGAGCTGCTATCTATTCAGTGAGCTGCTATCTATTCAGTGAGCTGCTGCTATCTATTCAGTGAGCTGCTATCTATTCAGTGAGCTGCTATCTATTCAGTGAGCTGCTATCCATTCAGTGAGCTGCTATCCATTCAGTGAGCTGCTGCTATCTATTCAGTGAGCTGCTATCTATTCAGTGAGCTGCTATCTATTCAGTGAGCTGCTATCTATTCATCTGACCAGCTAAAATCTTACTATATACTACTTAAAGTAGCAGAAAATTCTCTCTCCTGATCTCAGGTGTAAGTGTTGAAATATTAAGAAGATTGTTAAAAGCAACATGAACAAGCGCGGACACTATTGAGCAGAAATCAGTGCGCTATTCATTCACTAGAAGCAAAACTCGGCAGCACTACGCACTCTAATGCTGCTTCCTACTCGAGCCGGCAGTGTCCAATGCTCGATTTAAATCGCCAGACGAAGCCGAGAAGGACAGAACAGTTGCCACTCCAGCTGGCGACACTATGGGACTGTCGCCGGCTCCGCCAGCTGGGCTGGCAGCCACCAGCGAGCTATCCGAGACCGACTGCGCCAAATGATGATGGGCGGTGCCATTTGAAGCGACGACAATTGGGGCGCGCCTGCGGAATCTGTGCATGCAGTAGCTGCACAGCTGGGCGTAGAAAATCACGCCGATGCCGTAGATCACTACAGCAGCCAGCCGGCCAAGCAGTTCGGTGTGCGGATTGGTAAAATATGAGATTATGAGAGCGCCGCCCAACAGCAGGCGCATCACTCCGAAGCTGACCATGAACAGCACCTCAACTCCCATCATCAGCCTGGTGCCGGTGAAGCCCTGCCAGCGAGTTATAGCAAATTGTGAGCTCGATTCTAGAGTACACTCAATGTACTTTTAATGCTCGCACATACCCAATTAATACTAGAAATAGTGGATCCCCAAAGTAAATATAGTAACAGTGGAGTCTCAAACCACGGTCACAAACAGAAAGCTAAAAATAGAAACTATGGATTCCCAAACCGAGCCACAATGGAATCCCCAAACCGAGCCTCCTACAGACACAATGGAATCCCCAAACAAAACCCCATACAGACACAATGGAATCCCCAAACAAAACCCCATACAGACACAAATCACAATGGAATCCCCAAACAAAACCCCATACAGACACAATGGAATCCCCAAACAAAACCCCATACAGACACAATGGAATCCCCATACAGACACAATGGAATCCCCATTCAGACACAATGGAATCCCCAAACAAAACTCTATACAGACACAATGGAATAATCAAACAAAACTCCATACAGACACAATGGAATCCCCATACAGACACACAAAAATGCCAAGCAGCAATAAAAGCTGAGCAAGCAAAACCCACCTGTTCCCGCAGGAACCATCGCAACTGCAGCACTGGATTGGTGACCTCCGTCCCACCAACAGTGGCGGCCATCTCAGCGCCGCATTTGCCCATCAGCAGGGTGCCGGCCAGGCCCAGAATGCTCATAGCGTGATGGAACAGCATGAAGGGGCCCTCAGTTTGATAGTACAGGCACCAGGAGATGTCGAATATAAAATAGCCGAGGCTGGCCGTGAATATTAGCCTTTCCAGTTCCGTGTAAGGCAGGACTACAAGATTAATGGTGGAATGATTCAGCAAATTAATGATTTTAAATAGATTCATAACTAAATACTGCTCACTATCTAAACTTAGAGAATCCTAAAATGTATTTAAAAGCTTTTTGAGGGGTTGCAGCCTAGTGGTTGGAGCGTCAGACTTATGTCTGAAAGGTCGAGGGTTCGATTCTTGCCCCACTCGGAACAATTTGTGTCCTTGAGCAAGACACTTAACTCTGCTTTGCTTCAGTTCACCCAGCTGTAAAATGGGGTGCAAGCATTAGCTGGGGTAATTGAGGGTGTGTGGCGACCCCCTCCCCGTCCTTGGACTGAACAGCCGTACACAGCCTTCAGATGCGCAGCGCAATAGCTGCGGCTGAGCATCTGTAATCAATTATTGTTATTATTATTATTGAAGCTTTTACCTTTTACTAATACATCTGAAAATTTTCACTAAACACCTTAGTAAGATTGCATAATAAGGAGTAACAAGTGAAACAGATATTCGAACGAGTATGTCTAACAGGCCCTGGCCTAGATCCTGACATCCCTCACCTTGATTCTTATGATAGAACGGGATTCTGCCAATAATGAAGACGTCCAGAAAGGCCAGAGCGGACACAATCAGGGCGTGGACTGCAGTGACAATGCGGCAGTGCCACTCGCAGCGGAATCTAGGCATGGAGAGGCACAGGGCGGCGTACATGAATAGCCAGAATAAGGAGGCGCATAGCACTTGAACAATGAGCCAGCCAATGTGAACGGGATAGCGGTTGCCAGTGAAACTGACGCTCACTTCGCGAACAAGCCAGTCCATGGGTCTAAGGGTTGGCTGGGTGCCAAACTGCACTCTTAGGATCTGTTTAGCTCAGGGTCCCAGGTCCACACTTAGCAATCCTCTCCACACTGATGCCAGGGAAGAGTGCTGAAATGTATGTAAAAATGTAAAATGATCTATACAATAGACTGAAAATCATGAGTACCCTACTAAAGATTAGCAAAGTATCATAAAATGACAATAGTTATATACTGGCAGTTGAAAGATGATTGAATATATGCTAGGTTTTATTTCTTTGTCATAGTATGTAGCAATATTATTACATAATATATAATTGGGATATTTTAATTATTTAATTTAATTAAATTTAAAGTTCTAAAATTATTTTATGTAGAATAAATCACTAATTTTATAATTATAGTGGTTCTTTTGACTGAATGAGCTTTTTCAATTATAAAAATTAAATAATTTGTTAAAAATTGACTTTGAAGCTTTCAGTACATTCTATGTGCCAAAGGCTTAGCAATGTAAAGGAATGGAATAAAGATGCTAATATTTTATTTTATTTTGAACTTTTTGGTTGATGCCAGCTTTCATTCAATGATTTTTATAATTTGGCAACCTAGTTGATACAAAAGTGACACTATACTTTAACCATTCAAAGAAATCTAGAATATGTATAATAGCTATTACATAAGATCCTAGCTAGCTTAGAAATTAAGAATTACTGATAGATTGAATACTAGGCCTAAGAAACTTGTTGATAATATTGCAAACTCAAACCTCTCCTTTTGGTATATAAGCCCCTATTAAAATTAAAAAACTAAAGATAGTATAAAATAAGATTTTTTAATAAAAACATTATAAAAAAAGTATTTAGAATATTAATATTTAAGAAATAGAATAGAACAGAAATAGAATAGAATAGAATATTTTTATTTAAATTATAATTTAAATATAAAAATAGAAACTGATCTTTATTGAGCTATTAACCTAGCAACCAAAAAAAATTCTATTGAAATAATTGCAAATATTTACATAATGATTTTAGTAACATTATAAAAAATATAAATAAAAAACAAATGAAAAACAATTTATTTTATCAAATATTTTTGTATAACCCTAATATAACATGATAAATAAATAGAAATTAGAAGATTAAACAAGAAATATATATATATTAATATGGCAATTAATTAGGAAAATGATGGTTATAAAAGTAGACATATTTATATCAGCTTTATTTTTATAAGTCATTAAGCATTTCAATAATAATAAACTTATGTATTTGTATTTGTTAAAATTAAAATAGTATAACAAAATTTTAAAGAAAAAAATAATAATTTTTTTATGTTATTTTACTTGCTTATCAGCCTATTTTAATTCAAATTTTAATTTATATTCTATCTGATTTTTATTTCTCTTATCATTTAATTAAAAGTTTAGGAGGGAAGCATATCTATCTTGTAGCTTTTCTTTAAATTGTAATACCTTAGTAATTAATAATACTTTAAACTTGGGTAAAATAATGCCATAAAATGGCATAATGTGAGTCAATTTTAAGAATTTAGATTTTTAATAGGCCTATTAAAAGCTAAAATGAGCAACCTAGTTTATTACCTTTTTTGCTTCTATATGCATTTGTCTTCTTTTTGAGCCAATCTGCAATGTAGACCTATTAGCTTTTTTGGTGCCTAGGTGCATAGTCCCATAGAAATTTCATTTATTTTGTAGAATATAGTCTATATGCTTTCTAAAGCATACTACTACTACTTTATCTCAATAGTCATCTAAAAATTATGTGTGACAGTGTCACCTTCCTAACTATAGTATATATGGGCAATGTCCTAGTTTCCCACGTTAAATTATTTTGACCCAATTTTTGTATTTCCAGCATAGGACCTAAATCATGGCTGGATGACCTCAAGTGCTTGTAAATAGGCCTATTGTACCTCCTGCCAATTTGTGGCCATCGGGCAACCTCTGTGACCTTGAGATCAGTCACCGCGATCTGGTGCTGTTAACAATTGATGCTGAATCAACTATGCTGTATGCATTGGCTGGCATCTTATCATTTAATAGCCAACTCACTCACAGAACTGCAGCCACTTTCAGGAAGGCTGACACTTGCTTTTGAAGAATTGCTCTTGTTTGTTTGTTTGGTTTAGTTTCAAATTTTGGGTCAAAATAATTTAACGCGAGAAACTAGGACATTGCCATATATATATGCTTAGTGGTGGATCTAGAATTTCATTTTGGTAGGGGGTCCAAGCTTGTGCATCAACACTAGTATAAGAGATGCCAATTTTTAAGCTGCTACTCATGATTCAAATGATAGGGAATTTTGTTATCTGAAGTAGGATTGGCACAAAAATCTCAACATAAAAATCACATTATTATATTATTTGGTATTTTCATTTATTATGAAAGAATAAATGAATGTTAGCTATGGCTATGCCGCATGCTGATAAATTTATTTACTAATCTACTTTATATTATCTACTATTATCTTCTTATATTGATCTAATATGTATCACCACACAATAGACAAAAAACTCTATTGATTGAATCCAATAATAATTTACTAGATAGATGGGCAAGACTGCACGCTCAAATATAGCTCATTTTTACTTTTTATATTCGCTTTGTACATTTATATTTTACAAAGCTAACTTAATTTTATGTTCCCTTTATTCATTATTCTTTGTACATTGTACAGCAGTCGTGTGACTTTACCACTGTCTTATTTTAGAAACGGAGTAAACAAGCGAACTTAACGCAATGAATGACAAATTACCGCCCTATTTTAACCGCCCCCTCATATATCGCCGAATTGACTGTCGCCGGATTGACTTGTCGCCGAATTGGTTGTCGCCGAATCAACCTGCCGCCGAATTAACTGGTTCCTCCTAACTGTAGCTGTCCAGTAGTTCAAGTGAAGAATTCTGTTAAATTTTTATTGTTTGGATTTTCGTAGAAATACCCGTTATAGCAAACCATTCTTCTGTGGTCTATATTTGGGGATTAAAACTTGTTTTTCAGCTTTTTCCCAGTTTTATTGTTTTTTTACTTTATATTTTGTAAAAAAAGCAGATATAATATGCAGCAATTATTTATGATTCTAAGCTAATTTAACATGCGAATGTAGAAAATTTTATTGACATAATTGCTGCAGGTCACAGCCAAAACTCGTTTAACATTGTGCACTTCCAAATTTTCTTTGAAGAGTATAGTATACATAAACGATTTAGATATACCAGTATATTTTAGTATAGACGTATGGGATGTATGTACATATACACCTTTGGTATAGCGAGACTTTTTTTAAATCGTAAAGATGTTACTTATAATAGGATTTTTTATGGCGAAACATTGCTAACTTATTTGGCTAAAAAGAACTTGGTAATGCTTTCCTGTCCTGCATATAATATAATATGCTTTAGCTGCGGCTGATTTGGCTGCAAATAGTCGAAAATTCCGCTATTTTATATTAGATGTACAGACACAGTTATTGCGCACTGTAATATGTTTATAAATTATGAATTAAATTTCATTCAAAGGTGATACATGAATTTTAGATTTTTTCAAATGAACAAGGCTTTTTTTTCTAGAATTGAACTCCATAAGTAATAGGGAGTCCTAATATACTGTAGCTGTACTTCATATATATACTTATGTTCAAGCAGTATATTATTCAACTAAGGATTAGTACTAGGATTAAATAGGCTTATTTATACTTGGGTTAATTTTTTTGCCTAAAGAGCTCGTTTGTGTATTAGACAGCATTAGGTGACTATATTTGCAATCTACCTACTCGTAAGTGTAATATGGATACTATCCTACACTAGCTTGAACAAGCTACTACGAATGCACTTTCATAACGTAGCATTGCAGAGACAATCATAAAATGTTTTTTAAGAAACCCGATTATTATATATATATAACTCTAATGTGATTATTTTTCGTCTGTGGTACATATACATTACTGCTAATTGATTGAATTTTTGCGAGCGCAAGCTCAGATGAAGCGCAGATGATGAGGAACTCGCTTTAGTCAGGTGCCATGCGCAGTTGTCTCTCGCTAATTCCGCTGTCTTTACTTTTCCTGGCCTGTCCTGGACATGCCTCACCAATTGCTACCGAGCGGCCAACTTTTCGTATCAGCAGCACCGAACGAGTTCTATTTGTTTACACTGGCAACCTGATCGTTGCCATAGTCAGCATGATGGCCCTGGCAAGAATATTAATAGCCTGTTTTGGCATCTGTTGCGTAGGCAACCAGGAGCGATTCTATTATAGCGAGGTGCTGAATCACGTGTTCGCGCTTACCGACGAAGAGAGAGAGCGCCGAGTGCCCATAGACAACATCAAACTGGCGCTGCGCTGCGCTGGCGAATACCTGTGCGACAGGGAAAAGAAGTGCCTATCCACGCTCAGCGGCCACGAGTTCAAAGCCCCGATGGCCGTGTGATACTGATGTAACGCATATGACTGCAGAGTCATTGTTAATGTCAGTAGTAATGCATCTGTGTGCAACAAAGCTTATTCTTGTCTGCAGTAACTTTTAATTAATTGGTTAATTTGTACTTTTAAATAAATATAGCTAAACTGAATGGGCTTCAGCATTGGATTAATATTAATTTACTTATTCGCACAATGCTACTCCAAGTAGCCTGAGCACTTTACGTAGGCCAAGAATCTAGCCAACAAAAAAGTTAGAGAAATCATTGAACAAAGCCAACTTCACGAGCAAGTTGTTTTTTAATCATCGATACTCGAGTTGTTTTCGAGTCCGGATGAAAATGGTCTCGAGATCTTAGCGAGGTTCGAGATGAGAGACTATATCTTAGTAAGGCCTCTAGTGTACACTTTTTCTATGTACTTTTAGAATCTCTATGTTGCTTATTTTGTAAATAACTGCTTTGTACTTTAATCGAAAGTATTCATACGAGAGTTTATACTGCACACTATACATTGAATTTAGCAGTGTTTTTGTACTTTAAATGACTCGATCGCAGATGTACAAATTGATCTCGTTGAACGTGATCATCTGATCGTGCGCGTACGACGTCTTATGATAATAGTCCTCCTTGTAGCTGTCGATCATGCCCTGCACTGCGCCGAAGAACGCATTAAACGCCTGCGCGCCGCTCTCCTCGCCCGGTTGCGGCTGCACCGTGTCCCGGAAGTGCATCAGCTCCGGCCCCGTCACGGCCCGATTGCCGTCCAGATCGGCCACCCGGAAGTACAGGTCCACCTCCTTGATCCTGCGCCGACAGTCGGCCCTGGCGAACTCCGCCCTGGTCACGCAGTTGTCGCCGTCCAGATCCGGGATGGTCCGCTTCACCAGCAGCGGCCACTCGGCTCGAAGCATCCGCAGCGCGGCCGACACGAACTCCGCTTCGCTAATCGGCATCCGGGGCGTTCGAGAGCCGCGGAAGTGAGCGTCCAGCAGGCTGCGGTATTCGTCATCCAGGAGGCCCGGAAGCAGGCGGTAGCGCAGCGCCGGCTCCAGGTAGAGCCGCATCTCTCGCCAGCTCATCTTGCCGTCCAGGTTGACATCGATATGATGACGGAATATAGCTCGCAACAGGAAGCTGTAGGCGCCTGGCTGGAAAGTCCAACTGTCAGGATTGTAGCAGGCGCCGCGCTGGTCGGAGATGCTCGGCCACTGCTCGGCGACTCGCTGCAGCGTAGCCGTGTTGCCAGCCAGGGTCTCGCAATAATGCAGCATCTCGCCTATGGAGAAGCTCTTGGTGAAGATCCAGTCGGCGCCGCCGTGCTCCAGGCACAGCTTGCGCATCGGGACGGTCGTGGGAGTCGGCCTCGGCCTTTTGGCTGCGTCTACGGTTGGCAGCGAAATGAGGCCTGCGGGCGAAGGGATTCGAAGCGGGTCTTCTCATCCTGGCGATTGTTCAATTTATCCTATGGGCTTCAGGGTTGAACAATGTGCTCTGGCTATCAGAACCTGTCAATCTGGGACAATCTCGGCTATTTCCCTACACATGGACACCCTATTCTCAAGTACCACTGGACTCGTAGCTTTTAGTGGTGTCTACTTAGTCCCTCTTTTAGTGGACGCTCTTATCCTTGCAGGCAGACACCCTATTCCACAGGTGGACACCCTATCCTTACAGGTGGACACCCTACTCTAACAGATGGACACCCTATCTCTACAGGTGGACAACCTATCCTGGACACCCTATCCCTACAGGTGGACACACTATCTCTACAGGTAGACAACCTACCCCTACAGGTGGACACCCTATCCCTACAGGTGGACACCCTATCCCTACAGATGGACACCCTTACCCCTACAGGTAGACAACCTATCCCTACAGGTGGACACCCTATCCCTACAGGTGGACAGCCTATCCCTACAGATGGACACCCTTACCCCTACAGGTGGACACCCTATCCCTACAGGTGGACACCCTATCCCTACAGGTGGACAGCCTATCCCTACAGATGGACACCCTTACCCCTACAGGTGGACACCCTATCCCTACAGGTGGACACCCTATCCCTACAGGTGGACGGCCTATCCCTACAGGTGGACACTCTATCCCTACAGGTGGACACCCTTACCCTTACAAGTGGACAGCCTATCCCTACAGGTGGACACCCTATCCCTACAGGTGGACACTGGACACTCTATCCCTACAGGTGGACACCTTACCTCTACAGGTGGACATCCTTACCCCTAAAGGTGGACACCCTTACCCCTAAAGGTGGACACCCTTACCCCTAAAGGTGGACACCCTTACCCCTAAAGGTGGACACCCTTACCCCTAAAGGTGGACACCCTTACCCCTAAAGGTGGACACACTTACCCCTAAAGGTGGACACCCTTACCCCTAAAGGTGGACACCCTACTCTAATAGGTGGACAGTCTGTCTTAATTTTTGTTACTTATTACTATAATAGTGCTATTTATTATGGTTTAATGTAGAAAAAGGTAACTTTAAGGAAACACATTGTTCAACCTTGACAGTGGCTCACGGTTTAATACCCATCATATATGCTAATAAGTCTCTGGCTAAAAAGCAATACTCATATATATGCTATTTCACTATAAAAGTTACAAAACAATAGTTAATCAATTACCAAGCCAGCTCATGGCAATCAGAGCAAAGTATCGAATCGCGCGTTGCATTTTTTTGAAATCTATCTTTCGAGAACTTCAAAAATTGTCTCCAAATGCGTGTCTGCCGCGCAATACTGCAGCCTGAACTGGTCATGCAGTCTCTTATATTATCCACAGCGCTAGGGTCCCGGGGGTCTGGGAAGTTAGCGCATCAGCTGACGCTGTCTTCGTGCAGAAATCCCCCCCCCCTAGCCGACATTTAACTTTTTGTTTTCTTCCAACCGATAATTTCTGCGAAAGAATTCCTGCTTCTTCTTCTTCTGTGGCTGTTTGTCGCTCGGATGGACTTGCGTCAGTTGGACCCGGAGCTGCGGAGGTACCTGCGGGTTACCCGGCTGCCCGAGGTGTACGAGGTGAGGCTAGAGGTATTGACTACCGGTTGCTTATGCAGGAACAAACACTACCGTAATGCTGGGGGAAAAGAATGGCTCCGTTCCCTTTGTAGCAAATTTAGTATGAGATTTTAGTTCTCCTTTAAATTTAAGTGCACGTTTGAGTAACTTAATGACACTAATTGCATTTGAAATTCTGCTTTAATTTTTTGCGATCGATCAATCACCTGCAGGCTCTGCTGGCCGGCCTGGCCATCATGCAGCCAATCAATCCATGCAAATGGATAGCGGAGAAACTGTTCTACCTGCAGGAAGTTGGCATCAGCCAGATTGACTGGTGAGTGTGAGTGTGTGTGTGCTGGGTTGTATGAGTGGTGGGATCGGGGATCAATTATTTAGTTAGTTAGTTAGTTAGTTATTTAGTTAGTTAGTTAGTTAGTTAGTTAGTTAGTTAGTTAGTTAGTTAGTTAGTTAGTTAGTTAGTTAGTTAGTTAGTTAGTTAGTTAGTCAGTTAGTTAGTTAGTTAGATAGTCAGTTAGTTTAGGTTAGTTAGTTAGTTAGTTAGTTAGTTAGTTAGTCAGTTAGTTAGTTAGATAGTTAGTTAGTTAGTTAGTTAGTTAGTTAGTTAGTTAGTTAGTTAGTTAGTTAGTTAGTTAGTTAGTTAGTTAGTTAGTTAGTTAGTCAGTTAGTTAGTTAGTTAGATAGTCAGTTAGTTTAGGTTAGTTAGTTAGTTAGTTAGTTAGTTAGTCAGTTAGTTAGTTAGTTAGTTAGTTAGTTAGTTAGTTAGTTAGTTAGTTAGTTAGTTAGTTAGTTAGTTAGTTAGTTAGTTAGTTAGTTAGTTAGTTAGTTAGTTAGTTAGCTAGTTAGTTAGTTAGTTAGTTAGTTAGTTAGTTAGTTAGTTAGTCAGTTAGTTAGTTAGATAGTCAGTTAGTTTAGGTTAGTTAGTTAGTTAGTTAGTTAGTTAGTTAGTTAGTCAGTTAGTTAGTTAGTTAGTTAGTTAGTTAGTTAGTTAGTTAGTTAGTTAGTTAGTTAGTTAGTTAGTTAGTTAGTTAGTTAGTTAGTTAGTTAGTTAGTTAGTTAGTTAGTTAGTTAGTTAGTTAGTTAGTTAGTTAGTTAGTTAGTTAGTTAGTTAGTTAGTTAGTTAGTTAGTTAGTCAGTTAGTTAGTTAGTTAGATAGTCAGTTAGTTTAGGTTAGTTAGTTAGTTAGTTAGTTAGTTAGTTAGTTAGTTAGTTAGTTAGTTAGTTAGTTAGTTAGTTAGTTAGTTAGTTAGTTAGTTAGTTAGTTAGTTAGTTAGTTAGTTAGTTAGTTAGTTAGTTAGTCAGTTAGTTAGTTAGTTAGATAGTCAGTTAGTTTAGGTTAGTTAGTTAGTTAGTTAGTTAGTCAGTTAGTTAGTTAGTTAGTTAGTTAGATAGTTAGATAGTTAGTTAGTTAGTTAGCCAATTAGTCAGATAGTTAGTAAGTAAGTTAGTTAGTCAGTTAGTTAGTTAGTTAGTTAGTCAGTTAGTTAGTTAGATAGTCAGTTAGTTTAGGTTAGTTAGCTAGTTAGTCAGTTAGTTAGTTAGTTAGTTAGTTAGTTAGTGAGTGAGTTAGTTGGTTAGTTAGTTAGTCAGTTAGTTAGTTAGTTAGTCAGTTAGTTAGTTAGTTAGTTAGTTAGTTAGTTAGTTAGTTAGTTATTTAGTTAGTTAGCTAGTTAGTTAGTTAGTTAGTTAGTTAGTTAGTTAGTCAGTTAGTTAGTTAGTTAGTTAGTTAGTTAGTTAGTTAGTTAGTTAGTTAGTTAGTTAGTCAGTTAGTTAGTTAGTTAGTTAGTTAGTTAGTTAGTTAGTTAGTTAGTTAGTTAGTTAGTTAGTTAGTTAGTTAGTTAGTTAGTTAGTTAGTTAGTTAGTTAGTTAGTTAGTTAGTTAGTTAGTTAGTTAGTCAGTTAGTTAGTTAGTTAGTTAGTTAGTTAGTTAGTTAGTTAGTTAGTCAGTTAGTTAGTTAGTTAGTTAGTCAGTTAGTTAGTTAGATAGTCAGTTAGTTTAGGTTAGTTAGCTAGTTAGTCAGTTAGTTAGTTAGTTAGTTAGTTAGTGAGTGAGTTAGTTGGTTAGTTAGTTAGTCAGTTAGTTAGTTAGTTAGTCAGTTAGTTAGTTAGTTAGTTAGTTAGTTAGTGAGTTAGTTAGTTAGTTATTTAGTTAGTTAGTTAGCTAGTTAGTTAGTTAGTTAGTTAGTTAGTTAGTTAGTTAGCTAGTTAGTTAGTTAGTTAGTTAGATAGTTAGTTAGTTAGTTAGTTAGTTAGTTAGTTAGTTAGTTAGTTAGTTAGTTAATTAGTTAGTTAGTTAGTTAGTTAGTTAGTTAGTTAGTTAGTTAGTTAGTTAGTTAGTTAATTAGTTAGTTAGTTAGTTAGTTAGTTAGTTAGTTAGTTAGTTAGTTAGTTAGTTTAAAAAATGCAAAAATTAATGACAAAAAATTATACATGTAATTTATTCTTATACAGTCAAGTCATCCTGCATAGAGCTCATTTCGACAAGGATGATACCAGCTATTGATCATTGTCATTTTTCGAGTCGGTCAAAAACTAACAGAAGCGTCCCAGTTGCTATGCGACAATCACTAGGCCGCAAGCCAGCAGCAAGAAGCCGGCCACCAGCGGTCGGGATAATTCGGACAGAAGCAGAGCTGCTCAACGCCGTACAGCCAGAACTGAGCAGTGCGGCCGCGCCAGCTGAAGCCGACCTCGGTCACGGGAACCAGGTACACTCGCTGGCGTTGCCGGATGACTCGCGCCCCGGATGCCTGCACCTGGCAGCGGTGCTCCTCCAGCATCCGCTCCGACATCTGCTGGACGGCCAGCTGGGGGAAGTCAGCCAGCGGCCGGCCTTGCAGCTCCTCGGTCTCCAGAATCAGGTGGCCGGTGACGCGGCTGAGCCGCTCCTCCAACAAGTCGGTGCGGTCGCACACGATCTGGCTTGAGCTGACGTTGTTGCTGGGGAAACAGAGGCACGGGGGATTGATTAGCACAGTTGGGGTTAATTAGCTAATTATAACTTTTTGGTGAGGGAATTAAAAAATCTAGCGATTTCCCATCAAACACTTGGAATTCTGAGCAATTCCCCTACAGAGCCCTTGGCCAGCTGAGCAATTTCCCTACAGAGCCGTTGGCCAGCTGAGCAATTGCCCTACAGAGCCCTTGGCCAGCTGAGCAATTCTCCTACAGAGCCCTTGGCCAGCTGAGCAATTCCCCTACAGAGCCCTTGGCCAGCTGATCAATTCCCCTACGGAGCCATTGGCCAGCTGAGCAATTCCCCTACAGAGCCATTGGCCAGCTGAGCAACTCCAATGTTGAAGACTCTTGGCTATGCTCGTATCTGAGCAAGTTTTCCTTGACCTGCGTCATCCGAGAGTCAAGACAGACAGGCGCAGCCTCTTACAATCGCACGTTGACCAGCAGGTATCGCCGCAGAGTTCTGTGCCCCTTGCAGTCGCTGCACCGACGTCGTCCGGTGCCTTCGCAGAACGGACACCGAGTGGTGCCGTCGGTCGCGCAGTAGTAGCAGGGGCTGTGCTTCATCCGCTCGGCCAGCGGCTCCCTGGACAGCTTGTAGCCGGTGCCCTCGCAGCGGACGCAGTCGCACAGGCCGGCGCCGCGGCAGTCGGGGCAGCCAGCAAAGCCGACGCCTTCGCAGCCGGGACAGGCGACCAGCTTGGCGCTGCCGGGCACCTCGACTCGGCCGCGGCCCTCCTCGAACATCCGGGCGGGCCTTGGACAGTCCACCTCCCATTTGGAGGTCACATCGCCGCCGCGGCCGCCGCCGCCGCGATTCCGCAACCGACGGGAATACTTGCGCAAGCTGCCGAAGCCCCAGGACGGCTCCTGGGCTTCGTTGATGTCGCGCGTCTCCACGAATGTCTCCAACGAGTACTGCGATGGTAGTGAGATGAGCATTCGAGCAGAGTCTATAATATGATAATTAATAGTCGAGCTGATCTACCTGATATGCCTTCTTAATTCGGATGCTGCGAATCTCCATCTGCTGGGCGCAGCCGATTCGGCAGCCGAACTTGCTGGCAGCCCAGGCTTTGAGGGCCTCTCGGCAGCGGACCTCCGTCTGGGTGGCCGAGTAGCTGAAGAGAGCAAATGGGAGATCAGAACTGCCAGTTTTACAGAGTTTCAAGGAACATTCAAGACATTTCAAAATGGTACCCTTTGGAATGTCATATTGACGACAGAAAATGCTACGGAATGCAGAATTTGCACTTGCCTGTCCAGAGCAGTGCTGGAGCGGCTCAGCATCGGGCTTTGCGCGCACAGGCCCGGATCGGCTGTGCTGCGTCTGGCAATGCGGGGCGACATCTTTGAGGTCACGTAGTGCTTAGAGCCGACGTCTTGGACGGACAGTCGGTGCATTGGCAACTGCTTGTTGTCGTCGTTTTCGACTTCAACAACAATTTGATCTCGACTTTGACCTTGCTCTCCTCGTTCTCGAAGCCATGGCATTGATGCTGACCGCCTGGAGTCTTGGCGCTCCAGCCGGTCCTGAGGGACATTGTCCGCGATTGACGAGTCGTCGCTAAGCATGACTTAGTGACTTGGTGTGGAGCTGCAGACGCTTCAGCGGTTGGTTCATTAGTCGGGTGTTAAATAGTCATTTTCTTTTTTCGTAAAGGCAAAGCATTGGTCACGAACTGAGCATAAAAGAAAATGAAACCAACCCTCTCCCCGTCTACTCAGGGACTCCTTCATAGACGAGGAGATGAAGCCAAAGGAGTCGCCGTTCGCCATCAAAGGAGTGACGGGCCTCTTCGGCGGCGACATGGGTCAGGTGAGCCTTTGCCAGTCTCGATAATTAGGTACAGGCTGATAATTGGCTCAATTTATTCACGAGTGTCATTGCTTCAACATGCTTTGTTTTCAGTTCGGCAAAGATATTGACGCAGTAAGTTGGGTCCCAATGTGAGCAATACCTCTAACTGACTGCATATAGTTAGTTCCTGCTTTTATTACTTTTATAAACGCCTTTAACATGGCCACATGTTTCTAATGCTAACTCTAATGGACGTTTTTAGAATTTGACGTGGATCGCTAACCGTAAAAATTTAATAGTGGAAACGCCACAAATGACAAATCCTAATGAAATCGAATTTTCCTAGACCGATTTTGTCTATGGCAAAATCCCTATTTAGCTGTTTTTGCAAGAAATTCAAGTGCAGCATCCTGCTAATTAAGTTGTATATGGAAGAATTCTACGCCCTCATTGTCGGCTGATTTTCCATGCAAGAATGGCATTCTTGCACTCTTTTGCGTGCAGGAATGGATGTCTATGGTAAAATCTCACTGAAAAAGCATTAGGCGCAGAAATGCATTCCTGCACGGTTTTGTGCATTCCTGCACGATGAATCATCCGACAATGGAATTCCTTCACGTTCACTCGTGCGTGAAGGACATCGTGCACTCGTGACCGTGCAGGAATATATCATTATCACACATAGTCTGGAAGTTTTTGTTCCTTCATTCTGCATAGCCTTTGCACTGAAACTAAACAATGCTTTGTTTAACTCATTCATGTTGTTTTAACTTTTACAAACTAAAACCAGGTTTATTTACACCTTCGAATTAACAAAATTTGCGGTAACACCTAAAACGCCAACTCCATAGGAATCCGAAGCCAGCGATTCATCGGGCACCGATGAGGTAAAATCCAAGAGTTTCTGATGCAGCCAGTTTGCAAAGGCTGTCTGTACTTTTATTTTGTTCTTAGACGTCTGGTGTTTGCACGAAAGCGCGGAATTGAATTGGGCCTCGTCTGTTTGTGAAGATGAGACTGAAAACCACATCAAATCCCTTCCTTATAAAAACCACTTCAGATTTAGCTAATCTTCCTTCCAGATCCGATGAACACCCACCCAGATCCCGATAAACACCCACCCAGATCCGATAAACACCCACCCAGATCCCGATAAACACCCACCCAGATCCGATAAACACCCACCCAGATCCGATGAACACCCACCCAGATCCCGATAAACACCCACCCAGATCCGATAAACACCCACCCAGATCCCGATAAACACCCAACCAGATCCGATAAACACCCACCCAGATCCGATGAACACCCACCCAGATCCCGATAAACACCCACCCAGATCCGATGAACACCCACCCAGATCCCGATAAACACCCACCCAGATCCGATAAACACCTACACAGATCCAATAAACACCCGACCCAGATCCGATACACACCCAACCAGATCCGATAAACACCCACCCAGATCCGATAAACACCCACCCAGATCCGATAAACACCCAACCAGATAGAATGACTCCCGGATTTTTACCCGATAAACTCCCTTCAAAATTCAAAAAGCTCATATTTATTGCGCGTCAGCAAAGCTCTTGATTGTAAATTGTGATTATTTATATTTCCATTTTTATATAGTCATAGATTTGCAACACTAGAACATGAATCGTTCTATTGAAAATATTTTATTTTTTTTCATACAAATTGTCAAAATCAGTTTATTCGATTTAATTAAACAGATTTTTATCAGAGCTTCAGTCTCATAGGTTAGGTTATTTTTATTCGTTTACACCAACTCAACCTTTGGCACAGCTCGCAATATGTTATTTTTCAAATTTATCTAGATCTGCACGCAGCTATTGCTACTGATGATGAGTAGTAAGTTGATGCAGTAGTCTTGCTGGCCTTGATTCTATAGTCTGCATTGTCTGTCCTCACTATATACAGTTTATACAAAACATATTACTCTGCTCTGTTGCTCTATCAGCACCTCCGGGATAATTTTATGGGTGAAGCTTTCTACTTGTCTGTATTTTCTATTTCGCACTTTTGCACCTTTTTATTGGCGTCACGGCGTCATCAGTTTTTCTAAAAAATGTTTTCTTACTTAAAAATCTGGCATCGCGAAAAAGCCACCCACGTCACCCAATCAGCCTCACCCCAATCAGCCTCACATAATCAGCGTCATCCAATCAGCCTCAGCCAAATCAGCCTCATCCAATCAGCCTCATCCAATCAGCGTCATCCAATCAGCCTCATCCAATCAGCGTCATCCAATCAGCCTCAGCCAAATCAGCCTCACCTAATCAGCGTCACCCAATCAGGCTCATCCAATCAGCGTCATCCAATCAGCCTCAGCCAATCAGCGTCATCCAATCAGTCTGACCAAATCATTCTCCCACTGTTTTAGACTAAGTCAACCTGATCGCACTTGCAAATGCAACATCTGTCTAATCGATGAAATATTTTGATAATCTCCCCAGCCCTCGCCGGAGATGATCTCCAGGGCCTACCAGCACTACAATCGAAAGTCGTTCCGCCGTCACTTTGACAGCTGGCTGCAGTTCCACCTGTACCGGCGGCGGAGGCTGGTCGAAAAGCGAAGAATTTTGGCCAAAGCTGATGGCCACTTCTTTCAGACTAAAGTTGGACAGATATTCGGCACCTGGCTGGAGTGGACCAGATTTAGGAAGGGCCGCCAGGCCAGTGAGTTCTTAGTTGGCACTTTCAAAAGTATTTTATTGATTTCATGTTTAATGCACTTGGTGATTCAGCTGAATAGTGAGATCTGCAGACTGCCAAGTCTGCTGGTGGGAGAATAATAGATTAATATAATAGGTGAGTAGTTGAATCGGTGAGTAGGGGAGTAGGTAAGTAGGTTAGTAGGTGAATAGGTGAGTAGGGGAGTAGTTGAGTAGTTGAGTAGTTGGGTAGTTGAATAGGTGAGTAGTTGAATAGGTGAGTAGTTGAGTAGGTGAGTAGTTGAGTTGGTGAGTAGGGGAGTAGTTGAGTAGGTGAGTAGTTAAGTAGGTGAGTAGTTGAATAGGTGAGTAGTTGAGTACTTGAGTAGGTGAGTAGTTGAATAGGTGAGTAGTTGAGTAGTTGAATAGGTGAGTAGTTGAGTAGTTGAGTAGTTGAGTAGTTGAGTAGTTGAGTAGTTGAGTAGTTGAATAGGTGAGTAGATGAATAGGTGAGTAGGGGAGTAGTTTAGTAGGTGAGTAGGTGAGTAGTTGAGTAGGTGAGTAGTTGAGTAGGTGAGTAGTTGAGTAGGGGAGTAGTTGAGTAGGTGATTAGTTGAGTAGGTGAGTAGTTGAGTAGTTGAGTAGGTGAGTAGTTGAGTAGGTGAGTAGTTGAATAGGTGAGTAGTTGAATAGGTGAGTAGGTGAGTAGTTGAGTAGGTGAGTAGTTGAGTAGTTTAGTAGGTGAGTAGTTGAGTAGGTGAGTAGTTGAGTTGGTGAGTAGTTGAGTAGTTGAATAGGTGAGTAGTTGAGTAGTTGAGTTGGTGAGTAGTTAAGTAGTTGAATAGGTGAGTAGTTGAGTAGTTGAGTAGTTGAGTAGTTGAGTAGTTGAGTAGTTGAGTAGGTGAGTAGGTGAGTAGATGAATAGGTGAGTAGATGAGTAGGTGAGTAGTTGAGTAGTTGAGTAGGTGAGTAGTTGAGTAGGTGAGTAGTTGAGTAGGGGAGTAGTTGAGTAGGTGAGTAGTTGAGTAGGTGAGTAGTTGAGTAGTTGAGTAGGTGAGTAGTTGAGTAGGTGAGTAGTTGAGTAGGTGAGTAGTTGAATAGGTGAGTAGTTGAATAGGTGAGTAGGTGAGTAGTTGAGTAGGTGAGTAGTTGAATAGGTGAGTAGATGAATAGGTGAGTAGGTGAGTAGATGAATAGGTGAGTAGTTGAGTTGGTGAGTAGTTGAGTTGGTGAGTAGTTGAGTTGGTGAGTAGTTGAGTTGGTGAGTAGTTGAGTTGGTGAGTAGTTGAGTTGGTGAGTAGTTGAGTTGGTGAGTAGTTGAGTTGGTGAGTAGGTGAGTAGTTGAATAGGTGAGTAGATGAATAGGTAAGTAGGTGAGTAGTTGAATAGGTGAGTAGTTGAGTAGGTGAGTAGTTGAGTAGTTGAATAGGTGAGTAGATGAGTAGGTGAGTAGTTGAGTAGGTGAGTAGGTGAGTAGATGAATAGGTGAGTAGATGAGTAGGTGAGTAGTTGAGTAGGTGAGTAGGTGAGTAGATGAATAGGTGAGTAGATGAATTGGTGAGTAGTTGAGTAGGTGAGTAGGTGAGTAGATGAATAGGTGAGTAGATGAGTAGGTGAGTAGTTGAGTAGGTGAGTAGGTGAGTAGATGAATAGGTGAGTAGATGAATTGGTGAGTAGATGAATTGGTGAGTAGTTGAGTAGGTGAGTAGGTGAGTATTTGAGTAGGTGAGTAGTTGAGTAGGTGAGTAGTTGAATAGGTGAGTAGATGAATAGGTGAGTAGGTGAGTAGATGAATAGGTGAGTAGGTGAGTAGGTGAGTAGGTGAGATTGGGTGATTAGACCGGTAGATATGTATAAGATAACAACTTAAACAGTTAAATTCACAGAGTAAGCTTACAGCCTAACGAAGCATACAAAAGTGCATCGGGGATAACAGAGCAATTAGACTCAGCAGCAATAAAAACCAACAGCAAATTGACATTCCATCCGCCAATCCAGTGGCCTATCAGATTCTGCAGCGCGTTCTTCACGTGTCCGTGGTGCGAGTCATGTTCAAAGCCTGGCACGGCGTGTCGCTTGAGGCGAGGAAAACTCGAGAATACTTCGAGGTACTGTTGTGCCCGTGCAGATCTGTTGCATACTGACTGGTGAAGCCCTGTCCTTTGATGTACCGCCAGCCCTGTCCTTTGATGTACCGCCAGCCCTGTCCTTTGATTTACCGCCAGCCCTGTCCTTTGATGCACCGCCAGCCCTGTCCTTTGATTTACCGCCAGCTCTGTCCTTTGATGCACCGCCAGCCCTGTCCTTTGATGCACCGCCAGCCCTGTCCTTTGATGCACCACCAGCCCTGTCCTTTGATGTGCCGCCAGTCCTGTCTTTTGATGTACCGCCAGCCCTGTCCTTTGATGCACCGCCAGCCCTGTCCTTTGATGTACCGCCAGCCCTGTCTTTTGATGTACCGCCAGCCCTGTCCTTTGATGTGCCGCCAGTCCTGTCTTTTGATGTACCGCCAGCCCTGTCCTTTGATGCACCGCCAGCCCTGTCCTTTGATGTACCGCCAGGCCTGTCTTTTGATCTACCGACAACCCTCTCAATTCCTATGATCTACCGACAACCCTCCCATTTCCTTTGATCTACCGACAACCCTCTCAGGTCCTTTGATGCCAAAGCCATCCCATGCAACTCAATCATGCTCATTTCAAATGCCAGGCAGCTTTCAAACTTAAGCAATGTAATAAAATATTTATTTAATTCAAATAATTGCGTCTCCTTTCAGAGAGAATTGCGGGTAAGATGGAAGCCTGCGTACAGTAGTAACCATGTTTTCACTTCTCTAAAAACTAGTCTAACCAGCATATTAACAACCCGAAAGCTAAATTACATCTCCTTGAATTCCTGACCTTGATTGAAGCTGTTTCTCAGCAATTTTATTTTCCACTATCTGCTTTATGAGCCAACGCTACCATCTAACCTTTCCTAAACGAATGGAGTTGGGAACCTAACCGTTTCGCCTAATAGCAAAGTAATATTTGCCTGTTTAATCATCAACAAATTCACTTTCCAGCGTCTGGAACGCGGCGACAATGTCACCGAGGACGAGGTGCTCAGCAAGTCCACTGGCGAGGCCCGCGACGACCTGTCGCTAGTGTCCGAATCCCTCCGCCAGCAGATCCTGCGCCACCTGAGCCTGGCCGACATGTCCAGAGCCGCCTGCGTCTGTCGCGCCTGGAAGGTGAGACTGCCGCTCACTCATGCGCTTGTATTTCTACTGATTTGGGTCGGTAAGTAGTGCAGTTTGGTTGGAAAAATCGCGATAAACTTTTGCTAGCGCTAGGCCGAGCTTAAAGAGACGGAATTTTTAAGGAGTTTTCGACTTAAAGGAACAGATTCTTGATGGGAAAAATTATGGGATCAGATCCTAAATCAGTTAATCCAGAGGGAGATTTCGGATTTGGGGACTTCAAAACCCCTTCCACACCCGGCCGCAGGCGCACACCCAGAGCTCCGAGCTGCTGCACAAGCTTGACTTCGGCCAAGTCCGTCAGCACCTGACGCCGCTGGTGGCCAAAAAGTTCCTGGCTCAGTCCGGCCCGATGCTCGGCCACCTCAGCCTGGCCGGCTGCCGGGACCTTCCGTTGGAGGTCTTCCAGTGCATCGGCGCCTGCCGCAACCTGCAGGACGTGAACCTGTCCGAGTGCGCCAGCCTCACAGACGATGCCGTTGGCCAGATTGTCCAGGGCTGTCCGCTGCTCATCTACGTGAACCTGTCGTTCACCGGCATCTCGGACAACAGCCTACGCTTGGTGGCCAAGCACGCTGAGAATGTGCGGTTCCTCAGCCTGGCCAGCTGCCAGCAGCTCAGCGACCGGGGCCTGCAGTTCCTGGCTCAGGGACAGGGTGTGCACAAGCTGGAGCTGCTGGACCTCAGCGAGGGGGTTCAGGTGAGCTTTAGTGTCCTTCTGTCTGTAGCTTCAGTGTCCTCTGTCTGTAGCTTCAGCGTCCTCTGTCTGTAGCTTCAGTGTCCTCTGTCTGTAGCTTCAGTGTCCTCTGTCTGTAGCTGCAGTGTCCTCTGTCTGTAGCTGCAGTGTCCTCTGTCTGTAGCTTCAGTGTCCTCTGTCTGTAGCTTAAGTGTCCTCTGCCTGTAGCTTCAGTGTCCTCTGTCTGTAGCTTCAGTGTCCTCTGTCTGTAGCTTCAGTGTCCTCTATCTGTAGCTTCAGTGTCCTCTGTCTGTAGCTTCAGTGTCCTCTGTCTGTAGCTTCAGTGTCCTCTGTCTGTAGCTTCAGTGTCCTCTGTCTGTAGCTTCAGTGTCCTCTGTCTGTAGCTTCAGTGTCCTCTGTCTGTAGCTTCAGTGTCCTCTGTCTGTAGCTTCAGTGTCCTCTGCCTGTAGCTTCAGTGTCCTCTGTCTGTAGCTTCAGTGTCCTCTGTCTGTAGCTTCAGTGTCCTCTGTCTGTAGCTTCAGTGTCCTCTGTCTGTAGCTTCAGTGTCCTCTGTCTGTAGCTTCAGTGTCCTCTGTCTGTAGCTTCAGTGTCCTCTGTCTGTAGCTTCAGTGTCCTCTGTCTGTAGCTTCAGTGTCCTCTGTCTGTAGCTTAAGTGTCCTCTGTCTGTAGCTTCAGTGTCCTCTGTCTGTAGCTTCAGTGTCCTCTGTCTGTAGCTTCAGTGTCCTCTGTCTGTAGCTTCAGTGTCCTCTGTCTGTAGCTTCAGTGTCCTCTGTCTGTAGCTTCAGTGTCCTCTGTCTGTAGCTTCAGTGTCCTCTGTCTGTAGCTTCAGTGTCCTCTGTCTGTAGCTTCAGTGTCCTCTGTCTGTAGCTTCAGTGTCCTCTGTCTGTAGCTTCAGTGTCCTCTGTCTGTAGCTTCAGTGTCCTCTGTCTGTAGCTTCAGTGTCCTCTGTCTGTAGCTTCAGTGTCCTCTATCTGTAGCTTCAGTGTCCTCTGTCTGTAGCTTCAGTGTCCTCTGTCTGTAGCTTCAGTGTCCTCTGTCTGTAGCTTCAGTGTCCTCTGTCTGTAGCTGCAGTGTCCTCTGTCTGTAGCTTCAGTGTCCTCTGTCTGTAGCTTCAGTGTCCTCTGTCTGTAGCTTCAGTGTCCTCTGTCTGTAGCTTCAGTGTCCTCTGTCTGTAGCTTCAGTGTCCTCTGTCTGTAGCTTCAGTGTCCTCTGTCTGTAGCTTCAGTGTCCTCTGTCTGTAGCTTCAGTGTCCTCTGTCTGTAGCTGCAGTGTCCTCTGTCTGTAGCTTCAGTGTCCTCTGTCTGTAGCTTCAGTGTCCTCTGTCTGTAGCTTCAGTGTCCTCTGCCTGTAGCTTCAGTGTCCTCTGTCTGTAGCTTCAGTGTCCTCTGTCTGTAGCTTCAGTGTCCTCTGTCTGTAGCTTCAGTGTCCTCTGTCTGTAGCTTCAGTGTCCTCTGTCTGTAGCTGCAGTGTCCTCTGTCTGTAGCTTCAGTGTCCTCTGTCTGTAGCTTCAGTGTCCTCTGTCTGTAGCTTCAGTGTCCTCTGTCTGTAGCTTCAGTGTCCTCTGTCTGTAGCTTCAGTGTCCTCTGTCTGTAGCTTAAGTGTCCTCTGTCTGTAGCTTCAGTGTCCTCTGTCTGTAGCTTCAGTGTCCTCTGTCTGTAGCTTCAGTGTCCTCTGTCTGTAGCTTCAGTGTCCTCTGTCTGTAGCTTCAGTGTCCTCTGTCTGTAGCTTCAGTGTCCTCTGCCTGTAGCTTCAGTGTCCTCTATCTGTAGCTTCAGTGTCCTCTGTCTGTAGCTTCAGTGTCCTCTGTCTGTAGCTTCAGTGTCCTCTGTCTGTAGCTTCAGTGTCCTCTGTCTGTAGCTTCAGTGTCCTCTGTCTGTAGCTTAAGTTAGTTACAGTCAAAGTTAAGGTCTGTAACTTTAAAGGCTCTAGATTTTGTTAGTCTGTTTCTAAGCATTTATTTATGCAAACTTATTCTTTATGCAAGACTCACCGCTCTCCTTATCAACCCACAGTTCTCATCTGACGCCATTGTCCATTTGGCTTCAAAGTGCCACAAGATCAAACATTTGATGTTTAACGACATGTACAACATGCAGAGCGCTTGTCTGATGGTGAGCTCAACGCTTTGAACTGTAATTTCAAGAAGTAAATACATGTGCATGGAGTGAGAGAGAGATGGGCAGAAGACAGGGATAGTCAGAGACAGGACAGTCAGAGACAGGGATAGTCAGAGACAGGACAGTCAGAGACAGGGATAGTCAGAGACAGGACAGTCAGAGACAGGGACAGTCAGAGACAGGGACAGTCAGAGACAGGGACAGTGAGAGACAAGGACAGTCAGAGACAGGGACAGTCAGAGACAGAGACAGAGACAGGGACAGTCAGAGACAGAGACAGAGACAGGGACAGTCAGACAGGGACAGTCAGACAGGGACAGTCAGAGACAGAGACAGAGACAGGGACAGTCAGAGACAGTGACAGTCAGAGACAGAGACAGAGACAGGGACAGTCAGACAGGGACAGTCAGAGACAGGGACAGTCAGAGACAGGGACAGTCAGAGGCAGGGACAGTCAGAGACAGGGACAGTCAGAGACAGGGACAGTCAGAGACAGGGACAGTCAGAGACAGGGACAGTCAGAGACAGGGACAGTCAGAGACAGGACAGTCAGAGACAGGACAGTCAGAGACAGGGACAGTCAGAGACAGGGACAGTCAGAGACAGGGACAGTCAGAGACAGGGACAGTCAGAGACAGGGACAGTCAGAGACAGGGACAGTCAGAGACAGGGACAGTCAGAGACAGGGACAGTCAGAGACAGGGACAGTCAGAGACAGGGACAGTCAGAGACAGGGACAGTCAGAGACAGGGACAGTCAGAGGCAGGGACAGTCAGAGACAGGGACAGTCAGAGACAGGGACAGTCAGAGACAGGGACAGTCAGAGACAGGGACAGTCAGAGACAGGGACAGTCAGAGACAGGGACAGTCAGAGACAGGGACAGTCAGAGACAGGGACAGTCAGAGACAGGGACAGTCAGAGACAGGGACAGTCAGAGACAGGGACAGTCAGAGACAGGGACAGTCAGAGACAGGGACAGTCAGAGACAGGGACAGTCAGAGACAGGGACAGTCAGAGACAGCGACAGTCAGAGGCAGAGACAGAGACAGGGACAGTCAGATTCGAACCCCGATTCCCCGCAGGAAGTGGCCTCGCACTGCCCTTCAGTGGAGCACTACGAGCTGTTCGGCTGCTCCAGCCTCACCGACGACAGCTTCCGCGCCATCAGCAATCGCAGCCTCCGGGTGCTGAAGCTGGATAAGAACGACATCATCACGGATGCCGCCTTCGGCCATCTGGGCCGTCGCTGCCCGGAGCTGCACCAGCTGTGCGTAGCCGACTGTGTCCGAGTCACCGACCAGGCGTTGAAGGCCATCGGCCAGCTTCGCTACATTCGCGTGCTGAACTTGGCCGACTGCGTCCGCCTGTCCGACGCCGGTGCAAGAGCATCGCCGAGGCGTCGTTCGCCCAGTCGCTGCGCGAGCTCAACCTCACCAACGCCGTCCGCCTCACCGACCACGGAGTGACCGCCATCTGCAAGAAGGCCCCGGCCTCACCCACTTGAGGCTGAGCTTCTGCGAGAATCTCACACACCTGTCAGCGGACTCTCTGGCCAATTACTGTCCGGGCCTGGTCAGCCTAGACATGTCCGGCACCGGCATGAACGATTCGGCCATGAGCGTCCTGGGCAGTCTGAGCCGGATGCGCTACCTGTACTTGGCCAACTGTCCGCAGGTGACTGACCTGGGATTGCAGAAGCTGGTGCAGCAGCTGCGCTACCTGGAGCACCTGGATCTGTCCCACTGCGTGCAGCTCACCGACGGCGGGGTGCGCAGCATGTCCTTCAGCTGCCGCCTGCTCACCAAGCTGAGCCTGCGGGGCTGCCGGCAGCTCACTGACTTGAGCATGCAGTACGTGAGCGGTGTGTGTCACTACCTGACCCACCTGGACCTGTCCGAGTGCGTGATGATCACCGACAAATCGCTGAAGTATTTGAAGAAGGCGTGCAAAAGATTGCAGAACCTGCAATTGGACTGCTGCCAGGGAATCTCCAAGTGAGTTTAAGAAGCTGTTGGATGTGACGCAGCTCTAGCATTGAGTTGAACTCGCTTGCTGAGTTTTTAATAAAACACACACACACACACACACACCAAAAATATATTTGCTTCACATCCTTTATTCGTTAGTAGGCGATCTCCCCTGTGGCACAGAATTGTTAGAATGAATGAAAGTTAGACGGACGAAACTCAGGACGAAACTTGGGGGCAGGCCCAATCTAGCTCAGCCAATGAGAGAGCAGTAAGGAGAGAGATCAAAGTTAGACGGACGAAACTCAGCCTAGACAGGCCTAATCTAGCTCAGCCAATGAGAGAGCAGTAAGGAGAGAGGTCAAAGTCAGACACAGGGAAGAGGAAGACCAAAGTCTTAGTTAGCCTGGCTGGGGGGGGCAGGGGCGCCACCCCTTTTCTCTCTTGCTCGCTATGCGCACGCACTGGATTTGGGTTTTCTACTGCAATCTTCGTCAATTTTTTTCGTTTTAATGAATTTCGAGTCTGAGGCAGCCTTGGGGGTTGAGGATGCTGATTCAGTGGGCTGCTTGTACGAGTAGAAAGCCAAAAACTTTAAACACTTATCTTGTAAAATTTAATGAATTTTTAATCTGCCTAAAAACGCTAATTTTGCTACTGAAAAGGGGCAGATGCGCGCATTTTGCGAGTAACATATCTAGTAGTCTCTTCTAGGATCTGTGTGGGTTTAAGCAGAAGTGTGCCAACCTGTTTCATTCAACAGGGCCTCGGTGATTCGCATGACACGACGGATTCCGAGCGTGACTCACTCGACACAGGATCCGCTGGGACCCGGGCCGTGAGCACTCGAGCGTCAAGCAGTTGTCGAGTGTCGGGCTAATTAAACTGACTATGAATATTACTAGCTACTGCAAGTAGCAAGATTGCATGTGACTATGTAACTTTTTGTCTTTGTCTATTAATGCGTCGTGTTAACGTCCGACTTCTATATACTTCATATGCGTTTTTATTTATTACTAACAATATGAGCTATAAACAAAAACATTTTCCATCAAGAGATGCTTCCGTGTGTTTTCAATTGAATAAATGATGAAATATCAATATTCAATCGGTAAACCTTCAATTTTTTAAATAGTTTTTTCGGAGTCATTCATCAGTAAATCCACTAGTTTAATAAGTTGGTATCGTGACAGTGACGGGGTTGCAGTGACAGTGACGGGGTTACAGTGACTGTTTCAGTGACAGTGACTGGATTACAGTGACAGTGAGGGGTTACAGTGACAGTGACTGTTTCAGTGACAGTGACGGGGTTGCAGTGACAGTGAGGGGTTGCAGTGACTGTTTCAGTGACAGTGACTGGATTACAGTGACAGTGAGGGGTTACAGTGACAGTGCCTGTTTCAGTGACAGTGACTGTTTCAGTGACAGTGAGGGGTTGCAGTGACAGTGACTGTTTCAGTGACAGTGAGGGGTTGCAGAGACAGTGAGGGGTTGCAGTGACAGTGACGGGGTTGCAGTGACAGTGACGGGGTTGCAGTGACACAAAGGAGTTGCAGTGACATTGACGGGGTTGCAGTGACAGTGACGGGGTTGCAGTGACAGTGACGGGGTTGCAGTGACAGTGACGGGGTTGCAGTGACAGTGACGGGGTTGCAGTGACAGTGACGGGGTTGCAGTGACAGTGAGGGGTTGCAGTGACAGTGACTGTTTCAGTGACAGTGAGGGGTTGCAGAGACAGTGAGGGGTTGCAGTGACAGTGACGGGGTTGCAGTGACAGTGACGGGGTTGCAGTGACACAAAGGAGTTGCAGTGACATTGACGGGGTTGCAGTGACAGTGACGGGGTTGCAGTGACAGTGACGGGGTTGCAGTGACAGTGACGGGGTTGCAGTGACAGTGACGGGGTTGCAGTGACAGTGACGGGGTTGCAGTGACAGTGACGGGTTGCAGTGACATTGACGGGGTTTCAGTGACACAGAGGAGTTGCAGTGACAGTGACGGGGTTGCAGTGACAGTGACGGGGTTGCAGTGACAGTGACGGGTTGCAGTGACATTGACGGGGTTTCAGTGACACAGAGGAGTTGCAGTGACATTGACGGGGTTGCAGTGACAGTGACGGAGTTGCAGTGACAGTGAGGGGTTGCAGTGACAGTGACAGTGACAACCAAAGTGCCGGTGGCAGTGACCGTGAGAGCGCCACGAAACAGGACGTGTGAAAAAACATTTACAAAAGTGTGATGCATGAAAATTCTGTCAAGAATTCGATTTTAATCAATTGGTTAATCAGACAACTGCAAATTGCTTTCAACGTCTTGTTTGGTCTTAATTCTCCAAAGATCTAATCGGATCCAATTGGTGCTCATTCCCTGCTCAGACGGCTGCTCAATATTGTAGAGCTTGGCAGTTCCCACGCTGCTGTTCCCCTCTGGCCTGCTCAGCAACAGCTCAACCCAACCCCTCTAACTCCCTCCTCATCTGTTTGCCTTGTCCAAAACCCGCCTCCATGCCCAGCTCTATAATTCCCAGCAGAAATAATCGCGCAACTTCTCCCTATGCCCAAATTCCCCCAATCCGTGGCTCCATCTCTCCCGCTACCCAGCCTCCCAAACGCCTGACAGTTTTCCTGCTGCTTCCCCACTCCAACCCCGATCCCAACCCCGAGCCCGTTGCCATGCCAACGAGCATATCCTGAAGCAAAACCTGGGGTGCAAATAAAAATGCTGTCGCCAGCCCCCCCCCCCCTCAAGAGAGACCTCCCGCCTCGCCTCGGCCCCATTGTCTTTGCCAGTCCCTCCTTTGTCCTCACTTCTGCTTCTGCAGCAGCTGCCGCCAGTCTCTTCTAATCTTGCTTGCTTTGAAATTATAGTTCTTCTACCCCAGCTTATAGAAATCGATTTTTTCTTGACTAGAAGCAGTTCGACTTCCCTTAAGCCGGTTAAATAACAAAGTCTTGACCGGGTTTCGCTTTCGTGTGTACACACAGTCGACAGGACAGGAAAACCAACTGATTGACATATCGGCATGGGTTGCAACAGCAGCAAAGGCCAGCAACAGGGTAAGAACGAAGTACATGTATTTTAATAAAAGAGCTTGTGAATGTAATCAATTGTAATCAACGAAATCATTGTCACGTATATGCTCGTAACATAAGTCAGGAATGGAACTGAGGCCCTCAGTGCCATCATCTCTTTCAGCTGGTTTTCTAGCTATGCTGGTTTTTCGTTAGCTACTACCCCACAATCCGAAGATTCTGAGTAGACAAATGCTTCAAATCTTCCCAGCACACCAAAATTATTGAATTTTAGCATTCAAATGTCCAATCTCCTTTCTCTTCATCGGTTATCGTCAAACGGGGCCTTCAAATCTCTGCAAACGCGAAATGACTATAGTATTCGTAAAAAACCTGTTGCCATGGTAACCAATGCTAAGCGTGTGCAGAGTTGGAGCGAACAGCTGCAAAAATAAAAATAGAGAAACGAGGGGGGGGGAAGCCCACATCGCATTGAAATCTCATCTCATTCTCCTCTTTCTCTCGCTTGAGAACTCCACAGAGTTAGCTGTCCATGGCCCTGGCAACCAGGGTAGGAACAGGGAACAGGGAATAGAGAATGCAGCTGGCAGGTCTATAGGGAATCTATTTACTCCCCAATTCCCCACTCACACCGCAGCGAGCCATTTTTTACCTTCCCTACCCGGCGTCTCTCTCTTCCCCTCTCCTGCCTCTAGTAGAAGCGCTCTGGGGATTGGGGTGGAAAATTGTTTTTGTCGGCGTCTACAATCCTGCCGCACACTTCAGCAGCCGGGGGGGTTGAACTGGGGCATGGAAAACAGAGCTTGTCCCGTCTGGCGACTCTCCTATTTCCTTCTTCCCCCCCCCCCAGTCCTCAGCGTTACCATGGCAACGTATTTACTAAACGTTCGTTTGTTTTAGTGGGCAAGCCCGCCAGCCATCCACACCAACCCATTCGCTACCGGACACAAACGCGAAGAGAGAGAGAGCGAGAGAGAGAGAGAGAGAGAGACAGAGGGTCGCGGCGAAATCATTTGGCTAACAACGCGACAGGGGGCCGCAGCTTTAAAGAGGCTGGAAGTTCCATCCCCTCTAACCCGCCTCCCCTCTTCCTCATACCAGATATGGATAATTGGGAATCATGAGGGCCGCGGGGTGGACAATGGAAATGCGATAACCCCCCCCCCCCACCGTTTCAACTGACTATTTTGGCTAGCAACGCGGAGGCGGTGGAGATCCGACAGGGCATCGATAACAAAAAATTCAGTTGCGCATTATAATTTTTCCACGATGCTGAATGACGCAGGTGGTCCGTTTAAACTGATTGTAAAAAGACAGTCCTGACGAGAGGCGGATATGGGGGGGGGGCGGATGAGGGATGATAGAGAACTGAAGACAAACAAAGAATATTTTAGGGCAGGTGATGGGGCGGTTGATAACTGGTTGATTAGACAGATGATGAGGCGGACGATGGAGAGCGGATGATGGGGCGGATGATGGGGCGGATAATGGGGCGGCTGATGGGCGGATGATGGGGCGGATGATAGAGAGCGGATAAATGAAGCGGTTGTTAGAGAGTGGATGATGGGGCGGTTGACGGGCGGTTGACGGGCGGATGATGGGCGGATGATAGACAGCGGACGATGGGGCGGATGATGGGCGGATGATGGGCGGATGATGGGCGGATGCGTGTTGGGAAGTGAGTTAGGAGGGACTCACCGCCATTACAAGCAGACTAACTTTACTTCCGCAACGATAAAAACCCACCCACCCTTTCCCACCATCCAGTTGCGAACGGCAATAAGCCGGCGGGCGGACAGACGGCGGCCAGCGGCAACGCGGCCGCGAACTCCTCCAAGCCGGCAGCGGGCCAGCAGCAGCAGCAGCAGCAGGCCAACGCGGCCGACAACGCCGACAAGAAGCAGGAGAACGGCGCTGCCCCCGAGGCAAACGGGGAGACTGGTAAACATTTTAATAAGCGATGAAGCCGGCCAGTTTGAAATCTATTTAATTACGACCGTTCACTTTTTTTAACTGGCAGGCGCCGCCGCAGCCGGTAGTTCCACGCCGCAGCCAGCCGAGAATGCCGAAGGTGCGGGCGAAGAAAAGCCGGCGGACGAGGCAGCGGCAGCGCCGGAGGCCGGAGACCAATCCGAGGCTTCGGCGACGCCGGCGGCCGGTGACGCCTCGCCAGATGCCGCTTCGCCGGCGCCGGCCGCCGAGGGAGAGGCCGCCGCTCAGGGCGGCGAGACCGCCGCGGAGGAACGTGAGTTCAGAGAGCGGATCTGGGGGGCGGATCTGAGGGCGGATCTGAGGGGCGGATCTGTGGGCAGATCTGAAGGCCGGATCTGAAGGCCGGATCTGAAGGGCGGATCTGAGAGAGGATTGGAGGAGCGGATCTGAAGGGCGGATCTGAAGGGCGGATCTGAGAGAGGATTGGAGGAGCGGATCTGAAGGGCGGATCTGAAGAGCAGATCTGAAGGAAGGGCGGATCTGATAGAGGATTGGAGGGGCGGATCTGAATGGCGGATCTGATAGAGGATTGGAGGGGCGGATCTGAATGGCGGATCTGATAGAGGATTGGAGATTGGAGGGGCGGATCTGAAGGGCGGATCTGAGGGGCAGATCTGAGGGGCAGATCTGAGGGAGGATCTGAGGGCAGCTCTGAGGGCGGATCTGAAGGGTGGGCTGAAGGGCGGATTTGAGAGAGGATTGGAGGAGCGGATCTGAAGGGCGGATCTGAAGGGCGGATCTGAGAGAGGATTGGAGGAGCGGATCTGAAGGGCGGATCTGAAGAGCAGATCTGAAGGAAGGGCGGATCTGAAGATCAGATCTGAAGGAAGGGCGGATCTGATAGAGGATTGGAGGGGCGGATCTGAATGGCGGATCTGATAGAGGATTGGAGGGGCGGATCTGAATGGCGGATCTGATAGAGGATTGGAGGGGCGGATCTGAATGGCGGATCTGATAGAGGATTGGAGATTGGAGGGGCGGATCTGAAGGGCGGATCTGAGGGGCAGATCTGAGGGGCAGATCTGAGGGAGGATCTGAGGGCAGCTCTGAGGGCGGATCTGAAGGGTGGGCTGAAGGGCGGATTTGAGTGAGGATTGGAGCGGCAGGTCTGAAGGGCGGATCTGAAGGACGGATCTGAGAGGCAGATCTGGGTAGCGGATCTGAGAGAGGATTGCAAGGGCGGAAGTTGGTTCTGAGGAAGTATCGGGGGCGGATCTTAGGGGCGGAATAGATGGCCGGTCTAAAGGGCGGGAAGTGGAAACGACACATTTTACCGAGATGAATTCGCAAATGCAAACTTGATGCTGAATTTCAGAGCAAGCTGCCTGAGCCGGGAGTTCGAGACCGACAACCCAGAGACTCTTGGCTTTCTGTGTCTACTTTCTAAGGCATTGTCTCCTAACAGTAATGTTGTCTCAAAACTTCTCTCTCTCTCTATGAAAACAGTGCACTAAAAACTCGAATATTTTTGTACTCTTTCTCTCTTCAGTCAAATTTTCTATCGCTGAAATTAAGAAAAATCGCAGATAAATAAAAACGCGAGAACAACACTTCGTGTTTTTTGGCTCAATTGGTTTTTTTCTCGGCAGTTTTACCAAAGCTCTTTTGTTGTGCCTTCTCTGCTTTTTTGTGTGAGTGATTTTAGTTTTCAAAGCCTCTTTATTTTTTATTTTACCCGCTGCGGCTGCAGCAATATAAAATCTGACTGACTGATTTCCAGAGAGGCCTTAATTGTAAATTGTTGAGCTCTCTAACTATTTTTATTACTAATGATAGTTAATTGATCCGAGTAATTAAGTCAAGGTGTGAACAACTGCGCAATGCACTGAATTTTGCAAGATTATTCCTGTTTGGAAAAAATGTTAATGGCTTATGTTAATAAAACAAATAAACAGTTTAAACTGCGTTTTACTGACTAATATTTAAACTAAATACGAGTTTGGTGACCTTCGCTGACTTCACTTGACAGTTGGTGCCAGCCGTTTGAGTTCAACGGGGCTGCGATCGCCTCCTTTGATGAGCCAAGGACCACTAGCAGTATATGGAGACTTGAGCCAAGGACCACTAGCAGTATATGGAGACTTGAGCCAAGGACCACTAGCAGTATATGGAGACTTGAGCCAAGGACCACTAGCAGTATATCGAGACTTGGGCCAAGGACCACTAGCAGTATATATCAGCACTTGAGCCAAGGACCACTAGCAGTATATATCAGCACTTGAGCCAAGGACCACTAGTAGTATATATCAGCACTTGAGCCAAGGACCACTAGCAGTATATATCAGCACTTGAGCCAAGGACCACTAGCAGTATATATCAGCACTTGAGCCAAGGACCACTAGCAGTATATATCAGCACTTGAGCCAAGGACCACTAGCAGTATATATCAGCACTTGAGCCAAGGACCACTAGCAGTATATATCAGCACTTGAGCCAAGGACCACTAGCAGTATATATCAGCACTTGAGCCAAGGACCACTAGCAGTATATATCAGCACTTGAGCCAAGGACCACTAGCAGTATATATCAGCACTTGAGCCAAGGACCACTAGTAGTATATATCAGCACTTGAGCCAAGGACCACTAGCAGTATATATCAGCACTTGAGCCAAGGACCACTAGCAGTATATATCAGCACTTGAGCCAAGGACCACTAGCAGTATATATCAGCACTTGAGCCAAGGACCACTAGCAGTATATATCAGCACTTGAGCCAAGGACCACTAGCAGTATATATCAGCACTTGAGCCAAGGACCACTAGCAGTATATATCAGCACTTGAGCCAAGGACCACTAGCAGTATATATCAGCACTTGAGCCAAGGACCACTAGCAGTATATATCAGCACTTGAGCCAAGGACCACTAGCAGTATATATCAGCACTTGAGCCAAGGACCACTAGCAGTATATATCAGCACTTGAGCCAAGGACCACTAGTAGTATATATCAGCACTTGAGCCAAGGACCACTAGCAGTATATATCAGCACTTGAGCCAAGGACCACTAGCAGTATATATCAGCACTTGAGCCAAGGACCACTAGCAGTATATATCAGCACTTGAGCCAAGGACCACTAGCAGTATATATCAGCACTTGAGCCAAGGACCACTAGCAGTATATATCAGCACTTGAGCCAAGGACCACTAGCAGTATATATCAGCACTTGAGCCAAGGACCACTAGCAGTATATATCAGCACTTGAGCCAAGGACCACTAGCAGTATATCAAGACGTGAGCCAAGGACCACTAGCAGTATATCAAGACGTGAGCCAAGGACCACTAGCAGTATATATCAGCACTTGAGCCAAGGACCACTAGCAGTATATATCAGCACTTGAGCCAAGGACCACTAGCAGTATATATCAGCACTTGAGCCAAGGACCACTAGCAGTATATATCAGCACTTGAGCCAAGGACCACTAGCAGTATATCAAGACGTGAGCCAAGGACCACTAGCAGTATATCAAGACGTGAGCCAAGGACCACTAGTAGCAATCAGAACGTAAGCCAAGGACCACTGGAAGTATATAAGGACGCTAAACTCGTGATTAGTGGAAATATTTTTGGAGGCCGATTTTTCCATTTTGCCGTTCACCAGTGCAGGACGAGTGCATGCATACTAAAGTTTTTTTATGATTTCAAACTCTTGAGATTGATTGTGCCTCTATCGCAGCGCAAAGGCATATACGATTATGTAATAGCACTAATTAAATTACTGATTTCTGTATCTCGGACGCACTTAAATCAAGTCTGTGAATCGATGACCCAACGGAAGTCCAAGAAGGCAATCGTTGAGTGATAGTTGAGATGATCAAATTACCAGAGTTTCAATATCATATTTCACGGGATACTTATGCAGGGAATAAGCATTTTTCCTGTAGGAAAAAAACTAAAATCAACAACAACAGAATTCGAAATTGTTATCAGTGATTTAAAGATTTTTGGCAAAATGTTGATGCAACGGCCAGCCTTTATTGGCTTTAAAATTTGGCAGAGTTATATTGGTTTTTACTACTAATAGTACTCGTGCAAGCGTAATGTACTCGTAGGAAATGGCACGCATGTGGGATATTGGAAACTATGAAGGCAGAGAGGGTGGCAGAGGGTGGCAAAGGGTGCCAGAGGGAGGCAGAGGGTGGCAGAGGGAGGCAGAGGGTGGCAGAGGGAGGCAGAGGGTGGCAGAGGGAGGCAGAGGGTGGCAGAGGGAGGCAGAGGGTGGCAGAGGGAGGCAGAGGGTGGCAGAGGGAGGCAGAGGGTGGCAGAGGGAGGCAGAGGGAGGCAGAGGGTGGCAGAGGGTGGCAGAGGGAGGCAGAGGGTGGCAGAGGGTGGAAGAGGGTGGCAGAGGGAGGCAGAGGGTGGCAGAGGGTGGCAGAGGGAGGCAGAGGGTGGCAGAGGGTGGCAGAGGGTGGCAGAGGGTGGCAGAGAGGGTGGTAGAGGGTGGCAGAGAGGGTGGTAGAGGGTGGCAGAGAGGGTGGCAGAGGGTGGCAGAGATACATACATGCAGGTACAGAGATAACGGCAAGCAGTTCAATGGTAATTCGTTCAAGCCAAGCGGACTTTCATAGAGATATTGCAAGTTTAATTACAAATGTTAAAAATAAAAATCAGAAACAAATTGGTACTCCAGAGTCACTCAAATCAGGCAGTCTGGACCAGAACAGGCCGCTAAGATCTGGCAAACCCCTTGCTTCGTAAGTTCATTTTCGAGACGATTCTGCAACTCGGGTTAGTCCGCAGTTTTAATGCAGGCAGTTATAGTTGAAGAAATGAGTGAACTGTCCTTTGTTTTAAGAAATAAAGAAATCTAAAAGAGACTTTAGAAAATTTTCTATTGGAAAATTCAGAAAAATCAGGATGTTATGTAAATTTGGTAATTCAGGAAGTTCAGATTATCAGGAAAATGAAGACAGACTGAATTTGGGGAATTCGGAAATCGGGAAATTTGGGAAATGCAAGAGAAATTTCAGAAAATTGGGAAATTCAGGAAATTGGGAGATTTAGAAAATTCAGAAAATTTGAAAATTCACGAATTTCACGAAATTCAGAAAATTGGGAAGTAAACTCAGAAAATTCAGCAAATTCAGCAAATCGGGAAATTCAGGAAATTGAAAATAAATTGGAAATTCAGGAAATTCGGGAAATTTCAGAAAATTGGGAAATTCAGGTCAGAAAATTGGGAAGAAGAGCCGGAAATTTCTGAAAATTCAGGAAACCCAGGAAATTCAAGAAATCGGGAAATTCAGGAAATTCGGAACATTCAGGAAATCCATGAAATTGGAAAGGAAATTTAAAAAATTAAGGAAATTCAGTACATTCGAGAAATTCTGGAAATTCGGACACATTCAGGAAATTCAGGAAATTCGGAAAATTCATGGAATCGAGCATTACAAGAAGAGCACATGCAAGCATGGAAATTTCAGCAGCGATAAAATAACAAAGACTGCAATCTAAGAGCTAAAGTCTACAAAGTACGCAAGCAGCTACCAGCAGAGTCCTGCACACCTGTGACAGCAGGAATTCCCCGCCCTCTCGCTAGTCAGGGCTCCTGCTTGTACACTGAGTAGCCGCCGCGAAATCCACCGCCGCTGTCGAATGCCGCCGCCGTTGATGAGGCCCCGGACGCTGCCGCCGCCACCGCTGCCGCCGCCGCCGCCGCCGCAGCTGCAGCGGCCGCCGCTGATGCCGGAACTGGCATGGCTGCAAAGAGGCGGAGGAAAGATGAAGGAAAATATTTGAAGCCAAATCAGGGTTTGCTGATCGAACTTGACTCGATATCTACTCGAAATTGAATAAGTCTCACCGATTGAGTCCGCGCCGCCGTACTGATGTGAGCTGGTTGCGGCCTGGCTCACGCTAGCACGCCCGCCATTGTCGCCATAGTTCAGGTAGAACTCGTGCTGGGCTGCTGCTGTTAGATGCGGGGGAGTTATTTATTTGTTTATTTTATGTCTGTTTTTAGATAGTTAGTCAGTCAGTTAGTTAGTTAGTTAGTTAGTTAGTTAGTTAGTTAGTTAGTTAGTCAGTTAGTTAGTTAGTTAATCAGTTAGTTAGTCAGTTAGTTAGTCAGTTAGTTAGTTAGTTAGTTAGTTAGTTAGTTAGTTAGTTAGTTAGTTCGTTAGTTAGTTAGTTAGTTAGTTAGTTAGTTAGTTAGTTAGTTAGTTAGTCAGTTAGTTAGTTAGATAGTCAGTTAGTTTAGGTTAGTTAGTTAGTTAGTCAGTTAGTTAGTTAGTTAGTTAGTTAGTTAGTTAGTTAGTTCGTTAGTTAGTTAGTTAGTTAGTTAGTTAGTTAGTTCGTTAGTTAGTTAGTTAGTTAGTTAGTTAGTTAGTTAGTTAGTTAGTTAGTTAGTTAGTCAGTTAGTTAGTTAGATAGTCAGTTAGTTTAGGTTAGTTAGTTAGTTAGTCAGTTAGTTAGTTAGTTAGTTAGTTAGTTAGTTAGTTCGTTAGTTAGTTAGTTAGTTAGTTAGTTAGTTAGTTAGTTAGTTAGTTAGTTACTTAGTTACTTAGTTAGTCAGTTAGTTAGCTAGCACATCCGGTAATGACTGACACACCGTAATGACCTCCGTAGGTGTCCTGAACAGTCCCGTTCTGGTAGTGCTGGGGAATTACCCCCTGCGCTTCCATCTGGGCCATGATGTCAGAGTCATCGAAGCCGTCATCAGCAGTGTTAGAAGCATTGATTTGGCCGCCGGAGGAAGCCATGGGCTGCTGGGCCGCTTCTGAGGTCGCTGCGTTGTCTGCGGGGTGCGAGGGGGGATGGCAACCCACTGGAAAACTTTAGTAGCTCGTAAACTACAACAACAACCACCGTAAAGGCAACTCTGCCCATTCCACAGACTCCTGAGCACGTACTCACGCACTCATGCACACGCTCACACAGGGAGTGCAGCGGCCCTGACTTTCTAATCGTCAGGCATGTCGTACACTCTGTGCCCTGGGGGTCGGCTATCATGGCTGCGACCGCGCACAGAATCGAACCAGGGGTCCGTGGGGCCAAAGAGTTCATCAACAGATGTAAAGATGGCAGTCAAACCTTTCCTCCCTACTAGCAGTAGTAAAGTCAGTAGCTAATAGACACAGCTGTAGCGCTCCCTACTAGCAGTAGTAAAGTCAGTCGCTAATAGACACAGCCGTAGCACTCCCTACTAGCAGTAGTAAAGTCAGTCGCTAATAGACAGCCGTAGCGCTCCCTACTAGCAGTAGTAAAGTCAGTCGCTAATAGACACAGCCGTAGCGCTCCCTACTAGCAGTAGTAAAGTCAGTCGCTAATAGACACAGCTGTAGCGCTCCCTACTAGCAGTAGTAAAGTCAGTCGCTAATAGACACAGCCGTAGCGCTCCCTACTAGCAGTAGTAAAGTCAGTAGCTAATAGACACAGCCGTAGCGCTCCCTACTAGCAGTAGTAAAGTCAGTCGCTAATAGACACAGCCGTAGCGCTCCCTACTAGCAGTAGTAAAGTCAGTAGCTAATAGACACAGCCGTAGCGCTCCCTACTAGCAGTAGTAAAGTCAGTCGCTAATAGACACAGCCGTAGCGCTCCCTACTAGCAGTAGTAAAGTCAGTAGCTAATAGACACAGCCGTAGCGCTCCCTACTAGCAGTAGTAAAGTCAGTAGCTAATAGACACAGCCGTAGCGCTCCCTACTAGCAGTAGTAAAGTCAGTAGCTAATAGACACAGCAAAGTACTCGCGCACAGAAGCCAAGTGAACGCGAGCGGTTGCTGCGCTAAGTCAAGAGAAGTGACTGAATAATAATCAAGGCCCAAGCAGACTTTCCCAGACTCTGGAGAAGCCACTTTGATGGAGCGCCGGGTACTGGCGCACTCGCAGCCACGCGAACAAAGTTTTGCTAAAGCAAAGTAAGTCTGATTGCAACCATTACAATTTGTGTTGTACTAAATAACTGTGTTAAAGTATGAGTGCGGAATCTTTAAATAACTCGTTTATAAAATTTTAAGGCACGAGACTTTATGCAGACATTCACAAATGCATTCACACAGACATTCAAAAATGCATTTACACAGACATTCACAAATGCATTCACACAGACATTCACAAATGCATTCACACAGACATTCACAAATTCATTTACACAGATATTCACAAATGCATTCACACAGATAGTCACCAATGCATTCACACAGACATTCACAAATTCATTTACACAGATATTCACAAATGCATTCACACAGATAGTCACCAATGCATTCACACAGACATTCACAAATGCATTCACACAGACATTCACAAATGCATTCACACAGACATTCACAAATGCATTCACACAGACATTCACAAATTCATTTACACAGATATTCACAAATGCATTCACACAGACATTCACAAATGCATTCACACAGACATTCACAAATGCATTCACACAGACATTCACTAATGCATTCACACAGATAGTCACCAATTAATTCACACAGACAGTTACCAATTCATTCACACAGACAGTTACCAATTCATTCACACCATCAACTATCAAGCATAAGACTTCAAAGCTGATGTCTCACAAGACAGTCAGACTCCGCATCCAGCCTCACCTCCTAGAAGCAGCTCCTGCAGCAGGGTGTCGATCTGGGCGAGACCCTCCACCTTGGTCCGGTAGACCTTGCGGATCATTTCATGATTGATTGACTGCAGCTTGGGCAGCAGCAGCAGCAGTTCGCCGAAACGGCTGCGGCTTCGGTACTGCTGGGTGCTCATATAGTCCTGCATTCGCTGCAGCACCGAGTGTCGCCATCGACGGACTCGGGTTGACACGCTGGGCGGCAGGTGCACCGCGTCTGCGGGACAGGAAGGGTGGAAAGCGGGATTAGGATAGAGGAGGGAAGCGGGATTTTGATAGAGGCGGGAAGCGGGATTAGGATAGAGGCGGGAAGCGGGATTAGGATAGAGGAGGGAAGCGGGATTAGGATAGAGGCGGGAAGCGGGATTAGGATAGAGGAGGGAAGCGGGATTAGGATAGAGGCGGGAAGCGGGATTAGGATAGAGGCGGGAAGCGGGATTAGGATAGAGGCGGGAAGCGGGATTAGGATAGAGGCGGGAAGCGGGATTAGGATAGAGGCGGGATCTACTCTGCTCACCGGGGTCAAAGAAGACCACAGCCTTGAGGCAGGCGTACTCGGTGAAGTCGATCCCCAGCTCGCGGAATTGGGACACCAGTTCGTTGATAACCCGGCCGGCAACCTGGGCCATGGATAGGTCCGGGTTGTTGCTACTGACGCGGAACGAGTTGCCAAGGATGAGCATAGCGGTCTCAGCTCGGGATCTGTAGGTGACACCCAGGATGAGCAGTTCGCCAGCGTGCGCCCTCAGCAGGGCGACCTGCTCCTCAACGTTGAGCTCGATAAAGGCGGGAAACGATTTGGCCCACTCCACCAGCAGCAGCAGCTGGTGCTGCATCGAGTCGCAGATGGTTGCGACCGAGGCTTCGCTCCTGACCTGCTGGCGACCGACTTGAACTGCCGCGGCCGACTGCTGGGTCTGCAGCTGCCGCTGCTGGTGCCGGTCCTCGGCGGACACGATGCGGCTCAGGCTGAAGTCCGGCTGCTGCTGGGAAGCTGTCTGCAGCGGCGCCGAGGCGGCTGGGGCGGCGGCGACCGACTCCTGGACCTCGGCTTTCAGCGCTCCTCCCGAGGAGGGAACCGCGTTGGCGGAAGCTGCGGCGCCGCCGCCGCCGCCTCCGGCAACTCCGTCATCGTAGGAGGACGTCTTACGGAAGCTGATCTTGTCGCGTTCGTTTTGAACGGCTAAGGTAGTGTTTAGCGATAGTGAAAGTTATGGACTCCTTTAATGTAATAGTAATAGAAAAATAGTAATCTTTTAAAGTTCATCGACCTTTCCGACCTCCCAAGCGGGAGCACGAGAATTTCCCGTAGGAAGTTTTCCTGCAGGCTCTTTGCAGTCGGAATTTCCAGTCAAATCCAGTCTGTAGACAATGCTGGACTAGATTAGAACTAGCCTAGACTAGACTAGACTAGACTAGATTAAAAACTAGACTAGATTAGAACTAGACTAAGACTATATTAGAACTACGGCAGACTAGACTAGATTTCAAATCCGATTGGATTGAACCCCAGTTCCCCTATTCTAGAACCCCTTCTATTTCCCGTCCAGATCCCTTTAGAACTCCAAGTCCCCTTGGTTGCTTCTGAACAGCCCGATTTCTTGCCACTTAACAAAACAATTCAGTAAACTAAAAGAGTCCTCAAAACTTAGATTGCAAGCAATGATAGGCAGCAATCTAAGAAGCAGAAGTTACTCTTTTTATCTTTTTGAATCCGATAGTGCATTAGATAAAAAGCACAAGCGAGTAAGATCAAACGAATAGCGAGTTAAACAACCCTTACTCAGAAACTTTGTATTGAAACGGAGTTTCTAATGATTTGTCAGTCTTCATTTCACAAAGCCTCAATTGTCTTCAGTAAGCTCTTCCAGTATCATAGCACTGATTAAGCACTTGTCTTCAGTAAGCTCTTCCAGTATCATAGCACTGATTAAGCACTTGTCTTCAGTAAGCTCTTCCAGTATCATAGCACTGATTAAGCACTTGTCTTCAGTAAGCTCTTCCAGTATCATAGCACTGATTAAGCACTTGGCTATAGGGGTCTCCTATTCGCACGAAGTCAGGCCACAATACAAAATGCACTGCCGTACGCCTCCTGTACCAGACAATGTAGCAAATATTGTAGAGACCAATACAGTAGAAAGGCATTTTACAAGTACACGAACTACTGCGCTTACCCTCCTTTCTCATGCCGGCCCTGAAGCACTTGTCCAGCCTGCAGTAGCGGCACTGGTTCCGCTTGTCCCTATCAACCGTGCAGTTCCTATTGAACCGGCAGATGTACTGATGGCTTTTCCTAACCGACCGGCGGAAGAAGCCCTTGCAGCCGTCGCAAGAGTAGGCGCCGTAATGCTTGCCGGTGGCGCGGTCGCTGCAGATGCCGCAGAGCTGCTGCTGACTGTCCGACATCTGGGTGTCCATCTGCTGCTGCTGCTGCTGCTGCTGTTGATCCATGGGAACTGGCGGCATTCCGATTGTTGTGTAGCTGTTAGCATGAAGCTGCTGCTGCTGCTGCTGCTGCACCCCGATGCCAGAAGCAGCGAATGACACTGCAATTGAATCAGTGGTAAGCCAACAAAGAGTTTATTGTCTCCGTCCATAGCTAGCCTAAGACAGCATTTCTTTCAAGGCTTCAAGACCGATATTTATGCTTCGCAATAAAAAGGGGAGGAGGCGGAGGAGGAGGAGAGAAATGCGCGCTTACCTGCTGGCGGCCTGTGGACCGTATCATACTGAAACGTGTCCATCAGGGTCTGCTTGTGGATCAAACTCCAACGGTCAAAATGCGGAATCGTTATTATTAAAGCGTGGTGCAGGGGCTCGGCTCGCGCTGGCAGGACTGCTGCTAAACAGAGAGGAGAGGAGAGTACCAAGTCCAACTGTTGCGGGCTTAGTAAAGTTAAAAAGCTAAGCTATAAGAACTCCGCGAGACGCAAGCAACCACGCTGGCTGTAGGCGGCAGAGTTTTTAATCTGAAATAAACGCCGCGTCTTTTAGCAGTTAAAACCGTTTGTTAGATAACAAAACAAAATTGCATGGGACGGGGAGGTGGGGGACACAGAGAGAAAATGTGTGGGGCGGGGCGCGCGCGCACGCCTCTGCTTGGTGCGGTCCTGCAATCAATTCCAATCTGTTTAGCAACTATATAATAACTGGTCTATTGCTGTGCAGCCTGAAGACAGGCGCGGTGACGGCTGCGTGCGAACTGCTTCACTCAGCAGAGGGGTGCGGAGAGAAAAGATAAGAGAGAGAGAGAGAGAGGAGAATATCTATAACAAGTCAGTAGGCAGGCGTTAAAAGCTTGAAAAACAGAGAGAGAGAGAGAAATCCAGCCCATTTCCGATTGTATAGTGGCGGCGAACTGCGGCCCGGACAGCCAAAAAGTCAGCGCAAACGCGCTACACATGCAGTCAACATAAAATGTACAAGTCCCGGTTAATGCACAGTACTCGTACTTGTATACGAGCAATTTAATAAGAAATTGGCAACATTCTGTAACGCAGAGTGCTTAGATCGGAATCTCAATACACTAAAACAGGCTGATTGCACAGTGCCTCAGGTAGAAATCCACATGTAGTTAAGACGTTGCTAGAGTATGCTTTGCGTGCATACGAGCGACGTACTAAAGCCGCACCCCAAATGAAGTTTTACCAGCACTTTAACACACCCCTGTACGAATAACCCGTGACTTGTACGGGCATGCTTTGCAAAGATTATGATTCTCTCGGTGTAGATTTTTATCAACGCCAAAGCACGGCTTATTGGTGACAATCAAGACTGGCTTATTGGTGACAATCAAGGCTGGCTTATTGGTGACAATCAAGGCTGGCTTATTGGTGACAATCAAGGCTGGCTTATTGGTGACAATCAAGGCTGGCTTATTGGTGACAATCAAGACAGGCTTATTGGTGACAATCAAGGCTGGCTTATTGGTGACAATCAAGGCTGGCTTATTGGTGACAATCAAGACAGGCTTATTGGTGACAATCAAGGCTGGCTTATTGGTGACAATCAAGGCTGGCTTATTGGTGACAATCAAGGCTGGCTTATTGGTGACAATCAAGGCTGGCTTATTGGTGACAATCAAGGCTGGCTTATTGGTGACAATCAAGACTGGCTTATTGGTGACAATCAAGACTGGCTTATTGGTGACAATCAAGGCTGGCTTATTGGTGACAATCAAGACTGGCTTATTGGTGACAATCAAGGCTGGCTTATTGGTGACAATCAAGACTGGCTTATTGGTGGCAATCAAGGCTGGCTTATTGGTGACAATCAAGGCTGGCTTATTGGTGGCAATCAAAGCAGGCTTATTGGTGACAATCAAGGCTGGCTTATTGGTGACAATCAAGACTGGCTTATTGGTGACAATCAAGACAGGCTTATTGGTGACAATCAAGACTGGCTTATTGGTGACAATCAAGACAGGCTTATTGGTGACAATCAAGGCTGGCTTATTGGTGACAATCAAGGCTGGCTTATTGGTGACAATCAAGACAGCTTATTGGTGACAATCAAGACAGGCTTATTGGTGACAATCAAGACAGGCTTATTGGTGACAATCAAGGCTGGCTTATTGGTGACAATCAAGACTGGCTTATTGGTGACAATCAAGACAGCTTATTGGTGACAATCAAGGCTGGCTTATTGGTGACAATCAAGGCTGGCTTATTGGTGACAATCAAGGCTGGCTTATTGGTGACAATCAAGGCTGGCTTATTGGTGACAATCAAGACAGCTTATTGGTGACAATCAAGACAGGCTTATTAATGACAATCAAGACAGGCTTATTGGTGACAATCAAGACTGGCTTATTGGTGACAATCAAGACTGGCTTATTGGTGACAATCAAGACTGGCTTATTGGTGACAATCAAGGCTGGCTTATTGATGACAGTGACAATTAAGAACGGCTCAGCTTACTGGTGCAGTGACAATCAAGACTGGCTCAGCTTACTGGTGCAGTGACAATGCAGCCTAACTGCTAATACTGATGTAACACGCGGTATTTGGCAGCACCAAAAACACGAAGGCCCCGTGAGGCCGTGATCGCTTTATTTATGCAAGTTGAAGTTAAGCCTGCGATGTACATAGAGAGCGAACGTACATTAAATCAATTGGTTTACGATGATATACGATGAATACGATGATTCAGCTAATTATTTGTCACGATTGCTAACAGTTTAGACTGCCTCTAAGGCAAGGAATAAAATATTACATTTCTCTCCCCACAAAAGGAGCATAGCGACAGGGAATAAAAAAAATGAGAGTGAAACGCAGCTAGCGAAATGTAGAGTAAAAAGAGGAACGCAGACAGTAAAATACATTTCAATCACAGTCTCTGACAGTCCATGGCCTCAGTCACTCAGCGCTCACACCGAGGTAGTCCGGAGGACGCCGCACCCTGGCCGGGTACCACCGCTCGGCCTGGCTCGACTCCGGGGCGACCTCGTGGGTCACCGGCTGCTCGCGGAGCTGCTCCGCATCGGCCTGGGCTGCGAGCCGCCTGCGCAGCCGGTTCACGTGCACCCAGCGGACCGGCCGAATGCCGAAGGAGCGGCGGATGCGCACCGAGTGGCCGCGCTGCTCGAGTACCGTCCAGCCCGGCTCCCAGTACGGCGCCAGCTTCGATCGCCGCATTTCGATGCTGAGCAACACCTCGGTGCCTTGCGGAAACTGCGGCAGGTCCGACGCCTTCTTGTCGTGCGCCGCCTTCTGTTGCTGCCCGGCGGCCACCAGGTTTTCCTCAACGAACTCGCGGATGCGGGCCAACCGACGCTCCAGCAGCGCCGAGTAGGTGCCGATGTCATACTGCTGCTCGCTAGCCTGCACCTGTGGTGGAAGCTGCGGGTCGCGGCCGGTCATCACAGTCAGCGGCGTCACCTTGGTTGAGCTGTGGACCCTGGAGTTGTAGGACAGGACCACCAGCGGCAGCTGCTCCTCCCAGCTGGACTCACTCTCGGTGAACAGCCGCAGCAGTTGCAACAGCGACTTGTTGCCGCGCTCCACAAGGCCGTTTCCCTGCGGATGGTAGGGCGATGTGCGCGTCTTCCTGATGCCCAGCGCTCGCAGCGTCTCCTGGAACAGCTCGCTCTCGAAGTTCGCGCCCTGATCCGAGTGGATGACCGATGGGACTCCGAACAGCGAGAAAACCTTGACTGCAGCGTCCGCGATGGTCTTGGCAGTCTGGTCTGGCATCGGCGTAGCGGTCAGGAACTTGGAGAACTGGTCCTGCATCACCAGCAGGTAGCTGTTGCCGCGGTCTGACAGCGGCACCTTCAGCACGTCGATGGCCACAGTCTGCCAGGGCTTGCCGATCGGCATCTCTCCAAGTGGGGCCGCGGGGCGCTGCTGCGCCTTCTTTAGCTGGCAGGTCTGGCACTCCTGGCAGAAACTCACCACGTCGCTCTGCAGTCCCGGCCAGTACGCGGCCTGCTTCAGCGTATCGGCCATCTTCTCTGGCCCGAAGTGCCCGCCGATGCCTTCGTGGAAGTCGGTCAGGAACTGGCGCCGCAGCGACTCCGGAATCACAGGAACGTCTCTCGGTCCTGCGGCGTCGTTGAATGCCCGGCAGAGAAAGCCATCTTGGATCCTCAGCTTCCGCCAGATGCGGCTGAGGTGTCTCAGGCTGGTGTCCGACCATCTTGGTGGCGTCGTGCTGTCCTTCTCCAGCGCCGCGAGGACCAGCTTGAGCTTCGGATCGGCAAGTTGCGCCTGCCGCATCTCCTGATTGGACACCTTCGGCTGTAGCTCCGTTGCCGACGCTCCGATCACCTCGCCGTGGCTTTCGTGCATCCTGGACAGGCCGTCCGCCTCCACGTTGTCGACGCCCTTGGTATACTTGATGGTGAAGGCGAACTCCTGCAGCAGCAACCGCCAGCGCCCAAGCCGGCCATGGCTGTCGACCCGCTGAGAATTCAGAAACGTGAGCGGGCAGTGGTTGGTGAAGACCGTGAAGTGCCGGCCAAGCAGGTAGTGCCTGTAGGTCTTCAGGGCGTGCAGGATAGCCAGGCACTCCTTCTCGACAGTTGAGTAGCCCTTCTCCGGTGCCGTAAGCGCTCTGCTGCAGTACTCAATCACCTGGTCTCCTTGCTTGAGCACGATGCCGACTCCGGTGTTGCTGGCATCCGTGTAAAGCTGGAACTCCTTGGAGAAATCCGGGTGGCCGATGATCGGCGGCTGCTGCAGGGCCTCCTTGAGACGTCGGAATGCCGTGCCGCACTCGCTGGTCCACTCGAACTTCTCTGTTTTGCTCGTCAGTCTGTGCAGCGGCCCGGCGATGTCGGAGAAGCTCGGCACGTACTTCCTGTACTGGTTGCAGAGGCCCAGGAACTGCCGCACCTGCGTTGGCGAATGCGGTATCGGCCATTCTTGGATAGCGCGCACCTTCTCAGGGCTCACGGTGGCACCCTTGGCCGAGAACACGGTGCCGAGAAAAGTGACCTCCGGCAGGCCTAGCTGGCACTTGCTGCCTCGGACGGTGAGCCCAGCGCCTCTGATCTTCTCGAAGACTTCTCGCAGGTGCCGGAGATGCTCAGCCTTCGATCTGGAGAAGCACAGCGTGTCGTCCATGTAGGTGAAGGTCTGCGCGGCGCCTTTGAACACGCGGTTCATTAGGATGGTGAACGAGCTCGGGCCGCCACAGACGCCCTGCGGCATCCGCTTGAACTGGTACAGCGGCATTCCGGGCCCTGGGCTGAAGGCCGTCTTCTGCTTGTCTTCCGGCTTCATCGGAATTTGGAAGTAGCCGCCGTTCAGGTCGATCACCGAGAAAATCTTGTTGCCAGCCAACTTGTCCTTGACGAAGTCCATCTGCGGAATGCCCTGCGCTGACCGCACCGTCTTCTTGTTCAGCTCGCGGTAATCGATCGTCAACCGCAGGTCACCGTTCTTCTTCCGCACGTACACTGGGGTCGCCACGTACGGGCTGTCCGACTCCTCGATGACGTCATTGTCCAGCAGCTCCTGAATCAGCTTCCTCACCTCGGGCTCCCAGTGCACCGGCAGCTTCCTCGGCGGGATCCGCACCGGAACATCGTCAGTCAGCGGGATGCTGTGCTCGTGTCGATCCGTCAGCCCTGGCCGCCTGGTGAAAATGTCGCTGAACTCGCGCACCAAAGCTCGGATGTCCGGGTCCTCCGCGACTGGCAGGTCGATCTCCTCCTTGGTGAAATCCGGCACCAGCTTCTCTTCAATGTCCTCGAGCTGACTGTCAGCATCGAGGTGACTCACGCCGTTGATCACACAAGAGTCCTTTGATGGGGTCTCTGCTGCACTGTCGCTGAAGTTCAGGCACATGTTGCAGGCCTTGATGAAGTCCAGCCCAATGATGACGGCAGCAACCAGACCTTCAGACACGTAAAACGGGTGCCGCCGCTCGATGCCGCCGAGCGACACTGCCAGGCTGGCCACCTGCCGCACCGGCACCGCTTGCTGGTTGACTGCCCGCAGCTCCAGGTGCACGCTCTCCAGCTGAGCTGGCCGCATGCTCTGCAGGACCCGCTTGTCCACGATTGACACCTGGCTGCCTGAGTCGATAAGCGCCGTGACGTCCGCGCCTCCGATCCTGCACTGCAGCTTGGATGTCGCCGAGTTCGGCCTGATGACGACTGCCGCTGCGCTGCTGCTGGCTGCACCGCTCCCCTCTGCGCCCAGGAACAACCCACTCACGCTGGGGCCCGCGCTCAGAACTGGCCAGGGGTGCGGGCTCTGCCCCGGCCTGTGCCGTTTCCCGACGGCTGATTACAGTTCCTGGCGATGTGGCCGCGGCGGTGGCAGTTCCAGCAGGTCACCTCGCGCTGTCTCCTCGCACTGCGAATCGCGCAGGAGTCCGAAACCTCTGAGCCCAGCTTCGCACGCGAAGGTGTATTCAGCACGCCAGTGAAGTATGAGACAGACCAGGCCTATGGGCTACGGTCTGCGATGCTTCACGCCTGCCCCTATCTTCAGCAGGTCAAGGCTGGAGAGGGATGTCTGCACCCGCTATTTGCCGCTGGCAGCCGCAGACCCCCCCTCACGCTGTTTCACAAGTCGACCCAGGGTACTCGTCCCCGCGTGTGTTCAAGGCAGACCCTAGGGCTGCTGGACAGACTGGGCTCCGACGCTGGCGACCCATCCAGTGGCTTCGGCCGAATTTGGGTATGCGGGTCTGGCTTGCCAGCCTGCAGGCCGTGGTACTGCTTAACGTACCCCCTAATGCCTAAGGTGTTTGACCGTGCCGATGGGCTGGAAGGCCGGGGGTTGTCCGGTCGCTAGCGGTCCTTTTCTTTTTCTTCTTTCCTCTTTCTTTTGTGACTCAGCTCACTCCTTCCCGCTTTCAGCTATGGCGTCATCCGCCTCTTTAACCCCCGCTGAAGCCGGGGCCCCGGCAACTCCGGCCGGTGACTCTGGCACCAGCGCCGCCCCACCGGGGGCAGATGGGCTTGCCGCCGGCTCGGCCGGTGACATGCCCGCACGCGCAACCGGGCCCTCCGCTGAAGCCCGACGCACCCGCAACCAACGCCGCAACGAGCGGCGACGGCGACTACGGGGTACTGCGGGCCGGCCACCGGCGGAGGGGAACCTAGGGAGGGCGAGGCTGCTGTTGGGCCGAAAGGAACCACAGCAACCCCTGCCCCCCAGGATACAACCCCCGCTGGTGAGCCACCCAGTATACCTGCTACAAGCGCGGCCGGGCCTTCGGGAACCGCCGCCACCAACTACGCCTCAAAGGTCAAGCTCCAACCGGCGGTCATCGTCTTCGGGGAAGAGCAGGACCTCACGGCCGACGAGCTCGACAGTGCCTGGCGCACCATCGATGCTGCGCTCATCGACCAGCTCCTGGCGGGCCGCCCTGTAAGCGTGGTCAAGTCTGCCAAGACCGACGGCTGCATCTTCATCTGGTGCAGCTCGGAGGAGAGCAGCCGCAATCTACGCGAGCTTCTGCCAAAGCTGAACTGGCCCAAGAAGCTCGGCAAGCTCGTCTTCGCCAGCGAGGGCGAACGACAGAAGACCCAGCGCTTTCGCGTCTGGATCCCGGCCGGCAGTGCCATTAAGTCCGGAGATCAGCTTAGGCAAATATTGCTAAAGCTGCACCCCGACCTTGAGGTCAACGGGCTCCTACACCACGCCACTTCCCGCAAGGAGAAGGGGGCTACGGTGATCCTAGGGCTCTTGATGACTGGGCTAAGCGCTTGCCGCCTAAGTCCACAATTCATATTGGTCTGACTCAGCTGACCATCCTCCGTTGCGAGGAGCGGAAAGCTGATGAAGCCAAGAATGCCAAAGCTTCCGAAACCGGAACTGGGGCCCAGGCTCCTCCGGCAAAGAAGCCGAGGCAAACGGCCGATCCTATGCCCGGTAAGGCAGTTCGCGCTGCTGAAACCGGAAATCGCAATCGCAGACCCGCCAGGAGCACCCGGAGGTCCGGCCTGATCCAGCGCGCGCTGGACCAGGCCAAGAACCTTCGTGCGCATCGTGAGCGGGCCCGCGCTTCTCGCGCTCCACCCCAACAGCCAGAAGGCCAGACTCTAAGCGGGGAGGCTCCGACCGACTGGTTCGAGTCTGTGACTCACCAGGAGGCTGGCGCCACCCGCATCGACCTGACCGACGAGGCAGAGGGGACGGGCAGTGACAGCACCGAAGCACGCAGGGGAGGCGACGGTAACGTCCACGCTGGGCTCACGTCCGCGGAGGACTCCACAGCCACCCTAACTGCTGAGGACGCTGAAACTCCCATGGAGGTCTGCGGGTCACCCACCACTGAAAAGGAGGAGGATGACCTGCTCAACGATTCCCCAACTGCGTGATAATGATCAGCAACCAGGGAATCCATTGCCTGCAGATTAATCTGCAGCACTGCGTCGCAGCCTCGGTCAACCTTATGCGTTACGCCGAGCTCGACAAGCCGGGGCTCATCCTCGTCCAGGAACCCTGGACTCTCAGAGGTAAGCCTCAAAACGCCCCTGCTGGCTACAATTGTTTTTATACTTACCCTCGCGAGGCCAACCAGCCTCCCAGAGCTTGCATCTTTGCGAGCAAAACGCTCAGTGCGTGGCTCAGATCGGACCTGTCCAACAGGGACATCTGCGTCATCCAATCCGAGGACCTTCTTCCTGGGAAGACCACCCTCATTGCCTCGGTTTACCTACCAGGCGATGCTGCGGTCGTCCCCAGAGCCCTCGCTACGCTGGTAGAGCTCTGCTCTGCCAAAAACTACGAGCTCATGGTTGCCGGCGACATCAACGCCCACCACACTCACTGGGGCAGCACTGGCATTAATCAGAGAGGCGAAGACCTCCTAGCCTACGTTGCCTCTACGACCCTCGAGTTCTGCAACTCTGGGTCCACCCCTACCTTTGACAACGGACGGTGGTCGGAGGTGATCGACGCTACGCTCGCAACGCCCAGACTCTACCAGAGTATTGGGGCGTGGCGGGTGCTTCCAGTGTCCTCACTCTCGGATCACAAGTTCATCTCCTTCAACCTAATGGCCGCGCGTAGCGCAACTCGTGTTACGTGGAGACGGAACGCCAGAAATACGGATTGGGAAACCTTCGGGCTCGCCCTGAAGGAATTCCATCGGTCTCCTGGCCAACCATCCACGATCACGTCGTGCCGAGAGGCGGATGAGTGCGCGACTGTTTTGACAGAGACGCTAACCGCCGCCTTTGAGGCGTCCTGCCCTTTAAAAGCCTATAAAGGGAAAAAATCGGCGCCGTGGTGGAATCCCGAGCTCGGCAACCTCCGTCGCAGGGCTAAGAGACTCCACCGCAGAGCAACTAAAACTAAGAGCCCTGCAGACCAAACCGCCTATCATGAAGCAATTCATGAGTTTAAAAGGCAGGTTAGGAATGCAAAGGCTCAAAAATGGCGACAATACTGTGAGGAGCTAGAGGCTCACGCCCCACCTCCAGAGTTGTGAAAGCGCTCACGCTGGACAAAATGTCTAAGCTCTCCTCGGTCAAACGCACCGACGGTACGTCCACGGACAACCCAGGGGAAACGCTTGATGTAATGCTCACTGCGTTTTTCCCAACGAGCCAGCTAACCAGACCACTCCGGATCACTCGGAGGGAGGTCACGCGCTGGCTGCCTCTATCATCACGGAGGACCGCATTGTGAGAGCGGCAAATTCCTTCAAGCCTTTCAAAGCCCCAGGACCCGACGGCATTGTACCGGCCCTTCTAAGAGAGCGGTTAAATGCCCAGGCTTCCTGCGCAAACTTTGCAGCCTTCTTCGGGCATGCATCACGCTTGGTTATGTCCCACAGGCATGGACCGAGCAAAGGTGATCTTTATCCCTAAGCCAGGCCGCCCGGACTACCATTCTATCAAATCCTTCAGACCGATCAGCTTGACCTCCTCCCTGGTCAAGCTGATGGAGAGACTGGTGCTTTGGCGCCTTCTCTCTGTTGAGCTGAAGAACAAACCTCTCAGCGAGAACCAGCACGCTTTTCGGGCGGGTCGCTCCACTGAAAGCGCGCTGCACGTCCTGGTCGATAAACTCGAGAAGGCCGTGCTTGGTAATGGCTTTGCTCTGGGGATCTTCCTGGACATCATTGGCGCCTTCGATAACGTCCTCTTTGAGGCGTTCCGAAGAGCTCTTTGTGAGAGGCAAACACACTCACATCTCACCAGATGGATCATGTACATGATCAGCCATCGCACGGCCACCGCCAGTCTGCTGGGCTACCAGAGGACGGTCCCCGTCTGCAAAGGTAGCCCGCAAGGTGGGGTGCTGTCTCCAGTTCTCTGGAATATGGTCATCGATGAGCTCCTCCGGGATGTTCGGCCTGACCCCATTCTGAAAGTTGGATATGCGGACGATGTCACCGCGGTGGCATCTGGTCCGTCCCCTGATACCCTCAGGGACCTTCTTCAGAACTTCATCTACGCTGCTGAGCAATGGGCGGACCGCTGTGGTTTAAGGCTCTCTGAGACTAAGACCGCAGCGATCATGTTCACCAGCAGGACCAAGTGGCAGATTCGGCCGCTCACGCTTTACGGAAGGGAAATCCCCTTCTGCAAGCAGACTAAATGTCTGGGTATTACCCTGGACCACAGGCTGAACTGGTCACCCCACGTTCAAACAAAAGCCAAAAAGGCCTTCGCAGTCCTCGCGCAATTGCGCAGGGCTGTCGGCACCATCTGGGGGCTCACCCCCAAGCGCCTCTGGTGGATCTACACTGCTATGGTTAGGCCCGCTATCTCGTATGGCGGCCTGATCTGGGCTAGCGCCCTGCAGATAAAGACCTGTCTAGAGGCTCTCAGGAGAGCGCAAGGGCGCGCTTGTCGCACGATCATGAGCGCCCCTCCGTCTGCTCCTTACGATGGCCTCAACGCCTTCCTCAACATTCCTCCGCTGGACATCTTTGTCCGCAGGGAAGCGGCTAAGACTGCCCGCCGTCTAGCTGACGCTGGCATTCGAATCCAGCCCCATAGGGCCATGGCTAAGCGCAAGCTTCTGCCCCACGCTGACCTCTGCCTCAAGGACTTGAGAGACAGCGGCGGGCTCCACGTCCTATCTGACGGCGAACCCCGCACTCTCAACCTCTTTCAGCGCTACAAGGTCACCATCCCCTCTAGGGATACTGCCAATGACCACTGGAATTTCCAGGAGGTCCATTGCTACACGGACGGATCCATCAAAGACGGTCGCGCCGGCTTTGGGGTCTGCATCATCATCAACGGCCGCGTAATTGCCACGCATGCCCAGCACACTGGTAGACTCTCCACAGTCTTCCAGAACGAAGTCCTTGCCATCAGCTCTTGCGCTGCAGAGCTGAACGCCAAGGTTACGAGAGGAAAGACTATTGTCATCCACTCCGACAGCCAAGCGGCCTTACAGGCCCTTTGCCACACCACAACGAACTCCCGGACAGTCGCCGACTGCGCCCGGCAGCTCAACCTCCTGGCCAGAAGCAATACTGTCAGGCTGAAGTGGATCCCAGGGCACGCAGGGTTTCCGGGGAACGAGCTGGCAGACACCCTCGCCAAGAGGGGCGGCTCTGGCTCTTTCTTCGGCCCTGCCCCCCTGGTCCCTATGCCCTTGACAGTCATCAATCGTCAGATCGACGACTGGGCTGACTCCCTCCACAGGGACAGATGGGCGGGCACCCAAAACTGCCGGCAATCTCGTGCCGCGGTTCCTTGCCCGTCTCACAGGCTCAGAAACATCCTTCTGAACCAGAATCGGAAGGATATTCGAGCCCTTGTCATGACCCTTACCGGCCATGGCTACCTCGCCAGGCACTGCTTCCTCCGAGGCGACCTCGAGAGCGAAATTTGCCCCTTTTGCGAGTGCGACAATGAAGATGCTCAGCACTTTGTCTGTCACTGCCCTTTCTTTAACAGAGACCGGCTACGCTACCTCGGGCCGAACCCGTCCATTGACGAGGTTTGCCAGCCCGACAGCATTCCACGGCTCATCCAGTTCCTTCGGGCGACTAGACGAGCCAGTTTCTTCCCAACGGATGATCACGCTGCAGGACGGACCGGCGGACCATCCTGACCGGCCCCACGCCTCTGCCTGTCTGCGGGCCTTCAGGGGCTAGCGGAATGGGCGACCCTCGCCTCCCCGCTGTGTCTACGGACCACCCTTCAGCTAAGTCAAGTAAGTCAGAGCCCAGCTTCGCCGCCAGGTCTTGGACCGTCGCCTGCAGCGAGCTGACCGCAGCCCTCAGTTCTGCCGTCTCCGCGCTGCCTGCAGCTCCGGCTGCCGCTGCAAGAGGCTGCTTGAATCCGTCCGTGGTGGCAGAAGGCAGCTCCAGTAGCAGTTGTGCCCGTGCGAGAGCGTCACTCACGGTCTTGGCTGACGCGTCCGCTCTGATCTGCTTGCTGATGTCCACCGGCAGTCCGCGGATGAACTGGTGAGTCAGCATGGTGGCCGTTGCGCCTGCCTCGCTGATGCCAGCGTCCTTTAGCAGCTGCTTCAGGTGATAGAGAAAGAGCCGAGGAGATTCGCCCGGCAGCAGCTTCCGGCTCTCGAATGCATCCAGCGCTGAGAATTGCTGGCTGTCCGGGTGAAATGCCTGGCTCAGAGCTTTGGTCACTTTGCTGTAGTCGCTCTTGCTATTCTCGTCGAGCTCAAGAAAAACAGCCAGAGCCTCACCATCCAAAAACGTTGGCAGGTGCAAATGCTTGTCATTTACCCACTTGTTGGCTGCCGCGCACAACTCAAACCGCTGGAGCCACTCCTTAAAGTTGCCTGAGCTGAACGCCCTAGGAATCGCACGGTGACTGCCGCCCTCTGCCATAGTACGCTCTGCTACCACTTGTAACACGCGGTATTTGGCAGCACCAAAAACACGAAGGCCCCGTGAGGCCGTGATCGCTTTATCTATGTAAGTTGAAGTTAAGCCTGCGATGTACATAGAGAGCGAACGTACATTAAATCAATACGATGATTCAGCTAATTATTTGTCACGATTGCTAACAGTTTAGACTGCCTCTAAGGCAAGGAATAAAATATTACACTGATAATTAGGCTACACAATATTAGCGTTACAGCTACACTCTGAGCTTCTATGAATGCTTGAAAGCTTGAAGGGTCTATAGAATATTATACTAGATGTATATAAATCAGGAACCATCAAAAAAATGAAGGCCAGTTCAAAGACAGTATACAGCTACTAATAACATAATTGATAAGGTAATAAATAAAAAACATTGTAGTAGTAGCAGCATATATTTGTAATAAGGGGTCAACAAGATTGTGTATAATATTACACCAAGCAGCATTGGTTAAGAATCCAACTATTTGTGACAGACTGATGAGCGCACTTAATTATTTTTTCTACTCTATTTTAAACTGTATAGGCTGCTTACTAAAATTTTGCACAGTTGATTTTTGCTTACAGCTTCTAGACTGGCGTTCGACATCAAATACTCCTGGTAAGCAAGAAAAGTACATCAATTTTCTTATAATACGCGCAAAATTTTTAAATAGAGACGCACAGTAATATATGATGGTACATGCTTTATCCGCCGTGAAACATGCCTATGCTTATAGTCGAAATATGGATTTTTTAATTTAGTTTAGAAAAACGGGAGCAAAGAAGCAACACTGTCTTTGCAAGCAATCAAAGAGCATTATTTCAATTTTTGTACAAAACAATAGCGCCTCACCTCGCCAATATAATTAGGTGAGCGAACAAGTATATGCGCAGCTCAAGCTTCGAGTGGTAGTGGGGTGTGGGTTGTGGATGGTAGTGGGGTGTGGGTTGTGAATGGTGGTGGGGTGTGGGTTGTGGATGGTAGTGGGGTGTGGGTTGTGGATGGCAGTTAGGGTGTGGGTTGTGGATGGTAGTGGGGTGTGGGTTGTGGATGGTAGTGGGGTGGGTTGAGGATGGTAGTGGGGTGTGGGTTGTGGATGGTAGTGGGGTGGGTTGAGGATGGTAGTGGGGTGTGGATTGTGGATGGTAGTGGGGTGTGGGTTGTGGATGGTAGTGGGGTGTGGGTTGTGAATGGTAGTGGGGTGTGGGTTGTGGATGGTAGTGGGGTGTGGGTTGTGGATGGCAGTTAGGGTGTGGGTTGTGGATGGTAGTGGGGTGTGGGTTGTGGATGGTAGTGGGTGGGTTGAGGATGGTAGTGGGGTGTGGGTTGTGGATGGTAGTTGGGGTGTGGGTTGTGGATGGTAGTTGGGGTGTGGGTTGGGGATGGTAGTTGGGGTGTGGGTTGGGGATGGTAGTGGGGTGTGGGTTGTGGATGGTAGTTAGGGTGTGGGTTGAGGATGGTAGTGGGGTGTGGATTGTGGATGGTAGTGGGGTGTGGGTTGTGGATGGTAGTGGGGTGTGGGTTGTGAATGGTAGTGGGGTGTGGGTTGTGGATGGTAGTGGGGTGTGGGTTGTGGATGGCAGTTAGGGTGTGGGTTGTGGATGGTAGTGGGGTGTGGGTTGTGGATGGTAGTGGGTGGGTTGAGGATGGTAGTGGGGTGTGGGTTGTGGATGGTAGTTGGGGTGTGGGTTGTGGATGGTAGTTGGGGTGTGGGTTGGGGATGGTAGTTAGGGTGTGGGTTGTCGATGGTAGTTGGGGTGTGGGTTGTGGATGGCAGCTGAGGTGTGGGTTGTGGATGGTAGTGGGGTGTGGGTTTGGTAAGATAGTGGGGTGTGGGTTTGGTAAGATAGTGGGGTGTGGGTTGTGGATGGTAGTAGGGTGTGGGTTTGGTAAGATAGTGGGGTGTGTCGGGGATGATAGTAGGGTGGGTTGAGGACATTGCTATCAATTGTTGTAGTTTGATGAAGCAACAAAATTGAAAATCCGGCCACGGAAACGGAGTAGACACGGTGAATAGAGATTCAACAGAACCGGGAGAATCTTATTCGCACTATACTACTAAAAATTCGGAATTAAAAGTGTAGCTAACAAGAGATCCGATATCGCTTTAATACAAGTAGTATGTGCGCGTATTTACCGGCTAAAAATAAATAAAATTTACAAACTACCGACGACAAAAGTTACTTAAAAAGCTGTTTTTTAATACGCCAAAAGTTATTAAAAAATCTTACAATAACAATAATAACGCCAAATATACTCGTAGATGAGTGTATTAATACAAGTAGTATAATACGAGTCAGCTAGTAAGCTAAAAAAGCGATACAAATAGCATGCGCAAAAGTCTGTACAGAGAATTTCATTACAATTGAATCCATAGCTTGACTTAGTAACAGAGAGATTAGAGGCTGATAAATTTATCGAATTTTGATGAGAATTAATATACTACTATTAGCAATCAGGCAGTAATGAGTAGTAAGTGGGGTGTGGGTGTGGACAACGAATACTCAAAAAAAGAAGCGCTAAAACAAAAATGTTTCACGAAGAGCAAACTATTTGTCAATTTCTGTAGCGAATAAAAGTACTTTTATTTCTTTAGCTGGTACTGATTAATTCGAACAGAACATTTCAACAATAATTCTCGCCAATTTGCATTGAAAATAAACAATAATGCAACACATAACAATAATCAACTGGCTGCTAAATACTCATGGATTGCTGTGACCTGTGGCTTCGTGAACTGGTTCTGTACCAGATTCTAGGACACTATACATGCATATGGGAGATTCTCGGACACTATTAATGGGATATTCTCAGACAATATTATGGGATTTATCTGGGACTCTCGGACACTATATAACGGGATTCTCGGACACTATATAAGGGATTCTCGGACATTATATAAGGGGATTCTCGGACACTATAAAAGGGAATTCTCGGACACTATATAAAGGGGATTCTTGGACACTATATAAGGGGATTCTCGTACACTATTTAAGGGGAATTCTTGGACACTATTTATGGGGATTCTCGGACAAATTTAAGGTGATTTTCGGGCACTATATAAGGGGATTCTCGGACACTATATAAGGAGATTCTCGTACACTATTTAAGGGGAATTCTTGGACACTATTTATGGGGATTCTCGGACAAATTTAAGGTGATTTTCGGGCACTATATAAGGGGATTCTCGGACACTATATAAGGGGATTCTCGGACACTATTAATAGGAGATTACTAAGCTAAAATTATGGGAGATTCTCAGACAACTTTGGGATATTCTCGGACACCAGTTGAGAAGATTCTTGGATACTAGTTTTGGGAGATTTTCGGACAGTATTAATAGTAAATTTTCTGACACTGTTCAAGGTAAATACTGAGACATTTATCAGGCCGACATTTCTACGTCCACACTGCCGGCAGCTGCAGCAGCCACCAGGTCCGCCGTCGCTGGAGGACTACCGTTGCAGCTGCCGTTGCCTTCGGGCACTTCGGCGACGGCCGCAGCATGGTCGGCATTAGCGACGTCGACCTCAAGACGGCGAAGAATTCTCGACGTAGCCAAACGCGAAGCGGCTTTGGACCGTTTGCGAATTCGACGCAGATACTTGCGCACTAGCTGGCGAGTTTGCCTGTGGCCTGTAGAAGTTCGAGCAAAATAGGGCGCGGTATTATATACTACTGAACAATGCTGAATAGTAATACAAGTAGTGCATCATCGTAAAATAAAATGTGGAATATAAATTAATTTTAAATGTGAAAATGATCAACTATACATACATGAATTATTAATGTACGGTGGGGAAAAACTTTATCCCAAAGAATTGATAATACAGACCTGCGATCTAAGGTAGGGATCTCTGATCTATGGTAGGGACCGCCTATCTAGGGTAGGGACCTCGATCTAAGTAGGGACTTCCGATTTAAGGTAGGGATAGGGACCTCCGATCTAGGGTAGGGATCTCCGATCTAGGGTAGGGATCTCCGATCTAGGGTAGGGACCTCCGATCTAGGGTAGGGACCTCCGATCTAGGGTAGGGATCTCTGATATAGGGTAGGGATCTCCGATCTAGGGTAGGGATCTCTAATCTAGGGTAGGGATCTCCGATCTAGGGTAGGGACCTCGATCTAGGATAGGGACCGCCTATCTAGGGTAGGGACCTCCGATCTAGGGTAGGGACCTCCGATCTAGGGTAGGGACCTCCGATCTAGGGTAGGGACCTCCGATCTAGGGTAGGGACCTCCGATCTAGGGTAGGGACCTCCGATCTAGGGTAGGGACCTCCGATCTAGGGTAGGGACCTCCGATCTAGGGTAGGGATCTCCGATCTAGGGTAGGGACCTCGATCTAGGGTAGGGATCTCCGATCTAGGGTAGGGACCTCCGATCTAGGGTAGGGACCTCCGATCTAGGGTAGGGATCTTCGATCTAGGGTAGGGATCTCCGATCTAGGGTAGGGACCTCCGATCTAGGGTAGGGATCTCCGATCTAGGGTAGGGACCTCGATCTAGGATAGGGACCGCCTATCTAGGGTAGGGACCTCCGATCTAGGGTAGGGACCTCCGATCTAGGGTAGGGACCTCCGATCTAGGGTAGGGACCTCCGATCTAGGGTAGGGATCTCCGATCTAGGGTAGGGATCTCTAATCTAGGGTAGGGACCTCCGATCTAGGGTAGGGACCTCCGATCTAGGGTAGGGACCTCCGATCTAGGGTAGGGATCTCTGATCTAGGGTAGGGATCTCCGATCTAGGGTAGGGACCTCCGATTTGGAATATAAATTTCGAATTTAGAGATTTATGGTTAATGGGGAAAGCCAAGCAAGAAAAGAAAAAATTGCTTACAAATTTTCTGAGCATGGCTGAGCGGTCGCAGGTGAAATTTTCGCAAAAAATTCGATTTCTCTTTGAGATTTCGCCGCAACAGGTCGGGCGTGTGGGCCGGCGAGTCGTTGCCCTCCTCGGACGAGTCCGTGTCGACCCGAGAGCCGGAGGCAGCGGCGGCGCTGTGATTGTCTGACGGGGCCGCTGCAGATAATGCGGACGCGGCGGCGTCCACGCGACTCTGCTGCGGCGACAGAGTTGGCGGCTTAGGGCTGCCGGCGGTAACGGCTGCGGTGGCAGCTGGGCGGGACGGAGACAGGGACGAGAGCTGATGCTGCTGATGATGATGCTGAGAAGCTGTATAAAGAGTATGCTGCGAGGGCTTCGGCGGCGTCGGCTTGGACTCGTCGTCGCTGTCCTCGAATGGGCGAAACATTTTGTGGGCGGAACCGGCAGGCCGAGTGCTGACAGCGGCCGGGGCCAGGAATGGCGGCCGGATCACAGGCGCAGGGAGACCCGGCTTCCGGCTGAGATCCAGGGCGTCCTCATGCTGCTGCTGCTGCTGGGTGGAGGCAGCGGGCGGTCTTGAAGTTTTCATACTGGGCGAGGAAGGAATCACAGCGCCAGGGCCTCGATTAGAAGAAGGCGCGGCTGTAGGCGCGAGCGACTTAGCGGGAGTCGGCGGCTTGGCTGCTGTAGCTGACGCCGCTGTCACGGTGGTTGTCTTGGCAGCGCCTGCTGGCCTGGCGGGAACGGACTGATGCCCCAGCAGGCCGGCGCCCATGGCCGAATTGGTATAGTAACCAGCCGGGCCGCCCGACATCATCTGTGAGGAGTCCATCATCATCATTGCCGCGGCTGCGGCCGCCGCCGCCGATGAACTAGAAGCGCTGGAGGCCATGGCGCCACTAGTGCTGAATGGAGGATAGGAGGCGCTAACTGGCTGATGCCCGGGCCTGTGCTGCTGCTGATGGTAGCCATAAAGCATAGCCAGAGAGGCCGGATCTGACGGATAAGGAGGATAAGCTGAGGCCAGGGCCTGCAGCATCTGGTACTGATAGCTATAGCCAATCATCTGGTTATAGTAGGCGGCAAGCTGGTCGGGGCCCAGCCAGCCAGGCGGCGGCAGGGTACCCAGCGCCATGCTTGGATTGTCCATCGCTGACGATGTTGGAGTGGCGGCAGCAGCAGCCGCCGCGGCCGCATTCTTGGCTGCAATGTTGCGCAAAGCGTCGGAATAACCGCCGCCGCCGCCACCGCCGGATCCGTGGTGATGGTGAAGCTGCTGAGCGGCCGAAGCAATCGGCGTCGAGGCCATCGCTGGCCGAGTCTCCGAGGAGCGCGTGATGGGCGGCACAGTGACCGTTACCCGCTCGCGGCCGCCGCTGCTGCCACTGGCGCCAGCGCGACCACCAATAGTGGCGCAATCCAAGCAGAGCAAACAGTCGCCCTGCAGTCGGACCTCCTCTTTCGAAGTCTTCAATTGTAGACAGCCGCTGCAAATATATTCGGTTTGATAACTGGCGGAGGCAGCGTCGGGTATTGAATTTACGCTACTGGAGCTTCGGCGAATCCACTGCCAGCGCAGGTTAGTATAGCAGAGATCGCAGACTGGGAAGGTGCCATTAGCGCTAGCCTGGCTATTGTGACGCAGGTTGGCTAGAAATGGGAAATAAGGCGAAGCTGGCCGACCTGATTTGGGCTTGTGACGCAATAGTTTAAGAGTTTCTGGATTGTGCAAAGCGCACAGGCACACGTGACACTGGGCTATCATTGGCCGGACGCCGGGGTTCGAGCCCGGGGACGCGGCTACGCCGCCGCCAGCTGGCGATGGCTGACTAGGCGGAGTTCGACGCAGCTGATAATACCTGGACTGCGGCGGCAGGCGCTCCTGTTGGGTCCACTGCTGGTGCAGGTGATCGCAGCAGGTGCGACAGGCCAACAAGCGGCCGCGCTGCTTGTCAATCAATAGATGCGAATATTCGCAGGTCACTTTGCTAAGCAGAGGATAAAACGGAGTCGAACTGGAATTGCCGCCTCCGCCGGTAGAGGACGCCGTTGGTTTCCATGACAACCAAATTGGTGTATCTTTAAACGAATCGCCGCACAACGGGCAACTAAGACTTAACGTGCCAGTATTGCAATAAAACTTAGTCTGGCCGCCCTCGCTTACAACCTGATAGACTCGAGAGTCCTGCGGAGTCTTGACTATCTCGTAGTGCCGATACTGCTCAGCTAGAGACGAATGGCACTGCAAACACAGCTTAGTAGCGCCCTGCGTCAGCGGCAGCGCCTCAGGCGGCGGGACGAGCTGTTTTAGAAACGGGAAATGCTCGCAATTATCCGACACCCTGGTCGCGTACACAATCTTAGCATCCTGTTTGGCCATGCTTTTGCGGCAAAGGAAACAGCGAATCTGCTGAGCGCCGACTGACGGACTGGCGCGAGACGAAGATCCAGCGCTACTGTTTGCTGCCGACCTGACAGCCTGTTGCTGTTGCTGCTGCTGCTGCTTCTGATGCTGCTGGTGTTGATGATGATGATGCTGCTGCTGCTGCTGCTGATGTTGCTGAAGCTGGGCCAGCCTCATCAACGCTTCCGGACCGTAAGCCGAGGACGGGGTAAAAAAATCGGACGCACTGGCGCCACCTCCGGCTGGGCCGGTCATGCCAGCCGATTTGAGCATGCTCATATAGATCTGCTGCTGCAGTAGCCATTGTGCGCTGGCTTCGTCTGTTGAACTTGGCTGCCGCCAGCTGGCTAATAGCTGGTGCCGGCACTGGGCGCAGGTGCGCACGCTGCCAGATACGCTTGGCGGCTTGGCGCCCCTCGGACACTCGTAGCACATTAGAGAGGGAAAGTAGGGCTCGTGCGGTGCACTTGGATTCGGCGTCGCTTGCACCTCGCAGGTGGCGGCCGCTGTGCCGCACATGTAGCATACGTCCATGCTCACACACTGGGCTGTGAGATGAGGCTGCGGGAGAAAAATCGGGATATCTTTTGTTTCGGAAACTCTCAAGATAGGAACTTTTCATTTAATGTCTAGTTGCGTTGATGGATTGGCTCTCATAGACTCGTGAATCGTGAAATCGAACCCACGGACTCACTAAGTATTCTTCACTTATTCAGCTTAAAATATAACAATTCATAGCACAAACCAACTAGCTTATATAAGTTTTCATAAATCAATAAAACAGAATAAAAACTTCTGAAAAGTATAGCTCTTTGCAGTCCATTTGGGCTTGCACGCATAAAGTAACGGAGCTTTTGTCTGTGGTAGCAAGGCTGGCTCAGCGGCATCTAATTTGGTCCCAAAGCGGCTCTGCAGTGTCACCCCTAGATTTTCATTTAGACATCAGCCCCAGAATCGTGGACCATATGCCAGACTGTTGAACAAACGCCATGTGCTTGTGATCGAAGCGCAGTTTTGACCATGCTAAATAAAACAAACTGAAAGACGTTTCATCTATAAGCGGGATAAATACAGAAAATTATTATATTATTAATCTGGTTGAAAAACTAACAAATGCAGATAGAATTGATAAAAAGGACTTTGAAAAGACTCAAAAAACGAACCGTAATGCCAAAGTTAAACCGTGTGAGCAAAAAAACAATAAAAAGCGTTCAGGTCTCAGATTTTCTTAGCCACGCAATCTCAGATCGCAGCAGCCAGCCGCCTTCAGCATAGCCTTAATAATGTCTGCCGCGGACTCGTCACGACGATGCCTGCGCCGAACTTGCGACAGTCTCGATGGCCGCCGCCAGGCTGGCACCAGCAGGCGCAACAGGCCGGCTGCGTCGCGTAGTGCCAAACGCAAACAGCCGGCAGGATCGGCGCTCAGGCACACCTGCAGCTGCTGAGACCCTGACTGGGTATGCATGGGTGCGTGCAGGTGCCATGAGAATAAGTAGGGTCGCCTTTAATTGCTTACTGGCAGAGTTACAAAGAGTGTGACATTCAGGTGACCGCTGCTAGCTGCTACTCTCCCCATCCCTGATCGTTCAGGTGACCAGTGCTACCCCCCATCCCTGATTGCTGAGGTGACCAGTGCTACCCCCCATCCCTGATTGCTCAGGTGACCAGTGCTACTCCTCATTCCTGATTGCTCAGGTGACCAGTGCTACTCCTCATTCCTGATTGCTCAGGTGACCAGTGCTACTCCCCCATCCCTGATTGCTCAGGTGACCAGTGCTACTCCCCCATCCCTGATTGCTCAGGTGACCAGTGCTACTCCCCCATCCCTGATTGCTCAGGTGACCAGTGCTACTCCCCCATCCCTGATTGCTCAGGTGATCAGTCCTACTCCCCCATCCCTGATTGCTCAGGTGACCAGTGCTACTCCCCCATCGCTGATTGCTCAGGTGACCAGTGCTACTCCCCCATCGCTGATTGCTCAGGTGACCAGTGCGCTACTCCCCCATCGCTGATTGCTCAGGTGACCAGTGCTACTCCCCCATCCCTGATTGCTCAGGTGACCAGTGCTACTCCCCCATCCCTGATTGCTCAGGTGACCAGTGCTACTCCCCCATCCCTATTGCTGAGGTGACCAGTGCTACTCCCCCATCGCTGATTGCTCAGGTGACCACTGCTACTCCCCTGTCCCCATCCCTGAGTGTACCAACTCTACCAAACTAACCCGCGGTCCACTACTTTTAGCTACCTGAAATATCTTGCGCCTCCGAGGCCAGCAGCAGCAGTCGCGGCGAATGCAGCGACCTGCTCCGGCACCGTCGTAGCGCAGGCCTAGCCGTTCGGCGAAACGGGCCGCAGACAGCTCCTTCGGCGTGAGCAGTCGCGGCGGCTTCGGCAGGCGCAGACGCGGCACCAGCCGGCCAATGAGACGCCGAGCAGCGCAGCGGAGCCTGGCGAGCTCCCGATCGCAGCGGAGGGCCCGAGCCGACCAAGCCGCTAGACGGAGCTGCTCGCGTTCAGTTGGCGAGGGCGGTTCAGCTACAGGCATATTAGTCACGTGACCTGTGCACACATTCACCTGTGTTTCAATGAGAGCAGAATGAGGTAGGAGCAGAATGCCTTCCCTGTGTGTGCAGTGCGGTACTGACAGTGCACTAACAGGTCAACGCTGTTACCCCCCATCCCTGATTGTTCAGGTGACCAGTGCTACTCCCCATCCCTGATTGTAGTCAAATGAAAGATGGGCAGTGGATAGTGGCAGCTAAGGTTGTTATTTGTTTTAAATCCAGCTTAAAATTCAGTTGGCAGGGGTCACCTACAGTTAGCCTGTTATTGGCAACTGTCCATAAAAAAACTCCAAACTAAAAAACTGCAGCTTCTGCTAATTTGGGATCTATTTTTGAGAAGCTTATGTCATTTTTAATATTAATTAACACAGTTTATAGAGCAATGGTAATAAATCTAAAGTAACAAAAACTTACTGACCTGAACACAGACATCAAAAGATGCAAATGACTGAGCAGCTGCACCATTCTCTTGCAATAAGTGAGTAGTATTTTCAGTTTCTAGATGTTCTGAGCCCAATAGTTCAACAGTGCCATCATCAAACAAAAAGCCAAGCTGATAATATTCAATGACTTTTAGCACCAGTGGTTCATAATTAACATCCAATAAAGGTTCCATTTTCTTTAAATAAATGCAAGCTGTTTTTCTCAAAATCAAATCCTCTGTAGTTAAATATAGTTTGGAATAATTTGTTATAATATTTTTAGTGCCAAAGGAATGATATGCTTAAATTATTATCTAGCCTATTGCTTGAAAAAAACCAACAAAATATATTAAGACAATATTTTATATATTCTCCTTCCCAGACATGTGCAACCTTGGAAATCACTTGGCTGTTTTTATTGGTAACACACACACATGTAAGTCACTATTGGCTGAGAGTAGTCACGTGACTACTATTCTGTTCTGTAAAAGATAAACAGCTGGGTGAATCCCTAGGTTGTGCTCAAGCATGCTCCTTTCAATGTGTATCTTATCTTTTAACACATCCAAGAAAGTCAAACAGATATAGGCATAAGACAAAGTCAGCAATGGATCATGTCCTAATTTAATCTAAGGAGTCTAAAAATTACTATTATAAGAAAAGCTAATATGAAAACAACAATTCATTTTGTTACATAGCCAAAAAACTGGAATCTTTGCAAGTTAACTGATAATGTATGCTTTTTTATAATTGACAAAAAATTTGCAACTTATAAAAAGGAAATGACAATAAATGTTATAGCTTAAATTATGAAATTAGCCAATAGTGACTTATATGTATTTATTGCTAATAGTGATAGTTGGGTGATGCCTAAGGTTGCACATGAATGCTAAGACTATAATTATATTATAGATAACAATATAGATAACATGCCAATGATACAAGTGGTTGGTTATCCTAAAATTTTTTTATGATATTCTAATCCATTAGACATTTTATTTGGGTCATTTTGCCTAGAAAAAAAAATATTTTATTTTTCAAACAAAATTTTGAGGTTCAATGGACCTACAATAACTTTATCATATAAATCTTATAAAGAAATTTCTATTTTTGTTGCTCAACTTTTTGAAGGTTAGAAAATATTTTGATTTCTTTTTCTTTTTATTCTTTCTTTTCCATCTTTTATCTTTTTCTCTCTATCTCTTCCATATACTAAAATTGGTTTATTGGTATTCATGTGATTGATTAGAAAAAATGGCTGAACCAATTTTCTTTAAACTTGCACCATTTAATCAGAAATTTTCTATGACAGTACATGCATTGTGGATAAGAAATTGCTTGATGCTAAAGGGATTATCTAATCAAAAACCTGCTTTTTGCAAAGGTCAAACAGAGTTTTAACTTAAAATGCATTGTAAAAATGCCAGAGAAAAAACTGACCAGCTGAATTCTCATTCAGAAATAGAATGTATCACACTAGGCTTTTTATTTATCTTCTGTGTACTGCCTGAATTTTGACACTAAATTGAATTGTGTCATAGTTGAAATCACAATGTGGAAGTATATAGCACCACACTTGATTTATATTGTATAGCCATATAAGTTGTCATTTTTCCACTCCCCCTTAGGGTATAGGACAGGAGCTCTAACTGGGGACCTGGTGGTTGCAGCTTCCCAACAAGGTCCAGCTATGGGCATTGCTTGAGAGGACAAGGCTCACAACAATGTTAAAAGTATTAAAACAGTAAGATTAGACAAATCCAAGCTTTGTTGTACTGTATAATATAATAGATTCATCCCTCTCTTCTAGCTCTCAGATAGACACAGACAGACCATTTTTGTATATGGACAAAATGACTAGTTGGCCTATAATAATGCATTTAAGTAAAAAATTATGGACTAGTCAGGGCCAAGGTCAGTTGACATTTGAAATATACCTGATAGCAATAGACTAGATAAGGAAAAAGCTAAAAAAATCTCCCATCTAGCCTGGAAAAAGCTTGTCTATTGAACTTTTTTATAGACTAGTCCAAGGAAAGCTTATTTGTTTTTAAACATTTGTATTTCAATGCAATAAGGCTAGAAATTTACTGATTAAATACCTTTTGCTTGATCTGTTAGAGATCTATATTTTGAAATATGACTTTGTTTTAATAAGCTATATGGATTAGAATGAATTTAAAATTCATTAGCAAGATACTCAGCTTATGGCCTGGCACATAATGCCATGGATAGTAATAATATGACTTACTTATCATATATGCGCAACAGTTGGCCGAGTCGGCTGATCCGGCCAACCAATTTGGTAGCCAACCAAGGAAGTCGCAAAAATGCCCACCCAAGAAACACAAAGTAGTAGAACTAAGTAGCTGATGAGGCATTTTGGCTTAATAAGACAGTTATAGTTACTCTTGCCATTTACCCAAAGTTGCATTAATTTTGCTTTAGTGTTTTTTTACATGTAATTCGCATTTTTGGCCAAAAACTGTCGCATTTTTTGTTAAAACTAAGTTGCACGGCTGACCGAATTTTGGAGGTTGCACATGTATGTTACTTATCATGGTGAAGTTGAAGTGAATGGCTTGCATCAATTATTGTGCAATGTATCAAATATAGTTAAGCCACTATTAACTACTTATTAGATTAGTATGCAATGCAAAGTAAGCAATTGAAATTAAATAAATTTCAAAACAAAAAATCTATAAAAAAAACTTTTTTCTGCCTTTTAGTTGCTATATTGCCTTTTAATCCTCTTAGCTACCTTGCCTTCCAATTATCCTAGTTTTTTGCCGTCTCTAACCTAGTTGCTTATCCCCTAACTAGCTGCCTTGCCCTCCAACAAGGCTGCCTAGCCTTTCTCCCCAACCTAGCTAGCTGCCTTGCCCTCAAATTAGCTGCTTTAACTTTTAACCTAGCTGCCTTGTCCCTAACCTAGCTATTTTTAACTTACTTGCCCTCCTCTCTAACTTAGCTATCTTGTTCCCAACCTAGCTAGCTACCTTGCCTCTACCCTTTAACCTCTACTTATATTAGCAGCTAAGCTTTGCTACTCTCCCTTTTGAGTACTTTTTTATTCCGTTTCTTAAAAAATACAATTTTCATTTTAATATAATTTTATAAAATTTTGAATTCGTTCCATTTAATTTATAAAAGTTGATAAGGTAAAGTAATGTTCGTGATTAGCCTATTGAGAATTTATACGAGCAGTGCAGTCTATGTACAGACGACACATTACAGACAGACAGTCACATAGCTAATATTAGTTGCACAACTTTCTTCTTTCAGATGATCGTCAAACTCTATTTTAATGAACAGGGAGGCGGGCGAGGCGAAGGCGGGCGAGGCGGTGGCGGGCGAGGCGGAGCAAGGCAGAGGCGGAGGCGGGCGAGGCGGAGGCGGAAGCGGAGGCGGGCGAGGCGGAGGCGGGCAAGGCGGAGGAGAAGATGGCGGCGGAGGAGATGGTGGAGGAGGAGGAGATGGTGGAGGAGGAGGCAGGAAGGGTTCAGTGCAAAGTAAGTCTGAATTAGTATAAATGTGTATATACATACATGTATGTATATAAATGGCAAAAACACTTACAATAATTTCTATATTGTAGAGAGATGCTTCGTCTGTAAGAAAATAGGGCACATTGCCCGTAACTGCTGGAATAAAAAGAAGCAGCAGAGAAAGCAACCATCGCAACAGGAGCAGCAGACAATGCAACAAGAGCAGCCGCAACAGCAGCAGGAGAAGCAGGGATGACAGTTTGCGTTGTGCATTTGACTGCATTTTGACTGCGTATGTTAGTTTTGTGTTTTACTAATGGCTAAATGAAAGGGAATAGAGAAAAGAGAAAAGGAGACAGGAGGGAGTAGAGCCAAAAAGACGAGAGAGAAGAGATAAATGAGTAGAGATGAGAAGAGGGAGAGGAGAGAGAAGCGAGAGGATAAGGGAGAGAGGAGAGGGTAGAAAGTAGAGAGATGACAGAGCAGAGAGGAGATAAAGGAGAGGAGAGAGAAGAGATAAAAGAGAAGAGAGAGGAAAAAGTAGTGAGGAGAAAGAAGAGAGTAGATATGAGAGCGCAGACAGGAGAGATATGCCCCTTAAGCTCTATTGTTCTGTTTGTATTTAAAAATTTTGTATTGAACAATGATTTACTTCAATTAAAACGTTTTTAAGCAACCACTATCTAGCATTATATTTAGTCCAACTTTTAGATAATGACAAGTAATTTTTCACAATATTGCTTTTAATTTTAAGTAATTTTTTAACACAGTTACCTATACACATTTACCATGTTGGTGTAAAGATAAGCGTAATATTTATCGTCCTTGCTAAATTCATCTGGCATCTAATGATGCTTCTATTAATTAGCAACAGATCTACTCATGGATGTAACCACCTATCTATCAGTTAGCAACAGATCTACTCATGGATCTAATCACGCATCGCTTCCATCAGTTAGCTTCTATTAATTAGCAATAGATCTACTCATGGATCTAATCACCCTTCTATTAATTAGCAACAGATCTACTCATGGATCTAATCACACTTCTATCAATTAGCAGCAGATCTACTCATGGATCTAATCACTATTCTATCAATTAGCAGCAGATCTACTCATGGATCTAATCACTATTCTATCAGTTAGCAACATATCTTTTTTGTTAATTTAAATTAAGCCACAAAAGATAATAAGGCAATATATAAACTTTTGTAAATTGGTCGTACCGTTTTTTATTGGCAGCGTTTAAAAGTTGAAAAACATCATTTTTAGTGTGTCACATCTGTTGCACATCTTATCAGGGACGATTTCGCAAAAGTATAAAAATAGTATAAGAATTTTTATACCACTAGACTATACTACTAGACTAACTAATGCCAGGGGCATGGTGGGCGGCCAGCCCCCCACTATACCACTAGACTAACTAATGCCAGGGGCGTGGGGGCGGCCAGCCCCCCACTATACCACTAGACTAAATAATGCCAGGGGCGTGGGGGGCGGCCAGCCCCCCCCCCACTATACCACTAGACTAACTAATGCCAGGGGTGTGGGGGGCTTTTTAGTTCTTAATTTGGGTTAAATAAATAGCTGTCATAGCCATAAAAGTTACAAACATTAATAAACCATCGTCCTACCTTTGAAGACGACAGCATCTTCATTCACTAGTTTTTTGCCTTCTCTAACCTAGTTGCTTATCCCCTAACTAGCTGCCTTGCCCTCCAACAAGGCTGCCTAGCCTTTCTCCCCAACCTAGCTAGCTGCCTTGCCCTCAAATTAGCTGCTTTAACTTTTAACCTAGCTGCCTTGTCCCTAACCTAGCTATTTTTAACTTACTTGCCCTCCTCTCTAACTTAGCTATCTTGTTCCCAACCTAGCTAGCTACCTTGCCTCTACCCTTTAACCCTTGCTCTTAATTCAGCTACTCTACTTTTTGATCTACCTACCTTGCCTCTACCCAATCTCCCAAAATTTATTTGGTATCAGTATATTACAAAGGAATAATAAATAAATGTTTTCTATATTTTTAATAAGAGTTGTATTTATTTGAACTTATAACAATTAATGATGTAGATTCATGCTTAGGCACAACCTAGGGACTCACCCGACCACCTCTATTGGCAACACACACATGTAACATGTAAGTTGCTATTGGATGGAATAGTAGTCACGTGACTACTCTCAGCCAATAGCGACTTACATGTGTGTGTTGCCAATAGAAATGGCCAAGTGATTCCCAAGGTTGCACATGTATATGTAGATTTTATATATTTATTATAGCCATGAAAACAACAAACCACACACTAACTAATTGCTAAAATTGGATTAAATTATTTCTAATTATAAAAAATGTGTTTAGCAAAACAATAAAAAGCTCATTTTCAAATGTAATTGGCTCATTCCATATAAGATAGACATATTTGGAAAATAGAAAAAAGTCAATTTATTTTTGCTTGCCATTGCCTTATTAGCCTATTTTTTTACCAAATGTTTTTTATGTGCAATATATACAATCTAAGAATAAATGAATGGTAAAATGTTGGATTAGTATGTTATCAATTGGCAAAAAGTCATTTTTGTAAAAATTTTGACATTTTTCGAAGCAAAAGACATCATTAAGATTTTGTACCTTTTAAAAACAAATAGAAAGCTTTTGAAGGTTGAAACAAAAGTCTATAGATAAAAGTATAGTACTTGCATCATTAGATAAAAGCATTGGTGACCAAATAATCTATTATATTTTTAATATATCAGTACCTTGAAGTTACTGAATTGACAGAAAAAAATATGTTACAACCGTAATGTTACGACCATAAGGCTGCCTTTTCTTTTGTATCTTTGTTGCCTTTTGAGTTTATATATTCTAATAAAAGAGTATGATTTCTAAAGATGTTCTTAGTCAAATTTTAAAAATGTATTGCAAAATATCCAAAATGAAAAATGTGTCATAGGGCTCTTATTTAATCCTTTGTCTAGCCTTACTTGCTGCCACCAAAGTTGTTACAAAGCTATTTCTTCTTAACAATTCTACTGGTTGTTAATTGTAATTCTACTGGTAGCGCATGTACTTCTATTGGTAGCGTATGTACTTCTATTGTACTTTCTGGCCTGAGCGGTCTAATAGCACTGTCTATTCTATTCCTATGCTTCCCCCTAATATTATTCTCTCAGTCCTGGGTGTTCCCTGGATCAGAGGGTCACAGCTTATGCTCTTTCTCTGCCCTGAGGCGATCTTTCCCTCACTCTGAGGCGGTTCTCCTGCCCTGAGGCGATCTTTCCCTTGCTCTGAGGCGGTTCTCCTGCCCTGAGGCGAATTTACTATTACTGCCCTGAGGCAATCTTCTCTCGTTATGAGGCGGTTCTCCTGACCTGAGGCGAATTTACAATTTACTGCCCTGAGGCGGTTTCTCGCTTGTAGCGGTTTTTGATACTCCCAATTGGGGTTCTTATACTCTAAGAAATGATTAAGCCTTTAAGCAATTTCAATATTTAGAACGAACTAGCAATCTAGTGCGGCCCCCCTTCGGGGCGCCCAATAAGAAAGGAGCAAAAATAGTTCATGGAAAACAATAAAAAAACACATTTTCTTAAACACTAATTCCTTCTTCACATTTTAAAAATCACCTTATTTGTGTAAAATTGTCACGGACTAAGATGTTTGCAAAATTAAAAAATCACTTTTTCTCTAAAATTAACAAACAGTCAACAAAATATCGTTTCCCTAAATAGAAAATATTCCCAAGACAGCAAGCAACCCCCTCCAAAAGTGAACAATCGCAGATAGCAAGCATCCTCTAATGCTCATAGCAAGAATCACCACAGATAGCAAGCATCTGCAGATTAGCAAGCACCCCCCAGATATTATAGAAGCATCCACCCAGATAGCAAGCATTCTGCAGATAGCAAGCACCCCCAGATATTATAGAAGCATTCTGCAGATAGCAAGCACCCCCCAGATATTATAGAAGCATCCACCCAGATAGCAAGCATCCTGCAGATAGCAAGAATCCCTAAATAGCAAGCATCCTGCAGATAGCAAGAATCCCTGAATAGCAAGCATCCCTGGATAGAAAGAATCCCATGCATGTAGCCAGTACCCCCTCTCCCAAATAGCAAGTATCCCCCTCGAGAGCAAGCATCCACGAGACAGCAAGTAGCTAGTGCAAATGTTACTTCCGCTAATGCAATAATCGCTTTCTCAGGTTGTGCAACAATCCACGTCTCAGCGAGCGCAATAATCTCTTTTTTAGACAGGGCAGTAATCAGCTTCTCAGCTAGTGCAATAATCCTTGGTTTATTAATAGCAATAATCCTTGATTAATCAAGTGCAATAATCCTTGGTTTATCAAGTGCAATAATCCTTGGTTTATCAAGTGCAGTAATCTTTGGCTTATAAAGTGCAATAATCCTTGGTTTATCAAGTGCAATATTCCTTTGTTTATCAAGTGCAATAATCCTTGGTTTATCAAGTGCAATAATCCTTGGTTTATTAAGTGCAATAATCCTTGATTTATTAAGTGCAATAATCCTTGGTTTATCTAGCGCAGTAATCCTTGGCTTATCAGGTGCAATAATCCTTGGTTTATCAAGTGCAATATTTGTTTATCAAGTGCAATAATCCTTGGTTTATCAAGTGAAATAATCCTTGGTTTATCAAGTGCAATAATCCTTGGCTTATCAACTGCAATAATCCTTGGTTTATCAAGCGCAGTAATCTTTGGCCTATCAAGTGCAATAATCCTTGGTTTATCAAGTGCAGTAATCCTTGGCCTATCAAGTGCAATAATCCTTGGTTTATCAAGTGCAATAATCCTTGGTTTATCAAGTGTAATAATCCTTGGTTTATCAAGTGCAATAATCCTTGGCTTATCAACTGCAATAATCCTTGGTTTATCAAGTGCAATAATCCTTGGTTTATCAAGCGCAGTAATCCTTGGCCTATCAAGTGCAATAATCCTTGGCTTATCAAGTGCAATAATCCTTGGTTTATCAAGTGCAATAATCCTTGGTTTATCAAGTGCAGTAATCCTTGGCCTATCAAGTGCAATAATCCTTGGTTTGCCAAGAGCAATAATCCTTAGTTTATCGAGTGCAGTAATCCTTAGTTTTCCAAGTGCAGTAATCCTTGGTTTATTAAGAGCAATAATCCTTGGCTTATCGAGTGCAGTAATCCTTGGTTTGCCAAGAGCAATAATCCTTGGTTTATCAAGTGCAATAATCCTTGGTTTATCAGATGCAATAATCCTTGGCTTATCAACTGCAATAATCATTGGTTTATCAAGTGCAATAATCCTTGGTTTATCAAGTGCAATAATCCTTGGTTTATCAAGTGCAATAATCCTTGGTTTATCAAGCGCAGTAATCTTTGGCCTATCAAGTGCAATAATCCTTTGTTTATCAAGTGCAATAATCCTTGGTTTATCAAGTGCAATAATCTTTGGTTTATCAGATGCAATAATCCTTGGCTTATCAACTGCAATAATCATTGGTTTATCAAGTGCAATAATCCTTGGTTTATCAAGTGCAATAATCCTTGGTTTATCAAGTGCAATAATCCTTGGTTTATCAAGCGCAGTAATTTTTGGCCTATCAAGTGCAATAATCCTTGGTTTATCAAGTGCAGTAATCCTTGGCCTATCAAGTGCAATAATCCTTGGTTTATCAAGTGCAATAGTCTTTGGTTTATCGAGTGCAGTAATCCTTAGTTTTCCAAGTGCAGTAATCCTTGGTTTATTAAGAGCAATAATCCTTGGTTTATCGAGTGGAGTAGTCCTTGGTTTATTAATATCAATAATCCTTGAATAATCCAGTGCATTAATCCTTGGCTTATCAAGTGCAACATTCTTTACTATCAAGTGCAATAATCCATGGCTTATCAAGTGCAATAATCCATGGCTTATCAAGTGCAATAATCCTTGGCTTATCAAGTGCAATAATCCTTGGTTTATCAAGTGCAATAATCCTTTGTTTATCAAGTGCAATAATCCTTTGTTTATCAAGTGCAATAATCCTTTGTTTATCAAGTGCAATAATCCTTTGTTTATCAAGCGCAGTAATCCTTGGCTTATCAAGTGCAATAATCCTTGGTTTATCAAGTGCAATAATCCTTGGTTTATCAAGCGCAGTAATCTTTGGCCTATCAAGTGCAATAATCCTTGGTTTATCAAGTGCAGTAATCCTTGGCCTATCAAGTGCAATATTCCTTGGTTTATCAAGTGCAATAGTCCTTGGTTTATCGAGTGCAGTAATCCTTGGTTTTCCAAGTGCAATAATCCTTGGCTTCTTGAGTGCAGTAATCCTTGGTTTGCCAAGAGCAATAGTCCTTGGTTTATCGAGTGCAGTAATCCTTGGTTTTCCAAGTGCAGTAATCCTTGGTTTATTAATAGCAATAATCCTTGGCTTCTTGAGTGCAGTAATCCTTGGTTTGCCAAGAGCAATAGTCCTTGGTTTATCGAGTGCAGTAATCCTTGGTTTTCCAAGTGCAATAATCCTTGGCTTCCTGAGTGCAGTAATCCTTGGTTTGCCAAGAGCAATAGTCCTTGGTTTATCGAGTGCAGTAATCCTTGGTTTTCCAAGTGCAGTAATCCTTGGTTTATTAATAGCAATAATCCTTGGCTTCTTGAGTGCAGTAATCCTTGGTTTGCCAAGAGCAATAGTCCTTGGTTTATCGAGTGCAGTAGTCCTTGGTTTATTAATAGCAATAATCCTTGGCTTATCGAGTGCAGTAATCTAAGTGTTTTTATTTAGTCCTTTAATAAAACCTTTTAATAAAAAAAATTACACTACTACTTTTAAACTACTTAGATTCGAACCTAGGTCGCTGCATTAGCAGTCTGGTCTGTTCAGCTCTAGGCTAGCTCTCATCGAAGTTATCAGTGATGTTGTACCACTTATATAATTCAACACTCACACCAAGTCAGGTAGAGTAAAAAGTCTCACGAAGCAGTTATGACATAATCAATTTCTTAGGCAAGTCAGTACCAGTGTCTATGAAAGTTTACAATATGGTTACGTAATATAAATTCAGTACTGCGCTATGCTTTCACACTCAAAGCTGTGACGCAATTCAATTGAGTGTCAAATTCAGCCAGTACACAGACGATAAATAAAGTGTATTGTGATGCAATCTATTTCAGAATCAGAATTCAACCAGTCAGTTTTTCTGCTAGCATTCTTACGATGCATTTCAAGTCGAAAGAGCTGCTTGACCTTTGCAAAAAAGCATGTTTTTCGAATATTTAATCCCTTTAGCATCAAGCAATTTCTTAGCCACGATGCATGTACTGTCACGGGAAAATTTCTGATCGAACAGTGCAAGTTCGAAGAAAATCGGTTGAGCCGTTTTTGCTAAAATCGATCACACACACACACATACACACACACACATACCGACAGACCATTTTTAGTATATGGACTAAATTTGCTTATCGAAAACCGAGAGGCAGCAAACAGTTGCTTCCTCAAGTCTGCTCAGCGTGTCTATTTATACCCAAAATTCGTTATAGTTTAAACAAAATAATAATTGCAGAAATATTTTTGCAAACCACAACATTCAAACAAATATTTCGCACAGATTTGAATAAAGGTTTTTCTAAGAAAGGCAAACATAAAACGAGTAAAATTTAAAAGAATAAGAGCTATTATTAATGCCTGTCTCAAATGTTATAAGACTTTTACCTTTTAGTTTCTATATGTCAAAAATCCTGTCGTTATGACCATAAGTGTCATTTAAGGTTTAATAGCATCTATACTAATGATAATATATATATGAAACTCTATAAATATATTCTAGACAAAAAAATCTTTCATTTAAAATATTGGTTTAGTATAATCTATTATTATATTTCATTTTATAAGTAAAAATAGCCTGTCATGTTACGATCATGCTTATATGGAATGAGCCAATTATATCATTGATATTTTCATATTTTAAGATCAATAAAAGTTGGCAGCTAAATTTAAGTCTCTTAACAAGATGAAAAAAATAGTGGCTCATTGCAAAGGTAGCTAAGACTAAGCTTTTAATGATAGAAAAAATGATAAATAAGCATTTTGATATTTGCTAAGCAGACTCATTTTTATTTTGCTATGAAATTTGCTATTACTTATTATAAAAGTTTAGCTTTGCAAGAATCTATCATAGAAATTTTAAAATTATTGCATGCAAGAATAGGTAGCTATACTTTTTATGCAACTTAGAAGACATAGAACTTTATTAATTGGTACTACAAATAATAAAGATATGAGCCACCTTTCATTGGTTAGTTATTAGACCTATTTTACATTTACATATTGATTGAACTACATTTTTAGATGCTTTTTAACCATTAGAATAGGTCTAATACACTTAAAAATAACAATATTAGGCTTATAAAAGGCCCTTTGCATTTTTGCGAGTAGGCTAAGACTAGGGCCTACATATAATAAGTTTTTGTTATTGTTATGTGTGAAAATTAATATGGCCTAATTTTGTAATAAAACTTATATCAATAGAATTAGGCCTATAATTGTGTGGTATTTTTAGATGCAATGAGGTTTTAGCCCTATGGCTGCATCTAGTAGGCCTAGAAGAAATTGCCTTTCCTTGGACAATTCAAACCATGGCTATGCAATTCTACATGGATAAATTGGAATCAATTAAGATGGCACTATAAAGGCCAATTTTATTCCATCCATCAAGATCAGGTATTCATATACTTTCTTCTTACCATGGGCATTGCTTACATTTTTTACTTATTTATTTATTTGCACTGTTTCATTAATTAATGCGACAAAGTAATTTTATTAACTGGAGAGCAGTTTGAGTGCTTTGAAATTAAACATGTGATGTAGCATGTTCTGTTTCTGTTTCTACTTAATCACCAAGACTTGGTTATCGTCTTTTTAAATAGGGCCTAGTAAGGTCATGAAACAATTTAAATTAAGGCGTAGGCCTAGAAATTGCCATTAAAATATAATAAACCCGCTTTTTTGTCCATGTAAAGAACTGTGAAATTAAATGGCACTTGTGCGAATCAAAATTCAATCAAAATTGAATTTAAATAAAAATAGATAAGCAATTTTTTGTTTTGTCTTACGAATATGAGGCAAGTGAAGCGAAATGGCTTGAAGGCAAGCTAGCTCGAGAAATGAGTAAAAGGGCCTTTTCATATTGCTTGTTCTGGTTCCAGAACCAGAACCAATTTGTGAGGTATAACTTTTTGTCTCCATAACTAGAGGGAGATACGTGCTATAAAGTTTTTATTATTGAATGACAATCGCCAAGAAGAAAGTGAAAAATCGTGCAAAGTGAGGCTGTTAAGGCAGTCAAATATTAACAGAGTTTAATAGTTATACTGCTGTTTTTCTTGGAATTCCGAACCGATTCTGGTTCTGGAATTGGTAATATGAAAAGGCCCAAAGTCGTCATTTAAATTTGAGTGAATTCAATTTTGAATGAATTTTGAATTTTAAATTTTGTTACAAAATGAGCAGTTATAACAAAACTATATTTACGAAAAAGCTAATAAACTGCTAAATTAGATTGAGTAACACATTCAGAGCAAATAAACGTACTCATGAAAATTAAGTATTTAACCTTATAATGTCTAATAAACTTTTCGCTCAGTCAGCGAAGGGTACAATTATTTTTTTTTAATGTAAAAAAGCAAACATCAACTTTTTGCTTGCTAGGCCTACAATTAAATTGGGTCTCTAAAATTAGGTAACATTCGGTCTAAGTTTTTACAGCCCTACTACAGCAGTAAATTATGAATATAATAAACTGACAAACAAACTGTTCTGGTACGGGTTCCGAATTTTGATGTTTAATTTCCATGATACATCATACATATGATATAGGACAGTGATAGGGGGCCTACTTTCTACTTTCTACTTAGCATGTTTTTGTCTTTCCATGGTATAGGCCTACATAATATTATACATAAAGTACCTTGCTTAAAAGACACGACACCAATTTTTGATTTATTAAGTTGTAAAACAGGCCTATTTTATTGTGATGATTTTATATAGGCCTGTATCTTATTCTGTCCTGTGTCATAGGCTACTCATACATCATACTCATAGGTCATAGTCATACTAAGGAGTGATGTCATAGGACATAAATAGTTTTTTTTCTATTTTTTAATTATAAACAATAGACCTCAGAAGTTAGAGCTATAAAGCAATAGAGGTTCTATATTTCTAGGCCTATAACATAGATATAAATAGGCCTAGGCCTAAAGCCAATGACAATATATCTTAATAGGCCTACGCCTATGTCTATGATACATTAATTATAATCTTAGTAGGCCTAGGCCTAGGCCTATATATATAGGGCCTAGTATTTTTTATTGTAGGCCCCTAGGCCTAGTTGCATACTTGCATTCAATTTTTTAAAGATAAGATAACTGTTTTTTCCATAACTTACAATTATAGGCCCCTAACTTTGTCATATATTATGAATATTATAAATAAAAAATATTTACAATTTTTTATAATTTATAAATGTATTTGTTAAATCATCTATACATACAAAAATCAAAACTCTGTATATGTATATGGACAGATATGTACATAGACAGATATGTATATGTCTATGTACAATTTTGATTGCTATAGACTTCTAAACTACTCAACCAAATCATACCAAATTTTGCACCCACCCTAAACTCATTAGGGCCTATGGAAAATGTCTTAAGCTACCTTTAAATTTCCTAAATTTGAGTCTTCCTACCTAAAAAATCAAAAAAACTACTTAAAATGCACTATTTTTTGACTAAATCCTCCATAGCACCACTCCATTTCTACCAATTCTCTTTAAATTTAACAGAAAATATTCAACTGTTTTGACATAATCATATAAAATTTTGAGTCTTAAAGTTAGGGCCTAATCCTGAATGGCGCTATGCACATTTAAAGTTAGGCTGTTTTTTATTAGTGAGACAGCCACCCTAACCTCCACCTACCTGCCTCTCTTTCTCAATCAGGGCAGCCTATATATGTAAAAGGGGTTTCAAAATTGACTAACTTTCGGCTGCTATAAGTTTGCTCTATGTAAAGTGATTGACTTCAAACTTGACACATTCTTCATTGACTCATTCTCTATCAAAATGTAAAGTCTCAACTCTGTAACTCATTTAGAACAGAAACTATAAGCATGTGAAGTTTGTTTACTTTTTCTGTTGTTTGTGCCACTCACTCACTCATTCCCCAAGAGCCAGACCAAGGGTCAGGCAATAAGGCTGAATGTACATGGCAATGTAAAGTATTTTGGAATAGCTTTATTTATAGCCTTCTCTGCACCCCAGTGGAGAGGCTATGTTTAGCCATCTATAACAGTTTAGTGAGAAATTCTAATCACTGCCCTCTGTCTATATTGGCAAACTCTATAGCAATTGAGCAGTAAATGGCAATTGGCAAATCAAGGCAATCCAGCATGGTTTATAAAAGCAAAAGATTATAAAAGCAATGCAATGCAGTACAAATCATACCATTGAAGTTTTAACATTAAGTTTTAAATAATTAAGTCTTAAGGGTACTCTAAAATTTTAATGGCCTCTTCAGAAATATGTATTTCCTTGGTTGTTACTTTAGACTGATGTAGACTGCAGTGGAGCTAAAGTTACGCAACTTCTTCGCAGAGCCGCAAATTGGCTAGAAAAATGACATGATCAAGGCATGAGAACAACCATGATAATACTACGTCTAACAAACTAGCTTTCCAAGCAGTGATCAGCAGAATTTTACCTCAAAGGCCAGATAAAGAATCTAGCTCATGGCCAAAGGGCAAATGAAAGTAGAAAAAAGAAAAGACAATTATTTAAAAAGAGAAGAGAGTGAGAAAGGGGATAAAGAGAAAAGATAGATGATAATAGGAGAGATGAGGGGGTGAGGACAATGAGAGAAAGGGGAGGAGAGAGTAGAGAAGAGCAAGTAGAGAAGAGAGAGATAAGAGTAGAAATGAGAGCAGAAAGCTGCAGATAAGAGGAAAGAAGAGACAGGAGAGAAGAGAGGATAGAGGAAAGAGGTGAAGGGAGAGGTGAGAGAGTAAAGGGAAGAGAGAAGAGATAAGGTTATAGAGATGAGAGAGGAGTAAAGAAAGATAAGAAATGAGAAATGAGAGATTGAAGATAGATGAGAGAGGAAAGTGGGGAGAGAAGACAGGGGAGACAAGAGAGGGAAAGAGTATAGAAGAGGAAAAGAAAAGAAGAAAGGCAAAAGGAAAGTGAGGTTAAAAAAGGAAAAAAAGAGTACAGAGGAGAGAGGTGAGAGAACATATAAGACAGTAAAGATGACAGATGAAAGAGGGGGGTGAGAGAGCAGAGATGAGAATGAACAGACAAGAGACTCTCGGAGGAGACAAGGAGAGACTCAAGGAGAGACAAAGGGAGAGAGACGTGAGTGAGGAGAGAGAAGAGGGAAGAGAGTAGAAAGGAGAAGAGAGATAGGAGAGGAGAGATTAAAGAGAAAGACAGAAAGAGTGAGAGAAAGAAAAAGAGAGGGAGGGAGGGGGAGAGCAGAGAGAAATGAGAAGAGATAAGAGAGAAAAGATAAAAGGAGAGAAAGGAGAGATAAGAAAGCAAAGACGAGAGAGAAGAGAGGTAAGGGAAGAGATAAGAGGAGAGGAGAGGGAAAAGAAGAGAAGAGATGAGAGGAGAGATATAAAGCGAGGAATGAGTTGAGATAAGAGGGTACAGGAGAGAAGAGAGAAGAGGGAAGTGTTAATAGAGGAGAGAGTGAGGAATGAGAAGAGGGGAGAGAGAAGAGAGAGTAGAGAGCAAAGAGAAATGAGAAGAGATAAAAGAGGAGAAAGGAGAGATGAGAGAGCAGACGCGAGAGAAGAGAGAAGAGAGAAAATAGAGAGGAGAAGGAAGAGATAAGATGAATGAAATAAGAAAAGTAGAGAGAAAAGATGAGATAGGAGAGATAAGAGAAGAGAGATGAGGGAGGATACAAGAGAAGAGGAGAGAAAGGAGAGAAGACGAGAAAAGAAAAGAGATGAGAAGAGAGAGGAAAGATGAGGGACAAGAGAGAAGAGAGGAAACAGAAGAGAAGATAGAAGTCTTAGGGACAAAGGACATAAGAAGAGTCAGAGGCAAAGGCCAGAGTTTGCCAATACATGTTTTAATACCAATACCTCTCTCTCTGTCAAACAGACATTGGCCTGACATTCTGCACAGCATCCCAGCCAACAATATCAAATGTTTGCTTCAAATCCTAATTTTACACAAATGTACTCAGATTTCAGAATACATGCAAAAATACCATAGTTCTGAGGATTAGAATTCCCCGGGTTAAAAATCCGCGGGTTTCAACAGCTTGTATTTTATAAATACATTAATAAACTTTTAATAGATAAAATTGGTATTCTCAAATAGGCCCAATATCAAAATTTTTATTTGGCTATGACTAATGCCTATTTAATTCACTTTTTCAACCAAAATGCAATTTATATATGAAATAAAACCTAAAGCAAAAATTAATATAATTGTAGATAAATAGTAGCAATAACTGACAATTTTATTAAGGCCTTGCCTTGCCTAAATGCCTTGTTATCTAATTAGTATTATATCTATTTTAGGTCAACTTTTTATGTGACTTACCTTGGCCACCTAGCTAAATCAGCTAGGTTGGCTAGGTGTTGAGGGCATATATAAGTATTATTTAAATGTACTAGGCCTATTGTTGTATTGATTCTCTTGAGAATTATCTTGCTAATTTTACCAAAACTATATTAAAGCTATTTGATCTTTCCTAGAAAAATACCATTGTTAATACTAAGTTATACTAAGAGGTGCAGGTGTTTACTATTAGCTATTTGCCTTATTCTATTCCACTAATGCCACCAAGTTGTTACAAAGCTCTAGCTTATTCTATTGTTACTATATTAGTTTAAACAACTTACTAAACTGAGTAGGCTATTGTTGGTAGAATCTATCACTCATAGTTTCAGTATCTAAGTGGCAAGAAATTGCATAACTACTAATTGTAAATTTCAAAATGGCATTACCAATTATCAAGAGGTTCTTTGATTTTTTCATGGAATATAGTCTATCACTACTTAATACTAGATCATACCATCTTTACTTCTTGGAAGTTCTTTCCCTTGTTACCTGGCACTAAGCAATCTATCATCTTTATTCTGCAATATTATTTTACTCAATAAGTACTTTGGTTCACAGTTAGAATATTCCACTTTCTACCTAAAGTGTTTTCAATTTGCAATAATTGCTACTTTATTTGGAAAACATTATTTTAAACTCCTCAATTTGTAGACATTGCTTCAATTAACTAAGAAAGTACTAAAGATTTTGAACTTGAATGTGCACTAGTAATTAATAAACTAGTAAACTCCAGGTTGAACCAAGTTAGTGAACATTTTGCTTCTTGCATTTGCTATATTTAAACTAATTGAAATAGTCTCCTATTAGATTGTGCATAGCCCAATTAGGTTTAACATTGGTAAACAAAGATTTGTATTAATAAGTTGTATGGTAAAACAATTTTTTATCATTTTTTATCAATAAAATAGTTGGCTATTTTATTTCTAAGGTTTAAGATGTCAAACACTCTCAGATGTCAAATTGAAAATCAGAATGCCTATTGGCATTAGTCTCAAAAATCAAATTAAATGGTGTTATTCCAATGGATACTATAGTAGTGTTAAGATAAAGTAACAGGTAAGAACCACAAATAATGCCAAATAAAATGTTGTAATGCCATACTGGCAAATTTACTTATAAAATATCTAAATAATCTATAAACCAATATTCATGTAGTCGCAATGGATACCGGACTTGAAAGCCACTCAGCTGCCATATTTGTGCAGAGTGCCGATGCCAATGGCAAAGAGCTGCTATTTGTTAAACTGACAGACGCTGCCCTGCGTGGCTTAGAAGAGGCAGCTAGGCATAGCCGCGGCCAGACAGGCTTTGTAAGCTTCGATGGTCCAGCTAACGAATTGCAACTGCCTGGCGGGTCCAGCTTTGCCTTGGCTATATCTGACGCTGTCCAGGGCTCAGATCAGCTGGACCTGGTGCAGCCAGCTGGGGCCCAGCCACACCAAAGTGGGCATCCAACTATTGGCAGGCTAGGCGCTGTGCTAAAGAAAGTCACTGTACAAGCTAAGGATGATGTCTATTCTAATACTAAAGAGAAGATTACTCAGGTGAGTTCTTGGCCTGCTTTATGTTAAGGTGCTTTTTCGCTGATTGAAACTTCGGTCTTCGGATTCAATTATAGTTCATTCAAGATGTTGTTATTAGAACTCATTTTGGCTCCATTTAAACTCGTTTCGGCGCCGTTCACACTCATTTCGGTGCCATTCACACTCATTTCGGTGCCATTCACACTCATTTCGGCGCCATTCACACTCATTTCGGCGCCATTCACACTCAGTTCGGCGCCATTCACACTCATTTCGGTGCCATTCACATGACAAAATGCTGTGTTCAACCTACTTACAAAGTAGTATAATTTTAATCTTGCATCAGTACATATTTAACAAAGCAAATCTGGTTTCCAATACCGCAGGCCGATCAAAACGAGAAGCGGGTTCGCACCAAGGAGCTGAAATCCAACAGCAGCGCAAAGCAGCGCCTGTTGAAGCGATCCCTGAACTCCGGCCACCTCTCGTCGGGCGCGGCGCCACCGAAGAGGCCAGCAACTCCCCTTGGCGGCGGTCACGGCTCTAGGCCTACTCCGCCTCACGCTGCTGCTACCACCGCCGGTTCGCGTAGCCTGCGCGATCACGTGATTCACCTGCTGGCCGTGCGGCCCTACAACCAAGCCGAGCTGCTCATACGCCTGCGCCAAAACAACCTCACTGTTGAGGCGCCGGCCCTTACTCGCGTATTAGATGAAGTTGGCAGGCTGGAGCCTAATAGATCGAGGTACATCCTGCTGCCCGGTCTACTGGCTCAGGTTAGTTTTTTATCTCTAATAAGTGATTGATATTCGACTGGCTAAGTTGCTATGCTTTCTGTTTTGCGGTGAAGAATGTTTTACAAATTAACCAACTTGAAAATATATTCTAGACAAGAATCCAAATGAAGATAAAGACAAGAACCCAAACGAATATCTAGATAAAAATCCATTAAAGATCTAGACAAGAATCCAAATGAAGATCTAGACAAGAATCCAAATGAAGATCTAGACAAGAATCCAAATGAAGATCTAGACAAGAATCCAAATGAAGATCTAGACAAGAATCCAAATGAAGATCTAGACAAGAATCCAAATGAAGATCTAGACAAGAATCCAAATGAAGATCTAGACAAGAATTCAAATGAAGATCTAGACAAGAATCCAAATGAAGATAAAGACAAGAACCCAAACGAATATCTAGATAAAAATCCATTAAAGATCTAGACAAGAATCCAAATGAAGATCTAGACAAGAATCCAAATGAAGATCTAGACAAGAATCCAAATGAAGATCTAGACAAGAATCCAAATGAAGATCTAGACAAGAATCCAAATGAAGATCTAGACAAGAATCCAAATGAAGATCTAGACAAGAATCCAAATGAAGATCTAGACAAGAATTCAAATGAAGATCTAGACAAGAATCCAAATGAAGATCTAGACAAGAATCCAAATGAAGATCTAGACAAAAATCCAAATGAAGATCTAGACAAGAATCCAAATGAAGATCTAGACAAGAATCCAAATGAAGATCTAGACAAGAATCCATTAAAGATCTAGACAAGAATCCAAATGAAGATCTAGACAAGAATCCAAATGAAGATCTAGACAAGAATCCAAATGAAGATCTAGACAAGAATCCAAATGAAGATCTAGACAAGAATCCAAATGAAGATCTAGACAAGAATCCAAATGAAGATCTAGACAAGAATCTAAATGAAGATCTAGACAAGAATCCAAATGAAGATCTAGACAAGAATCTAAATGAAGATCTAGACAAGAACCCCAGTAAAGATATAAACGCAGATTGATCCCAATGCATACGTAAGATCTTATTCATTCGCGTGTTTAGTCTCGCAGATACCGGGATCTTGTATAGGGATTTTAATCTGTCTTGTTCTATTAATTGATTAATAATCAGCCTTCAACCCAACAAGAGAAAGTTTACCAAATCCCGTTGCCAGGTGAGCCTAGACTGGCCGCTGTACAGCCAGACTGAAAAGGAGCGTCTGCGCGATCGCAAAGCGGCTCTGCAACAGCGGCAGACCGCTGCCGCCCCAGTCACCGGCAGCATCGTCAGCAGCTCCTCCGCCGCCGCCGCCGCCAACGCCAAAGACAAAGACGCTGCCACTCCCGTCGCTTCGTCTGCCTCAGTGGCTCCGACTCAGTCATCGAATTCTCAGCCGCTGCCTCATCAGCCGGCACCTCCGCCTGTGCAGTCCAGCCAACAATCCGCCGACTCTTCGTCGCCGTCTTCTGAAGCTTCGCCGACAATTGCGTTGGCAGCCGCTTCGGCGCCGGCATCGGCTTCGGCCTCCGCGTCGGCGGCAGCGGCGCCGGAGGACGACCTGAAGCCCATTGTGAGCGCGGCCGATCGGGCCCGCTACAAGACCGAATACGATCGGGACTATCCGGAATACCGCCGGCTGTGGGACCGGATCCGATCCGTCACTGTCAAGGCCATGGAATTGGAGCAGCAATTGGAGAAACAGTCGCGCGGCTCGCCAGGCTATGAGGCCACCTGCGAGCGTATTATCGAACTGTACAAGCACTGCCAGTCTCAGCCGGAATTTCGATTGGATGCCGAGCATTTCATGACAATGGAGAAACGGCTGCGGCGAATCAGACAGTTAATTGTGGATTACGATCGGTACAAAGCTGCCGGCTTGGCTAGCTGAGCTGCAAACCGATTGTTTTCTGTATCTTTTTATAGATGAAAAATTATTTCTTACAGTGCTATTTTTAACTTATTAATTGTTTTCTAGTACGGAAAATTCTGCCGAGCGTTTATAGTGCAAGAGAGATAGCCCTACCATCGTCGGGATAGCAACCATTGTAGCTTTTATTAGTGCCTTAAGTTGTCTTTGCGCAATGAAACACGCAACTTTGCCCGTTGGTCCAGTGAGGCTTCAGTGAATCAGCAGTAGTTAAAATATAAACATTGTCAGTGAAAATGTCTTATATCCTACTATTATGCTACTTTAGAAAGCAGTATATAAGTGTGTGTAAAATTGTATTTTGTTTAAAACCGTAAATTAAAAGTTGTATGATTAGTTCGATACCTACTAAATATTCGGTTAATAATTTATATATTAAAACTGCTAAAAGTGCTTTTCGTCCATCGAATGGACTAGCTATGGTTTGTTTTTGTGGCAAAGTTATTTTTAATTCTGACCGCTTTATAACTTTTATATCAATTTATTTATGCCTGTTTATTATCTTTTTGCCAGGCTGAAATTTGAGCAATGAGAACTAACCGTGACTGTACACGCATTAGAAATCTATTTTAGTTGCGGAGATTAAGCATCTGAAGTATTTTGCGGGCCGCCCCCATCGCCCCCTATCCTTCAGCAAGGGGCCCCTTATCTCCCCCTATCCTTCGGCTGGCCGCCCCTTATCTCCCCCTATCCTTTGGCTGGCCGCCCCTTATCTCCCCCTATCCTTCGGCTGGCCGCCCCTTATCTCCCCCTATCCTTCGGCTGGCCGCCCCTTATCTCCCCCTATCCTTCGGCTGGCCGCCCCTTATCTCCCCCTATCCTTCGGCTGGCCGTCCCTTATCTCCCCCTATCCTTCGGCTGGCCGCCCCTTATCTCCCCCTATCCTTCGGCTGGCCGCCCCTTATCTCCCCCTATCCTTCGGCTGGCCGCCCCTTATCTCCCCCTATCCTTCGGCTGGCCGCCCCTTATCTCCCCCTATCCTTCGGCTGCCGCCCCTTATCTCCCCCTATCCTTCGGCTGCCGCCCCTTATCTCCCCCTATCCTTCGGCTGCCGCCCCTTATCTCCTTACCCTTTAGCGCTTTAAATCCTCCAATTTACTTTTTGCGCTATAAATCATATGAATTAAAGCGAAATTGGCGGTGGTCTGTTTAGTTGGCACAACAAAACGCCAGTTAGTGTGTTTGTTTGTTTTTTCAGTTGTTTGTTTTTCCTATTTATTTTTTGGTTAATTTTTCTCCTTGTGTGAGTCATTCGTCTGCCAGCTTGGCTGGGCTTTCCCTTGCGGTTTAAACAAAATTGTTGCGTGTTTTTTTACTTCCTTATAGTGGAATTGAATTGCTGCACCATTACTCAATGCTTCAATCATGGCTTTTCTTGCATCGGCTGTTTATGCTAATTGGAGCCGTCAGTTTTTTACCATACTACTGTCAGTCATATTTGACGTTATAATAAAAATTGTACTTTATTTTATTGCTTTTCTGGTGCAAGTGGTTACTATGTATTATTGTTTGGCTGATATCTACGCTTTTTTGTTTGCTAAAACTTTCATTAGATCGGCTTGTTGGAGATGCTTTTCCCCTCTATAATTTAATCCAGTATAGAGTATATTATTGACTATTGGTGTCCTGTCCGCTATCTTTCTCTGTGTGTATTGGAATTCATTTCTAATGTCATTTGACACTGTATTGTCCCGCTGACTATGATGAATGCTATCTGTTACTTCTCTTTTTCTATTCTGTTGATTTTTCAAGCGTTGCCTTCGCCCTAACACTCCCCCACCCTCTTCACCCTTCCCCCACCCTCTTCGCCCTACCCTCCCCACCCTCTTCGCCCTTCCCCCACCCTCTTCGCCCTTCCCCCACCCTCTTCGCCTTACCCCACCTTCGCCCTACCCCCACCCTCTTCGCCTTAACCCCCCACCTTCGCCCTACCCCCACCCTCTTCGCCCTACCCTCCCCACCCTCTTCGCCCTTCCCCCACCCTCTTCGCCTTAACCCCCCACCTTCGCCCTACCCCCACCCTCTTCGCCCTACCCTCCCCACCCTCTTCGCCCTTCCCCCACCCTCTTCGCCTTAACCCCCCCACCTTCGCCCTACCCCCACCCTCTTCGCCTTAACCCCCCCCCACCTTCGCCCTACCCCCACCCTCTTTGCCGACGCCTTTGATTTTTGTCATTCCGCATATTAATATATAAAATCTTATCATATGTTTACATGAGTATTTTTCTTCTTGCCTCAAGCTGCTTTCCTCGAATGTCTCTTCCAATTTTCTTGCTGTTGCTGGTTGCTGCCGGGTCCGGCCATTTCATTCTGTATGTGTAATAATATATTTAATCATATGTCTATTTATTTATTTGTCGTTTTATCAATAAAACATTCAGGCATTTAGCAGGGTTGCTTCATTCAAATAGCGTTGATGATTTTGTTGGTATTTTTATTTTAGTTAGCTGCAAATTAATAGTTTCATTTAGTAGCTTTGGTATTCAACTCCAATGAATGTTGACTCTGTGCTCCAACTCGCATTTCCGCTTTCAGTTCAGCTGCTTCGCCGGTTTTAAATCAACGCAAACAATGTCCAGCTGTCAGATTAATTATATTTTACAATCCGTGCCAAATAAAAGTCAGGAAAGTTCCTGCGATTTAAGTCAGGAACTGAAAGAGGAGAATAATAATCAGCAGACTAAACAGTTGGCTCCTGTGCTGCAGCTTGATAGGCGGGAACAGGTGCGAAATGTGTTGCGTGAGCCGGCCAATTTAAGCCCAGTGACCAATCAAGAAGATAAAGCGCACGGCCTGGAGACCGATCAGGTAGATGAAGCAGAGAAACTTGAAACCGATCAGGTGGATGAAGCAGAGAATCTGGAGACCGTTCAAGAACATGAAACAGAGAATCTGGAGACCGATCAGTTTGATGAAGAGAATCTGGAGACCGTTCAAGAGGATGACGCAGAGAATCTGAAGACCGATCAGGAGGATGAAGCAGAGAATCTGGAGACCGTTCAAGAGCATGAAACAGAGAATCTGGAGACCGATGATCAGTTTGATGAAGAGAATCTGGAGACCGATCAGTTTGATGAAGAGAATCTGGAGACCGATCAGTTTGATGAAGAGAATCTGGAGACCAATCAGTTTGAAGAGAATCTGGAGACCGATCAGTTTGATGAAGAGAATCTGGAGACCGATCAGTTTGATGAAGAGAATCTGGAGACCAATCAGTTTGAAGAGAATCTGGAGACCGATCAGTTTGAAGAGAATCTGGAGACCGATCAGTTTGATGAAGAGAATCTGGAGACCAATCAGTTTGATGAAGAGAATCTGGAGACCGATCAGTTTGATGAAGAGAATCTGGAGACCAATCAGTTTGATGAAGAGAATCTGGAGACCGATCAGTTTGATGAAGAGAATCTGGAGACCAATCAGTTTGATGAAGAGAATCTGGAGACCGATCAGTTTGATGAAGAGAATCTGGAGACTGATCAGGTGGATGGAGAAGGGAATATGGAGACCGATCAGGTGGATGAAGCAGAGGATCTGCAAACCGAAAACATGGATAAAGCTGATATGGTTAACCTCCGCAATTATCAAGCGTATGATACAAAAGGTTTAGAGGCTGTCCAGACGCATGAACCCGAAATGCCAGCGATCTATCAGGATGATGGAAATTTCGCTATTCTAGAATTTCAATTCTACAATGACCCAAAACTCCCAACAATTGAGTTCGGCGCACAGCAGGTGTTCAAGTTGCACGAGAATCAGCTGGAATTGAAGACTGAATCGGGACAGAAATGCAGACGTAGGAAGAAGCGGCTCAGGTCTAACAGCCCGCCCCGCCAGGCTGCCGCAGGCGTTGCCCAGCCACCGGCAGCCAAGCGATCGCGCAGGCGGCGGCAGCGCCATCGCAGCTCCACAAATCCGGCTAACGATTCGTCCACTCCAGTGATTGCCGCTGTCTCTGATAATTTACAATTCGAGTCTGGCGAACTTCGCTACATAGTCGTTTCCGGCTTGCCAATGTCGGTTAGAGACGCCGCTTTGCACAGAGCTTTCCGCGGCGTGTTCCGTCGGCGCTTACTGGCCGACGCAGACGAACTAGTTGTAGTGCCGGAGTCGGACACCAAGACTGTGCTGATGTTTGCCGGCGGCGAGCAGGCGGCTGCTTCTGGCTGGCCGCTGTCGTCTCGATTGGGCGATAATGGTGCGCTTGGTTTGATCATTAGATGCTAATTATAGCCCGCTGAGTTTATGGGCCAGCTCACTAGCCATAGTGATTTGATTCTCGGGTCCTCAGTCTATCAAATCCTCTGTCAGATCCCCAGTCTGTCAGATCCTCAGTCTATAATCCTCAGTCCGTCAGATCCTCAGTCTGTCAGACCCTCAACCGATGATATCCTCAAAGTTCACAGATCCCACACTTATCTAAGATTCTCATGAAGTTCAACATTTTTCAGATCCCCAGATCTCTGCAAAGTGCCCAGTTCCCTAATCTTCTGAATTGATCAGCCTATAGACTAGCTATCTCGGGGTAGGCTAATGCGCAAGGGCCTATCTACAGTCAGTATTTTTTGGCTGAGCCAGTCACTGTCTATGTCCTCAACCCTAGGCCAGCGCCTATCAGCTCGTACAGTTGAACGCCGCCTCCGCTCTCTGCAATTCGAATCGCGTTTCCCCGAGGACGCCCGACTGGACAGCCTTCGCGTTGAAGCGTCCGACTCGCTCGATTATCTGCGTCGCTGGACTCGGATGTACTTCTGCCCGGTGCCCTATCAGATTGCCGAGGACATCCAGTGCCAGCACCTGCTGGTCACCAACCTGCCAGCCAAGCTGCTGCAGTCGCCTGAAGATTTGCTGAGAAGATTCACTCAGCTTATGCCAGACGCCAGGTGAGCGCGTGTACCCGCTTAGACTCTAGGGCATCGAATTAATAAGCCCACTTTCTTAGATGCCTAATATAGCTGTGCCACCCTACCAGATCCACAGTTGCTGGGCCACCAACACCCAGGTTGTTAGGCTGTTATCCCCAGTCTATCAGATCCCCAGGCTGTCAGATCCCCAGGCTGTCAGATCCCCAGTCTATCAGATCCCCAGTCTATCAGATCCCCAGGCTATCAGATCCCCAGTCTATCAGATCCCCAGGCTATCAGATCCCCAGTCTATCAGATCCCCAGCCTGTCAGATCCCCAGTCTATCAGATCCCCAGTCTATCAGATCCCCAGTCTGTCAGATTTGATAGACAGACTGGGGGACTGGGGGTCTGTCAGATCCCCAGTCTATCAGATCCCCAGGCTATCAGATTCCCAGTCTGTCAGATCCCCAGGCTATCAGATCCCCAGTCTGTCAGATCCCCAGTCTATCAGATCCCCAGTCTATCAGATCCCCAGTCTGTCAGATCCCCAGTCTATCAGATCCCCAGGCTATCAGATCCCCAGGCTGTCAGATCTCCAGGCTATCAGATCTCCAGGCTATCAGATCCCCAGGCTGTCAGATCTCCAGTCTATCAGATCTCCAGGCTATCAGATCCCCAGGCTGTCAGATCCCCAGTCTATCAGATCCCCAGGCTATCAGATCCCCAGGCTGTCAGATCCCCAGTCTATCAGATCCCCAGTCTGTCAGATCCCCAGTCTATCAGATCCCCAGGCTATCAGATCCCCAGTCTATCAGATCCCCAGGCTGTCAGATCTCCAGGCTATCAGATCTCCAGGCTATCAGATCCCCAGGCTGTCAGATCTCCAGTCTATCAGATCTCCAGGCTATCAGATCCCCAGGCTGTCAGATCCCCAGTCTATCAGATCCCCAGGCTATCAGATCCCCAGGCTGTCAGATCTCCAGGCTATCAGATCCCCAGGCTGTCAGATCTCCAGGCTATCAGATCTCCAGTCTATCAGATCCCCAGTCTATCAGATCCCCAGTCTATCAGATCCCCAGTCTGTCAGATCCCCAGTCTATCAGATCCCCAGGCTATCAGATCCCCGGCTGTCAGATCTCCAGGCTATCAGATCTCCAGGCTATCAGATCCCCGGCTGTCAGATCTCCAGGCTATCAGATCTCCAGGCTATCAGATCCCCAGGCTGTCAGATCTCCAGTCTATCAGATCTCCAGGCTATCAGATCCCCAGGCTGTCAGATCTCCAGTCTATCAGATCCCCAGGCTATCAGATCTCCAGGCTATCAGATCCCCGGCTGTCAGATCTCCAGGCTATCAGATCTCCAGGCTATCAGATCCCCAGGCTGTCAGATCTCCAGTCTATCAGATCTCCAGGCTATCAGATCCCCAGGCTGTCAGATCTCCAGTCTATCAGATCCCCAGCCTGTCAGATCCCCAGACATACAGAAGCGCAGCGCCAATCCACTCCGCACGCAAAACAGGTCATTCTTCTTGCCCATTGACGATGTTGACCAGCCGCTGGGCTACCTGCTGGTCCGGTTCGACCAGTCCGCCAGCTGCCTGGCCACCCTGCGCCAGCTGCGCCGGCACTACAGCTTAGAATTAGTCTGCGTCAGCCTGTTAGAAGTCTGCCGCCTGCCCTGCGGCTATCGGATCCCGGTGCACAATCTGCTCAACTGGTGCTGCCTAGACAGGCCGCTATCGGGCCCGGTGTCCGCCTCTGTACTTTCCTCGGCTGCCGTCATTCTGGACGATCCGGTCAGGCGGCCGTTTGTCTGCACCTGCCATCCGGACGCTGTGCGGGTAGCGCCGCAGCCGCACCTGCTAGCCGAGCTGGCTCGTCAGCTGAGCGTCAGCGCGACTTCTTCGAGGATGACGGCTACAGCGGCTGGGACCGAGACTGGTGTGCTCATGTCCGCTCTGATGCGCCTGTGCTGACAGAATGAGATTAGCCTGTGTTTTTTAATGACTTTGCGCTGTACTACTGACGCTATCCGAGGTTTGGTCTTTGTGGAAAATACTAATTATCGTACTACGAACTTTGTGCATTCGTCGAAGCGCGCGCTCTTTGTGCATTTTTAGCCTTACCGATATTATACACTTTTTCAACCTATTATATACTTTATAGAGGAATTGGTGTCATGTCTAATCTCAGCTTCAGCTCAATATTCTCCGCTAATAAATCATTAGAACTAACTGGCATTTATATTAAACAGCTTGGTGCATTGAATTTATTGCTAAATATTTTTTCGTATTTTTACAGTGGAATTGCTGCTCTTTGTTGTCGGTAAACGGTTTACTATTCATAGCTTTTTATTGTGCTGGTAAAAGTTGAAAAAAATATACTGTCTTTGGACTGCTTTATTTTGGATTAACTTGTTGGCGTTTTTCTCTTTTGTAGTTCATTGACAAGTCTTTTAGCTCAACCAGAGACCGTGGCTAATGTATAAGGTTGGCTCTCATTGATGCCAGTTTTACTTCAAACTCAGGTTTCCAACCACTTCTGAGATCGTCTGTTTAATTCATCCACCTAAATCCTCAGCTGAAGGGCCAGCCTCCCAGATCCTCAGTTACTGGGCCAGCCTCCCAAATCCTCAGTTACTGGGCCAGCCTCCCAGAGTGTCAGTTGCTGGGCCAGCCTCCCAGATCCTCAGTTACTGGCCCAGCCTCCCAGAGTGTCAGTTGCTGGGCCAGCCTCCCAGAGTGTCAGTTGCTGGCCCAGCCTCCCAGAGTGTCAGTTGCTTGGTCAGCTTCCCAGAGTGTCAGTTGCTGGGCCAGCCTCCCAGCTCCTCAGTTGCTGGGCCAGCACTCCAGTTTCTCAGTTGCTGGCCCAGCCTCCCAGAGTGTCAGTTGCTGGGCCAGCCTCCCAGAGTGTCAGTTGCTGGGCCAGCCTCCCAGATCCTCAGTTACTGGCCCAGCCTACCAGAGTGTCAGTTGCTGGGCCAGCCTCCCAGCTCCTCAGTTACTGGGTCAGCCTCTCAGATCCTCTGTTGCTGGGGCACCCATTTTTTTATTTAAATCGTTTTAGCAATCCCAAAAATGGAATTTCAACTCTGTCTTTCTTATAGAGACTGTCTTATCAGAACAGCAGTTTCTCTATGAACTGTATTTTTCCCCGCTATCCCAATGGGGGGGGGGGCTCGTCGCCGGTCCAATATCTTTGCTATTCAAACTGCGCTACTATCACTAGTAAAGTGACAATTTAAGAGACATTGTTACTTTTATTTCAATAAAAACTCCCGATGTCAAGCAGCCGGATGCGCTCTTCAATTGTGTCGCCAGTTGCGCGCGCTTCGGCCCGACTATTCGTGTCGAAATTTTCCAGCACCTCCGACGTTGCCGCCGCCGCCGCCTCGGGTGCCGCTGGCCGCGGCAATCAGCAGCAGCAGCAGCAGGAGGATCAACAGCATCAGAAGCAGCAGCGGCCAGACGAAGAGGACTACGATAGCGAGTTCAACTCCAAACGGAACTATCGCCGAATGTTCGCAACCGGAGCGGCCACGGTGGCGGCCGCCGCTCTGAGCGCCCTTGCCGCGGCCTCCTGGACTGGCGCATTTGTACAGCCGCGCGCCGAGGCCAGGATGCTCAAAGTGACGGAGGAGGAAAATCCGAGCGGCGGCGGCAGCGGCGCCGAAGTGGCTGAAGCTGCTGGCGAAGGCGAAGAAGACGAGAAGCCGGGCAAGCAGCGGGTGGGCTTCCGCGACCGCAAGATCATCGCCTACGAGGACCGGATCCGGGCCTACAGTACCCCGGATAAAATCTTCCGCTACTTTGCCACGCTGCAGCGGGTTGAACCGGACGGATCTACTCAGGTACTGATGACGCCGGCCGACTTTGTGCGCAGCATCACGCCTGGAGTGAAGCAGCCTGAGGGCCTGGGCTTGGACGCTTTCCAGCGATACGATCCCACGAAGGACGAACTCAAGCTGGAGGTAAAGCGCGTCATTGAAATTCTCAGAGCTGTGGAATTTACTCTGAGTTGCTTGAAAACCCAAAGATCCTCAGATATGGGAATGGGATTGCCGCTCTTCCACATCCTCAGATATGGGAATGGGATTGCCGCTCTCCCAGATCCTCAGATATGGGAATGGGATTGCCGCTCTCCCAGATCCTCAGAAATGGGAATGGGATTGCCGCTCTCCCAGATCCCCAGAAATGGGATTGCCGCTCTCCCAGATCCTCAGAAATGGGAATGGGATTGCCGCTCTCCCAGATCCTCAGATATGGGAATGGGATTGCCGCTCTCCCAGATCCTCAGAAATGGGAATGGGATTGCCGCTCTCCCAGATCCCCAGAAATGGGAATGGGATTGCCGCTCTCCCAGATCCTCAGAAATGGGAATGGGATTGCCGCTCTCCCAGATCCTCAGATATGGGAATGGGATTGCCGCTCTCCCAGATCCTCAGAAATGGGAATAGGATCGCCGCTCTCCCAGATCCTCAGAAATGGGAATAGGATCGCCGCTCTCCCAGATCCTCAGATATTGGAATGAAATTGCCGCTCTCCCAGATCCTCAGATATGGATTTGAACTGCCACCCTCTAGGATTCCTGATCTCATATCCTAACTCTTATGTACGAGCTTATGAACTTGTAGATGCTGAGTGCACGGGTTTGATAATGCTTTTTTCGAGTGGAGAGCCTAGGCTAAACCCCTTCACATCTACTCAAATCCACACAGGTGCGCCCGGACTCGGTGTTCTACACCCTTGGCGACAAAGCTCTGATCAGCTTCAGCGACTACGTATTCCTGCTCACCGTGTTGAGCACCGCTCCGCGCCAATTTGAAATCGCTTTCCGCATGTTCGACCTGAACTCGGACGGCAATTTGGACATTGAAGAGTTCGGCCGGGTTCAAGCGATCCTGCGCGATCAGAGCAACGTTGGCAAGCGGCACAGGGACCACAGCACCACTGGCAACACGCTTAAAGCCGAGATGAACACCGCTTTGGCCACGTATTTCTTTGGCGAGAACGGCCAGGGCACGCTCAGCGTAGCCCGAATGCTGGAGTTCCAGGCCAGGCTGCAGCGCGAGCTCAACCGCATCGAATTCGATCGCTACCAACCGGACGAACGTGACCGAATCTCCGAGCTCAGCTTCGCCCGGTTACTAATCACCTACGCCGGCTTCTCCGAGGCTAAGAAGCGAAAGATGCTGCGCCGAGTACGGGAGGCCTTCGGCAAAGGCGACGACGAGGGCGAGGACGACAAGGCTAAGGCGAGCAGGGGCATCTCCTTCAAGCAGTACGTCGAGTTCGCCCAATTGTTGAAGTGCATCGCCGATGTGGACACGGCGCTGACTTTCTATCATTTAGGTGAGTTGCGGCTGGCTCTTCAGGTCCAGTTCCTGTTCTGCTGACTCCTGAACACGATAATGGATACGTCTTGAAGCTGTACCTCCTTATCTTGAAGCTGTACCTCCTTTATCTTGAAGCTGTACCTCCCTATCTTGTAGCTGTACCTCCTTTATCTTGAAGCTGTACCTCCTTTATTTTGAAGCTGTACCTCCTTTATCTTGAAGCTGTATCTCCTTATCTTGAAGCTGTACCTCCTTTATCTTGAAGCTGTACATCCTTTATCTTGAAGCTGTACCTCCTTTATCTTGAAGCTGTACATCCTTTATCTTGAAGCTGTGCATCCTTTATCTTGAAGCTGTACCTCCTTTATCTTGAAGCTGTACCTCCTTTATCTTGAAGCTGTACATCCTTTATCTTGAAGCTGTACCTCCTTTATCTTGAAGCTGTACCTCCTTTATCTTGAAGCTGTACCTCCTTTATCTTGAAGCTGTACATCCTTTATCTTGAAGCTGTGCATCCTTTATCTTGAAGCTGTGCATCCTTATCTTGAAGCTGTACATCCTTTATCTTGAAGCTGTACCTCCTTTATCTTGAAGCTGTACCTCCTTTATCTTGAAGCTGTGCATCCTTATCTTGAAGCTGTACATCCTTTATCTTGAAGCTGTACCTCCTTATCTTGAAGCTGTACATCCTTTATCTTGAAGCTGTACCTCCTTTATCTTGAAGCTGTACCTCCTTTATCTTGAAGCTGTACCTCCTTTATCTTGAAGCTGTACATCCTTTGTCTTGAAGCTGTACATCCTTTATCTTGAAGCTGTGCATCCTTTATCTTGAAGCTGTACCTCCTTCTCACTTCCGATCTCTTGCAGCCGGAGCCGCTATCGACAAGTCGACCTTCAAACACGTGGCCGTCACAGTGGCCGGCATTCAGCTGGACGATCACGTTCTAGATGTTGTCTTTGTACTCTTCGACGAGGACGGCGATTTGCATCTTAGTAACAAAGAATTCGTGTCAGTGATGAAGCACAGGATGCTGCGCGGATTGGACAGGCCTATGGACACTGGGCTGGTCCGGTTCCTGTCAGCTCTGAGCACCTGCGCCCAGAACCAGGTGTACGGCTGGTTCGCTAAGGAATGAGCGATCGTGTTGGTGTGATATCAACTATTTTTAGATACTTAATATAATATATACATAATCACCTGTTTATCTCTGTTTGCCCAAGTGCCCTGCGCTCATCGCTATTTAAATTGGAATATAATTCATTAAATTGTTTTGCCGGAGTAAAAGCTAAAAAACAGCGCAAAATTAAGATTCATTTTTTCTAATTTTTATGTACACACCTCTGCATGATTATGCCGCCGATATCTAACCATAACTAGCTTAGTATAACTAACCTCGCACCTATTTATTTAGTTTGTGTAACCCAACTGCTTGTTTAAAATTTGTTATACTTTTTAAGTTTCACTACTTTGCGAAGCGATTTAGTGTCTCGTAATGGTGACAACTCAGCCTTATCTTGAGCATATGACACGATTGGTCATTGTTGCCGACAAAGACTCGTGTAAAACTTTGTTATAACAGGCTTCCCGTTAAATGGCTGCCTCTTTGACTTTGGTTTCTTTGCAAAGACGCCCAATTTCTAATACGCGTTTCGTTTCTATGTTGTCGTAGAATCTTTCCCTTCTCTATCGCGTCTGCTGGGCTTAGGGGTCTTTGTTCCCATTTAATTTCGATCTCAATTTCGCGAATGGCGCTGACTATTCTTAAGTGACATTCTCTGTTACTGTATAACAAATCATTATGATAGAATCAAATACAAAAAAAAATTGCAGCTTTTTTCTTTGCTGACGTCTACAGCAAGTACAAATAATATAGGTCATATTATACGAGCCGTAAAATTAACTAAGCTGTTTAATTTTGCTAGATCTTTTATTCATTGTTTATCCACCGACAACTAAAGAGGAAGTAGAAAAGCACCAACTCTCGAAAAAAGCAAAATCGAATTCTGCGTCGTATCCGTTTACCATAAAAAATCCATGTAAACTTGCGCTGAGATTAATCTCCGGAATTTCGCTTGTTTTCCTGTCTTCAAGTAAGTGCAATTCAAGTCCCGGTGCAATCACCGGTACGCTCGTATTACAACAGACTAGATATGTCATTTGAACAAAATGCTCTTTCTACTCTACTCTTTCAGTAGCAAAGTTAGCGTATTTACTTAATTATAGTAGAATTAGATCGTTACAATATACATAAGTTGTTGGCTTTCTTCAAGAAGACCAAGGCTACTGCTAAATCAGCGTCTTTCAAGGCTGTATCGGAATCAAAATTATGAAAATGAAATTACTTTGAGACCAGCTTGATTGCTAACTTCGCTATTCTTATCTTTTAATTATTAGAAGGGCGCTATGCCTGTTTATTAGGTTAGCTGCCCTGCCCTAAAAATTATGTCTTCGAAATGTCGTGATAGCCATTCCGCAGCGCAGTGGGATTAGACTCCCACATTGCTGTGCCATTAACGGCAAAGACCCTTTTTATGAAGGGCTGGTTGGGAAATTCAGTGCTGATTCTAAAAAACAACTGCACTAGCTCTCCTGCTTTTTTCGTTTTCTTATAGGATACTTATCGCTGAGAAATTCCAACGTATGTATGAAGATAATTTTAGATAAGGCAGTCAGAATTTTTACAACGTAAGGCACACTTGCACCGCTCGACAAAACACTGCATTTGAACCACCGCGAATCACCATTTATAGGCGTAACTGATATCGTAGTCCAGCAGTGTGCCAATATTGCAAATGGACACTACTTATAGTAAAATAAATGACTATGAAATCCGAAATTAAGTACATTCTACTTGAAATGCAATTAAATGCTTGCATTTTATACTCTAGCATGACAGTGTATAATTGAGCAATGAGAAACATAATTTTAAAGTACAGTTTTGTTTAAAACACGTTCATAACAGTTCATAATTAATCGTCCTGTTGCCGTACAACAACTTCGCCCCGCTCCGACCAGAAGAATCGAAATTCGGACGCTTTGTTGAGCAGAGCTTCCCAGTTGTCGCGTTTCGGTTTGCGCCACAATTCGTGCGGCAGGTCCAGCATGCCGGCGATCACTTCGCGGCCGAAACAGTCCGGAAATGCCGACTCGTCCTCAATGACGTGTACTAAGCCGCTGTCGCGACCGAATTCCACGGCTAGATAGGGGAAGCCGCGAGGCACGGTTCGACGAATGTCCATGTCGCGCATTGGTACCGCTTTTTTGTTGCTGGCCCACTCTGGTCCGGCCTCCTGTTGGTGTTTAGACAATGCCAGTTATGATATTATCTAAGAGAAGAGAGAAGACCCGACCGAAAATATTTGTCCTTTCAAAAACAGTAAGTGTGCCAGTTGTGCCACAAATATGCCCTTTGACAGAGTTATAAATGTCTTTGTATGTCATATTTGGCACACTTGATACAATTGTACTAATTGTGCCGTAGCTATGCCATTTGGCCCAGTTTGTAAATGTCGATGTATATCATATTTGGCACACTTGACACAAATATTATTTTTACTGCTAATTGGTCAACGAAACCAGATGGCACTCTTGGCACACTTGCTACAATTGTACCAGTTGTGCCGTAGCGATGCCATTTGGCACAGACTGTAAATGTCTCTGTATGTCTATTTTGGCACACTTGACACAAATATTATTTTTTTACTGCTAATTGGTCAACGAAACCAGATGGCACTTTTGGCACACTTGCTACAATTGTACCAGTTGTGCCGTAGCGATGCCATTTGGCACAGACTGTAAATGTCTCTGTATGTCTATTTTGGCACACTTGACACAAATATTATTTTTACTGCTAATTGGTCAGCAAAACCAGATGGCACCCTTGGCACACTTGCTACAATTGTACCAGTTGTGCCGTAGCGATGCCATTGGACACGGATTATAAATGTCTCTGTGTAGCCTTTATCGTCTAAATTAATAGCAGGGGTTATCACGTAGAAGTGAGAAGTCTGCGTGCACGAACTAACCGAATCCAGTAGAGCATCGTTTAACGATTTGAAGTACGAGTAGGACTGAAGTACCAGTTCTTCCTTATTTATTAACAAAATGTCTGTTGTTAAGAGATTTGTTAAACCCCCAAGAAACGCATCATTAAAATTATATGTCACATATCGTTGCACGTAGAGGTGAGTCGTATTTTACGTATACATTTCTAAGAAGTAGAAACAGTTTAAAATTGTTTTTATGTATAATATACGTAATATATATGTTAGCGTACATGTATATGTGTACTATATGTATCGTAGAGTTTGATCCTCTGTAATTGCAATATATGTTATCATCTCACTGTTTTGTTTACACTGATAATGTCACTGAGTAAATATCGTTTGTATTAAAATAAAGTTGTACACAAATAGTACTTTATTTTTGGATCATGACTTAAGTCTTATTGTGTCATTAACTCAGTTGCTTTTTGTCAAATAGATTAATCATGATATTATATCAGACTGCTGGCATGTCAGACAATACGACCATAAGGCATAAGGAGTAGGAAAGGAATGTGCTATTTAGACAGAATGTTCACTGTATAAGGAAGGAGAGTTACAATGCTAAATAAATCTAAGTCGCTTAAATCATCTTACTTGCATTTTGTCAGGGGTAGCTATTCAAGACATATTAATGGAATTAATAAAAACAGTATGTATTCATTGAATATACAGTAGCATATTTACAAACAAAAGTATAAACTTAAACTAGTTAGTTGCATCCCTTTTTTAATTCTAGGCCAGATTTAAAAATTGAGGTGTCCTTTTACTCATAATGAAGCTGTATCGTATTTTATCATGAAAAGATATTGATAAAAGAACTTTCAAAATCCACATGATAGATAACTACAATGCTGATTGAAGTATAAATTTAACAGTTGGTGATTTTTTATCAATTTTTTGATCAGACAGTCAACTTTGATTTGTTCCCAATTGAATGCCTCATTATACGTAAATTATTCCAGCCTTAAATACGCAGCATGAGCGAAACGAGAAGGTGTGCTCAGTGTTACCGCAAGCGGGGTCTTGCATTAATTAAACTAGACAAAGCCGAAGAAGCTGCCAGAGCGGCAGCCTTTAAACTCGTTGAGGCCCAGTATCGTTTGATTTCCGCCAACGGACATCTCGCAGTTTTCCGGCAAATGGGAGATGCCTCAGGGACATTAAAGGCATCCCAAGTGGTCGATGCGGCGGCCTCGGAGGTAGATGCAGCGAAACATCAGTCAGAAAAATTGGCAAAAGTAGCCGATGAATTGGCCAGACTGGCTGATATTGACTGTCGCGCTGCCTTTTAGCCAGTAGTGTCGCAGCCGGTGCCGTCAATGACGCGCCAGCTGCTGCCAGTGCCAAGGCGGAGCCGAGCGGTGCCGCCAATGACGCGCCAGCTGCTGCCAGTGCCAAGGCGGAGCCGAGCGGTGCCGCCAATGACGCGCCAGCTGCTGCCAGTGCCAAGGCGGAGCCGAGCGGTGCCGCCAATGACGCGCCAGCTGCTGCCAGTGCCAAGGCGGAGCCGAGCGGTGCCGCCAATGACGCGCCAGCTGCTGCCAGTGCCAAGGCGGAGCCGAGCGGTGCCGCCAATGACGCGCCAGCTGCTGCCAGTGCCAAGGCGGAGCCAAGCGGTGCCGCCAATGACGTGCCAGCTGCTGCCAGTGCCAAGGCGGAGCCGAGCGGTGCCGCCAATGACGCGCCAGCTGCTGCCAGTGCCAAGGCGGAGCCGAGCGAGCCGAGCGGCGACATCGCCGCGCTCATAAGCTCAGCCGTTGGCGACGTCAATGACGTCACCTACTGCCCTGCTTTGTATGGCGTGTTGTACAGTTCAGGAGTCTGTACACACGCGCTCAACCACTACCTCACTAACATTAAGACAGAACTCGTTCCAACCTGTCTGAGTGAACTACGTTTAATATTTTGGCAAGATAGATACTGTAAGCTATACAGTATCTTTACTGCACAGCGGATAATGGGATGCGACTTTACGTGTTCCGATTTTGCAGTGCGGTCAACTGCAAACAAGCTTGTGCAGTGTTGCAAACTGCGGCGCCTGGCTGCTCATGAGCAGCCAAAAGAACGTCCATTAGAACTGGCTGATGCGCTGGAGACTATCCGAAGCTACCAGATGGATGCGCGGTCAACTAACGCAACGAGGAAGCGCGGTGGCGGCGTCCGAAACCGCATATCCGGCGTCATTGACGCCGGTTATCGCGAGGGATTGTCATCCGGACAGATTGTGCTGGCCGTACTCGCCATAGAGATGGAGTACTATACCCCAATAGACTGCTGAACTCGTTGAATCAGCTAGTAAATCATGCAGCAGTTGGCTAATTTTTCCGATCCAGTTCTAATGATCCAGTTCATTACTACGTCGGGTCAGAAGATGGAGAAAAGGTCGAAGGAATAGAAGATATGCGAAACAAAATAAGAGGAGAAAGGATGGGAGACTTGAAGAAGAGAAGAGATAGAAAAGTGTAGAGAGTAGAAGACAGAAGAGGCAAACATTGAGTGGGCTGGATCGATATTGTGGAGATTTAAAAGACCAAGAACTGGATAGATAGGCTTCACTGACCGACTAACGGGGTAGTAGAGTGAGGGATAGAGGTGAGGAGAGGAGGTGAGGAGAAGACATGACTAATAATTTTCATATTTTTTAACGACCTAAGTAATAATAGCTGTCGTATTTTTCATTATGATTCGCACTTCGGCTAATCACTATTTTGTTCAATAATGTTATCGTCTGTAATGTAAATGCATGTTTGACCTTTTTGCATGTACGAGCAAAACGGCAATATACGAGTAATTTGCATGGGTACGAACATGCCAGCATTGTTTTCAAGTGCGTTGTCTTGTTTGATTTATTTGTTGAGTAGGCATGTTTGTTGACGCCAATGCCGTTCCCGGTGCCATCGCCAAGGCGGTTCAAAGCGCTGCTCCCTGATCTGCTGCCTGCCTCACCGAATCTTCACTGTCCTGCATAATCTCCCCTTTTATTTCCACCAGGACATTTTTAAGGCCATCTATGTTTAGGAAGAAGCTTATAAAGTAAATAGGGATAAATGATATGTATTTCGTTATTCATAATATATTTCTCATTTCAGCCTACATATGGCGCCTAAAAATAGTAGACTTCAAGATGAAATGCGAAAGATCAAACGCAAAGAACCTATGTCAAGTGCTGTTCGATGTATGTTCATGAGACATCGTCGAAAGCTTCGAAATTTGGCCGATCCACCAGCATCTGATCAGGCCGATCCACCGACACCTGATCAGGCCGATCTGTCTACACCTACTTCGCGACCGACGCCACAGCATGTCAATGACATGCCAATCTATCAAGGTGCGCGTCGAACATACATCGAGACGGCGCTATTAATAACGGAGTTCGCCGAGACCGAGTCATTGACTCGCGAAGGGACAGACCGTTTATTACGCCTACTGGACGAACTGCTGCCTGTCGGGAGCCATTTCCCACGCTCTGTGTATTATCTAGATAGTGTCATTGACACTACAGGATGCAACACGGAATGTTACGCTATATGTCGCAGCTGCAAGGCCGCCACAGATACTGCCGAGGCGACCCGAGACGGTTGTCGACAATGTCGCAAAGCATTCTCGGACATGAACATGAACCGGTACTGGCAGTTTGATATTGGTCGACAGCTACAGTCGACACTCGAATGTCGATCGTTCCTTCGGCATGTCACCTTCCCGGTCGACATGACTGCCGAACCAGGCACCATTCACTATACTAACAGCGAGAAGTACGCCGAATTCAAGCGTGCATGCGGTACCAGGCTTAACGACAGGGCTGACCTCACTTACACGCTGAACATAGATGGATTTGCCATGTACAAGACGTCCCGTTATGAGATGTGTCCCATCTATCTTAGCGTCAATGAATTGTCCGATACGCATAAGTCCCGCTTCCTCGTCGTGTGTGGCTTATGGGGAAGCAAAACGAAGATGCCGACTGCAGCGTATCTCCCTCTTCTGCGACTACAATTAAACAAAATTCGCACTGATGGGGTGTCGTACGTCATTGACGGACGGCACTATGTCATGCGGTTTCACATTCATTGCGTCATTATGGACGCACCACAGAGGCAGGCGGCGCTAGAGCTGTTAATGTACAATGGCACATTCGGTTGTGACAAGTGCTACATTGCAACCAAGCGCCAAACGAATGTTCGAGGCAATGCTAGGTACTACCCAGTAGCTATTGACCAACCAACAGTTCGGGCATTGCTGGACCATCAGGTGAGCCAAATCGAACTGAGAAATCTTGAAGACACGATTTCACTGGCGAATATCAAGGCGCCGCGGGACCTTCATCTGTTCGGTGTCAAAGGCGTCTCTGAATTCAGTCGAGTCATCGGGTTCGATTACATAGCCGACTGCCCGCCATGTTTCTTACACCAAGCACTAAGTGGGCTGACGCGCTGGCTACTAGCGCAATGGTTTCTCATTGGAAACGAGAAGCCGGATCCAAGCTTGACTAGGCCAAATCTGCACAATGCAATTGACGTCATTGACGGCAGGTTGCGGCGTGTTACGATGCCAAGCAGTGTGCAAAGGCGACATCCGCGATCACTACGGGAACTGAAGTTCATGCGCGGTCACGAGTTTGCCTGCTGGTTCTTTGCTTTCGGCCCAATGGTTCTGGCAGAAGGTCCTTTGTCCAGGGACTATTACAATCATTTTTTGTTGTTGTCGTCCGCTATTTTCTGGCTCAGCTATCCAAATACCAGCAGGAATTACTTGGCGCGGATTCAGACCACTTTGGATCATTTCTATCGCGATCTCGGAGTCCTGTATTCCAATCGAGCATTGACGTACAACGCACACTCGGTGTGTCGTCATATGACGGCTGCTGTGTTGCGATTGGGTCCTACTGCATCATTGTCTGCTGGATTGTTTGAATCCGAGCATCGCAAAACTCGCGCACGTGTCCATGGCAACTCTCTGGTCGACAAGGAGCTGGTGAGGCATATCGAGTTAGACATTGGTTGCAGACAGATGCGACATCAACGGTGTGTGCCAACGCTCACCAAACTGACCAGCAGCGACCGTCATTCGACGGTCGGCTGTCTACGCGTGACTACCTCTAATCAAGCAGGAGCCGCACATTACAAACGAGTGATCCTGCCGTGTGGCACTGTACTACAGCCATGCGGGCAGCTTAACGAGTCACGTACATCTTCGTGCTTTGTTGGACTCAAATGCGCTGATCCAGAGAAGTTCTTATTCGCTAGAATCGAGTCCATTACCTCGTCGGAATCGCTGGGTGTGGCCTTTGACTGTCGGATCATGCCGGTTGTCGAGCCCGACGAGTCACCTTTCATCGCTTACTCCGGCACTAACGAGTGCTGCCTTGCTGCACATGTTCGTCGCCTATCTGTCCGTCCATTCGAAGTTTTTGACGGCGAATTGATCTCCGTTGGTGCCTCCTCCATTGCTGGACCGTGCGTCGTCAGTGACACGCACATCAGTCTGCTGCCAAGTGCCCAACTTTCATATTCATAGATATTCCGTAACTTGCTAACTATTCGCGCATCGTGTACTCCCTACAGGGATTAATAATAATTAATAATATAATTAAATTGTGGTTCGATATTAGCAAAACATTAGCAAATTTAACGCGACATATAATTATAAATGTTAGGTAGGGGTTGTCACTTTTTGGGAAAAACACTGCTATCTCTCTATCCAATGCTCAGCGAATACGTGCACGTAAGGTATCGTGTTGTGTATAATAGTTAGTTGTATTTGTGCACGGGAGTACAGCTTTCGTAATTGGTGTGTATGTTAAATTTTCATAAATTGTAATGTTTAATGCATATTTAAAATGCTACTATCAATTAAATGGACATGGTTGTTTTTCTATTATGAATGTGATGTCGAATTTCCGTCTTCATTACTTCACCTGGAATTACATCTCATTTTGATGTCTGACTCGTATCTGGAGACCAAATGTGTCAAATTTATGAGCAAATATTAACAGCAATATATAGCGGATATCAAATCCCATTAGTAATAACTGGGTTGTAATACTAGCGTATATCCTTTCTACCGAATATCCTTTGCAACTACTGACTGAACATTGATCTCCATTTTCAGCTGAAACTAGTTACTACATTCAGAAATGGCACCTGTTAAAACCACAAGGCCAAAAAAACATTCTGGGTTGTCAAGTACGTAAACAAAGGCAACCATCAGGCGGTCGACCAGGAATGCATCGTCGATCCGACTCCGGCGCCATTGGCGTCGGAGTCAAGCCTCGGTGCTCGCGTCGTTGTGGTCACGGCGGATGACAAGCAGCGCGGTACGCGGTACGAGGCCCACATTCGAAAGGGGCCATACCAGACGTACACTGAGGCCAAGCGAAACGAGCGCACATGCGCTCATTTACCGACGGTGCCGACACCTAAACCGTGTCCACAGTGTGCATCATATGTTCTCGCCATGGCTAAGCGAGATGGCGCCTATAAGACACTTCAGGAGGAATTTCAGAAGTGCGAACAGGAACTCCGAAAGTGTGAGCAAGAGCGAGAGGACCTTGCGTTGCGGCTTGAAAGCTCCCGGGATCAGCTGCGTCAATTGACGCAGCAGAACGAGGAGCTTATCAACGCCGTAACGCAGGCGACTGGAACACAGGCTTCGGGACCGTGCGCCGCGTCTACTGCACCCGGTGCAACTTGCACCGAGGCTGCGTCGTCAGTAACGCTGACATCGGATGATCGGCAGGTTGTCATTGACAACATGCGGCACGATTTGTTCAGGCGTTCGAGAATGGCCCAACCGCGTTTTCTCGAGGAAATTAAGCAACAGTTCGCGCGGTATCTGGAACAACTTGTGGACCCGGCCGTTACAATTGACAATATGCTGGCCGACGACAACGATGAAGAACCTACTGCTACGGTAAGCTACTAATAGTCCTTCATAATTTATAATTGCAAACATACCCTACTTACTCCAGTCCTTAAATAACAAACATCTGCAGCCTACCGGTTTCGCATTTACATCAAATGTCGCCCGGACCAGGGCCATGGCCCGGGTACGGATGTTCAAGGAGTCAACGACTCCGACTAATCTCAATGCGCTGCTCCGCGAGATGGTGCGGGGTTGTTTTAGTGACGACGAGCTTCTGGTAACGTCGTTGCGCGGTCGCGCTTCCGAACCTGGACGGCCACGCCTGCCAGTAGACGCGCGGCGTCTACAGACAATCATCGATTACTTGGCCGGCCTTGACATACGCACCGATATGAAAGCGGTCGAACAGGCATACGTCCGGTGCTCCATCACCGTCAGTCGACGGGAAAAGCGCTCTGGACGTTTGCCTGTAAAAAAACGACGTCAAGGAGCAGCTGCTGGTGTCACTGACACTATGCAGTCGGAGGCTACCGATGCATCTCGCGAGGCCTGAGCGGGAAGTCTGCTGTCTGTCCATCCACTAAACTTGTTTATGACAAATGCGGGAGCCATCCAGCTTGGCATGTTTTCCCCCACGTTTATGTTTTTGTTTTACTATTACTATAGTTAGTTCCAGTCTCGTAAATTAGAATAAACACCAGGAATCAGACTTGGCCTTTAACTATAGGTTAAAAGTGGTAGGAGTATAAATTCCCTTGTTATAATTTCGGTTTGTTTGTTTGTTATGTTCTTTGTTCTTCGTTGTTATTTCAATTTTTGTCGCGCCTTTTTTTCTGAGCTGGCTTCCATTTACGTGCGTATGGTTGTTACATTTCGCAGTCTTCTCTTTTTCTGGTTACACGTTTTTTGTCCCGTTTATTACGTACCTATCTTTAAATAAACGACGTCAAAGAAGCGGCTGCCAGTGTCATTGACACTGTGCATCCGGATGCTACTGATGCGCCGCATCTCGCGAGACCTGAGCGCGGGAAGTCTGCTGTGACTTCTGCCCAAGCTACTAAACTTGTTTATGGCAAATGCGGGAGCCATCTGGCATGTTTTTCCCCCACGTTTTTCGTTTTTTTCTCTGGAAATTGCTTCTTCCCGCCTAGATTTACCAACTAAATTAAACTATAGTTATAGTTCCAGTCTCCAGAATCAGGCTTATTTCGCCCTTATTATGGGTCCCTACAAAAAATGCAAAATTGCAAAGAGGGCTGCGGCAGACAAGCTTGGGACCCCTGCCTTATTGCTCTTTCGGTTTGTCTGGAATTGTGTATTTGTTCTTTGTTGTAGTTTTTTTCCATTTTTGTCGCCTCTGTTTTTCTGTTGGCTTCCATTTATGCGCAAATTTTTTAGTTTCGCAGCCTTTTTTTCTGTTTTGCACGCCTTTCATTTTGTCACGTTTTCTACTTTCCATAAATATATTCGTATTCATGCAACATCCATTTTTCCAACTGTTTTAATTATTTGAAAGTTTAATTTACATTGACTACTCTTTTCATGCTGTCTTCCTTCCCTCATTTAAACATTTACTTCTCGCAAATTCATACATACACTTCATAACTCGTAGTTGGTAATCGGGTCAACTATAACAGCATCAGATAGCACATTATGCGCTTAGTTTAACTGCTTTAAACTGCAAATTTACTCGTGTGGCGAATTTACGCCAAATGGCACATTTCGCGCTAGTTTAACTGCTTCAAACTGCACATTTACTCGTATTGTGCCAAATGGTACATTTATGGCACAGTTGTGCACAATTATAAGCACTCAAAAATAGCTGAGACAACTGGCACAGTTGTGGCACAGCAGTGCACAATTAAAAATTTGATTCTTAATTGTGTCACATGTGCCAATTGGCACAGCTTGGCACAGTTATATTTGTGCCAAGCTGTGCCACCAATTGTCGATTGCGACCAATTTCGTGTCATTTCGACAGTTATTTTGGGATTCCCCCCAATTCATTTTTTGTGCCATTCGACGCATTTAAAGAACAATTATTTCCGGTCGGGGAGAGGAGAGGAGAGAGAAGAGATGAGATAAGAGATGAGATAAGAGAAGAGAAAGAGAGAAAGAGAAGAGATGAGGGCAGGTACGAGAGAAGAGGGGAGAGAGGAGAGAGGAAAAGGAGAAAAGATAGGAGAGACGAGGGACAAGAGAGAAAAGAGGATACAGAAGGGAAGATAGAAGTTTCAAAGGATCCAAGGGACGTAGGGAGAGTCGGAGGCAGAGGCCAGAGTTTGCCAATACATGTTTTAGAGTCAGACAGACATTGCCCGACATTCTGCGCAGCACCCCAGCCAACGATATCAACTGTTTGCCCCAAATCCTAATTTTACACGATTGTACTCCATTTTATGTTTACCTCTATTCCTACTAACTATTAAAAAGTTTTGTTTGAGTATGTCTTCAAATTTAAGAATTTTTGCAAAAATAGTTCTGGGGATTGGAATTACCCGGGTTCAAAATCCGCGGGTTTCAACAGCTTGTTGGTGACAGCCCATCCTTTGAACTCTGTTTTTAAACAACAGAACAAACAAAATAAACAGTGCACTTGCCATCAGCGCCTTGTTAAAGTAGATGTGAGCCGACTCGCCAACCTCCTTTGGCAGCGGGAAAGCCTCAACCAGCAGGTGCGGATGCCGGCTCAATCCCTTGGCCGTCTCTACGAACACGCAGTCCAGCTCCAGGCGGCCGAGCCGTTCAACTAGATGCCGCTTGATTCGCTCGAGTTCGGCGAACGCGTCGTCGTCCAGTTCGGCGCAGCAGGTCACGTGATTAACCGTGCTCAACAGGCAGTGCTTGTCAACTAGCGAGCGAACATCTGGCAGGCGGAGGTAGATGCGGCTGCCGCATTCAACCATTAGGCCGCGGGTCAGCTTCGCCGATTCAGCGTCTTTGCTGACGTCGCCTTCCACACAGAGGTCGCATCGCCGTCCGGTAGCGCGCATCTTCTGGCCAGCCAGAGCCCGGTCCCGATCCGACGCCCTCTCCAGTTGGCGCGGTCGCTTCGCTTTGCCGCCTTCGGCATACTCGCCAGTGGGATCGTCGGCATCGGCGGCCGAAGCGGAGGTGGCGGCGGGCCGATAGGCGCCAGCAAAGTCCAACTGCATAGCGCGCGAGTCGATTAGGCGCTCGTGGGCGCGCATCTCTTCAATGGTAGACGAAGCGCCTAACGCGTTCAAGCCGGGACGTTTTGGCGCTGCTTTTGAAGACGCCGCCGACTCAGCTGTCGCCGCTGCTGCCTCCGAAGCCGGCTTGGCTACACGCTGTTTAATTCGCACCTTCAGCTTGCGGCGTTGAGCTTCTCGCATTACAGCCAGGCGTTTCTCGAGCTTCGACGCTTTTACCTTGTCGCCTTCTATTTGAGCGCGGAGAATCTGAGCAGAGAGCTGGTTGATGTCGTCTTGACGAACGTGACGCTCCTCTTCCACTGTGACCATCTCCGGCTTTGCTGTCTCTACCTCGGGGGGAGCCGCTCTGGCAGATTCCACTGGTACCGATCGATGCGCACCTGACCGATTCTGCTCATCGGACTTTGTTTGGCGAGAATCTGGGCCTGACCGTTGCTGGTCATCTGCTTCTGATCGGCGCCAATTAGCACCTGACCGTTGCTGGTCATCTGCTTCTGACCGGCGCCAATTAGCACTTGACCGTTGCTGGTCATCTGCTTCTGACCGGCGCCAATTAGCACCTGACCGTTGCTGGTCATCTGCTTCTGACCGGCGCCAATTAGCACCTGACCGTTGCTGATCATCTGCTTCTGATCTGCGCCAATTAGCACCTGACCGTTGCTGATCATCTGCTTCTGATCTGCGCCAATTAGCACCTGACCGTTGCTGATCATCTGCTTCTGATCTGCGCCAATTAGCACCTGACCGTTGCTGATCATCTGCTTCTGATCTGCGCCAATTAGCACCTGACCGTTGCTGGTCATCTGCTTCTGACCGGCGCCAATTAGCACCTGACCGTTGCTGATCATCTGCTTCTGATCTGCGCCAATTAGCACCTGACCGTTGCTGGTCATCTGCTTCTGATCTGCGCCAATTAGCACCTGACCGTTGCTGATCATCTGCTTCTGATCTGCGCCAATTAGCACCTGACCATTGCTGGTCATCAGATCTGTCCGAAACGCGCGCTTCTCTCTCAGACTTTCGATCTTCCAATTCTAATCTGGAGTCATCTCTGGTGGCATCACGACGCCGCGAGTCGCCCCGACGATCTCCGCCGTCGCGGCTTCCCCGACTCGAACCTTCATGGTCCTCGTTCTGGTGACGATGTTTCCAGCGCTGCTCTGCTTGCCTATCCCCATCCCTTGAGCGCTGTCCGGAATGACCGCCACCGCTGCCCATGAGACTGCGCAGCCTGTCCAGACTGCCCCATCTCTCAGCGGCCACCTCTTCAAGCGGACGGCCCTGCTCGCGAGCCTGCTCCTGACAGCGCCGATAAGCTCGTCGATACCAGTCCTGCGCTTGAGGCGGCTGCGGAGCCTGCGGCTGGCTGCCGGAAGCCTCACCAGCTGCCAAAGTCTCCCGATTTATAATCAGCCCAGCGCCGTGCTCAGCCAACTCCCGAGCAGCCTGCTCCTTCTCCGCCGCACGAATCTTACTAGACGTGGCCGAGCCTAGAAATATATTGGCCTCCATCGCCTGCTCGGAGATGCTGGCGAACCAGTCGCTGCGCGGCTTTGAAGCCGATTTCGAATCTTTTTCTTCCCATTGGTAGCTGGCAGCAGCCTCCTGGCCCTGAGATGCTCCAGACGACAATGAAGAAGATGATGAAGAAGAGCGCCGCTTCTTTGACTTGCTTTTCTTGGACTTTTTGGACTTCTTCTCGTGCTTAGATTTCTTACCCATTTGTAGCAGTTTCAATTTTGGGGCTGTAAAAGCAATGTTTGTATATTAAATGTAAAGTATTTGATCTATTATTGAAAGATTGTTTTACCATATCGAGGCGAGAGGTTGTCACTTAAAATTAATAGGTTATCATACAATCTGATACTGAAAACTTTTAATATTAAGATAGATAAAACAGATGTCTTCTTTAATTCATTAATTCTGTCTAATCCTTTAAAGTAGCTTGTATATCCAAAATGGTGCACTAAAATAAAAGCTTATTACCCTTATTAACATTTCATTGTTCATCAAGAACCTGAGATTGTAATTTGACTAATTTGCATTTAATTTAAATTGTATCTATATGAAAATATATTAATTAGCTAAAAATCATCTAATGAAAGTTATAGTGTTAATATAACTGATAACAAATATTTCATAACTAAAATCTATATTTGATAAATAAAATATGCCTAATTTCAGCAAGCAAACTTCATTGAATAAAATATTATGCAATAAACTATTCTCATAGCTATTAAAATACATGTATATTTTGTATTATATTGAATTGCAATTGGTCAATAATAATAATAATAATAATTAATACTTGACCAGTTGACCTAATAGGCAGATAAGTAACCACAAGCTTATCTATAGCAAGCCCCTATTGTATTATTTTCTTTTTTTCTCTTCTTTTCTTATAAAGGCTATCTATGACTACTCAGTCTTAGGACTAAGGCCTTTTTAAATATACCTTCAATTATTCCCAATTAATGCTAATATCCATTTTATAGCTAGGTAGACTAATGAAATGCAAAGTTAAGCATCTTGCTAAAGGACACAAATTGCTTAGCATAGGTTGAGAATAAAACTTTGCAACTTTTAATTGTATGTCTAAATACTAATATGCTTTAACTACTAAGTTAAAACCCCTTTTCAACTTTATAATTAATTACAATTAGTATAAAAGTGAAACCAATAATGAATTATTTAGGTCTTATATGTACTTTTCACAAATTGTTTTATTTATAAGGCTATAGCAAATTAGCAACTAGGCTTATTTGCAAAGCCATAGTCAGGAAGGTGGCCTTTTTCATAGAAAATTCCTGCACAAAAAAGGGTTAGATGTGCGCTGTGCTGGCGCAGTCCAGCAAAACAGCTAGCAAGGGAGAAAAATCTAGCGCAATATGGCACAAGACAAAAATGGCACAATTTGGTGCATGACAAAAATTTCCAATAAGACAATATTTTCTCTGACAGAAAATTAGCATGTAACTTCTTTTTATCAGCATTTTTATTTGCAGTTTATTGATAGATTTTTTAATTAATTTACATTAACATTGCATTTTCTATGAAACAGATTCAAATAAACATTTTACTGGTATCTTTCAAATAAAAAAATAAATTTTTAAATTTTGTTTCAAGTTGTGATACATGGTATAAGCAAACTTTTTTGATAGGATTTATTCCAGCACAGGTGTGCCATGATTTTGACTATGGATATAAAGTTCTGGTATCTAATCTTCTTGAACTTAAGCTCTTTTTCTTGAATATATTGAAATTAAAGTATCCCTAGTCAAGTGGCTTATTAACATATGACTTTTTATAACAATTGTACTAATATATCCTTTTTCTTTATTTATTTATATTTTATTTTAAGATCTATTTTTATAAAGTAGAAACTTGCCTAGGCCTAATCCTTTTTGCTAATTTATCATTTCTCTAATTTGCATTATTAGCTTAAAAATATTTTTAAATTTAAAATTTACCTAATTTATTACATTTTTATTCATCATCTAGTTACATACAAATATTTTAAATTTATAATCTTCTAATTTTATTTACTTTTATAAATTCTAAATAAACCTAGCTATATTTTTTACATTTATCCTTTTTTATTGAAATATATTATTTTAAATATTATAATATTAGCATTAGGCCTAACTTATAACTATTGTCTATTGCAAACGTTCAATAGGCTCAATGCCTCAATTGAATTTTAAAATAAGAATCCTTAAATAGAAATATTAGAAATAGAAATATTGGGTCTCCTTACCTTACTACCCTAGCTCCATAGTCAGGAAGGTGGCAATTTGGTCGGAAAATTCCGGCGCACACAAGCCCTTTTTGGGCACACAACGGCGCACAACGGCGCACAGCGGCGCGCCACAACAGCGCACAGCGGCGCACTGGCGCACAGCGGCGCACAACGGCGCACACCAGAGGACACCGGCGCATGGCGGCGCGGCGCGGCGGGCGCCGCGCCACATGCAGCGTTACCATTGTGGCGATCCCATGTAACGATGTAAGTCGTTACTTGTTACAGTACACTATTCACTGTTCTATCTAATGTAACACTGCATTCTACCAAAAAATAAAAAATAAAATAAAATATTTTCCTTTTCCTTTTTACCTTTGTTTTTGCCATTTGCTTACTTTTTATGTTTGTTTTGTTTTAAAAATTAGGAATTTAGTTGAAAATTTTTTAAATTTCTATTTTCGGTTTAACGATCTCAATTTCTCATAATATAATATAGATAGCCCGTAACCGTCCCGTATATTGGCGCACAAAAATTGTTGCTATGTTGTAAAAAAAGGTCTTTTATTGTCGCAAGGCAGGTAGTGGCGGGCGCACAACGGCGCACACGAGGGTTTTTGTGTCGGCGCACGGCGCACAATTTTGGGAGAGGCCAAAATTTGTTCCGGCGCACACTCTGCCACCTTCCTGACTATGGCCCTACTTACTTACTTACTACTGACGGGGGGCGCAGGCGCCGCGAATAGGCCGCGAGGCCCCTATCGCAACCCCAAGGTAAAAGAGCACAAGGATTAGCCTTGGGGGTGCGCCCAGTCCCCGCCAGTAGTCGGCAGGTCCGCAGTGGAGGCATCGGCGACCCTCATCCGGCCGGAGTCCCGGACGAAGGCGCGGAGGTCTCGGATAGTGTCCGCGGTGGTCAGCTCGTCCATCCGCTGGGGGTGGCCGAGGTATTTGTGCCGCGCCTTGTTGAAGTAAGGGCAGAAGGTGACGTGATGCTCCGCGGTCTCCTCTCCTATGCCACAGAAGGGACAGGTGGGAGGGCAACCGGTTTGCAACGATATATGTCTCTGGAAGAATCCGTGGCCGGTTAGGACCATGCACATCTCCCTGAGGTCGGTTCTGTTAAGCGAAATCAGATAATCAGAGACTTTCCTGTTCAGGTTAGGCATGGCAGAGCGGCTCTGCCTGTACTCGGTGCAGCTGTTCCAGTGGAGCTGGTGCTGCTGATGGAGCCACCTGTTGATATGGCGGGTGACTTGCGACCTGGGGGTGGGTAGCCTCATCAGACGGTGGTTGCCGTCTGGGTTGCTGCCCTCCTTGGCGAGAGAGTCCGCGAGCTCGTTGCCCAGGATGTTGCTGTGACCAGGTGTCCAGATAATTCTAATCCTGTTAAGGACTGAGAGAGATTGCACACTGCGGTGGCATTGAGATACTGTAGCAGCGGAGATATTCTCAGTGGTTAAGGCCTTAATAGCAGCTTGGCTATCAGTGTAGAAATTAATGTCAAAATTATTAATGTTCGCCTGAAACAGTTGCTGGGCAGACTGCTCAATGGCGCAAATTTCAGCTTGGAAAACTGAGGTGTTCTCACCGAGGTGCAGACTTTCCTGGAGAAGCATCTTACCCTCGTGGAAAATGGCAATACCCGCTCCAGCGCGGCCGTTGAACAGCGAGCCGTCGGTGAAGCAGTGAATGCCCTGGCTGCGCCGGTTCACACCGACATCCAGCGGAATGTTGTCTCGGCCAGGGATGGCGGTCTTGAAGCCCCTCCTGATGTTGAGGGCGGGAGGTCGACTATCCACATTGCCCAGGTCCATGTGGATGTTGTTAAGGTCGCGGCGGACAAAGTCCATATGCGGGATTAATGTTTTCATTGGCATAAAGCCAGAGGGCGCGTTATTTAACGTTTTATCTCTGATAAGCCGGGAGGCAGACTTCATAGCCTCCGCCCTAATAAATAGGTGAAGCGGAGGTAGGTTAAGGATAGTGTTCAGCCCCTCGTAAGGGGTGGACGGGTACGCACCTGTGATGGCACGGCAAATGCTGCCCTGAAGCTGGTACAGCCGCTGACGGGCGGCCTTCTGCTCCAGCACGCTAGTCCAGATGAGACTCGCGTATGTGATACTGGGCCGGATGATGCCGGTATAAATCCAACGGACCGTTCTAGGCGAGAGGCCCCAAGTCGGCCCGATGGCTCTGCGCAGCTGGGCAAAGCAGCGTTTTGCCCGACCGATGACGTTATCAAGGTGCTTCGTCCAGCGCAGGTCATGCGTTAGCGTCACACCGAGGTATTTGACCTCCTTCTTGAAGGGGATGTTTCTGCCATAGACAGTGAGGTTTTTCATCTCCCACTTACGGCGCTTGGTGAAAACGACAGCGACAGTCTTAGTGACGCTGATTTTTAGGCCATGCTGTGTAGCCCAGTCGGCCGCCTTGTCGGCGAATTGCTGCATCAGGTTGCGCAGAGTGGCGGGGTCGGGTCCGCTGACGACCGCGGCAACGTCATCGGCGTAGCCCGCCCTGGTGATACTGCTGGGAATGTCAGCGGTTAGAAGTTCGTCCATGACGAGATTCCAGAGAAGTGGAGTTAGCACGCCACCTTGCGGGCCGCCTTTCATCACCGCCCGGGTGAGGGTAACGCCCATAAGTGTGGATGTCACAAACCTTTTGCGGATCATAAAATAAATCCAGCGAACAATGCTGTGTCTTACATTCCTGCGGGAAAGAGAATTTCTGAAGGAGCGGAAGAGGACATTGTCAAATGCTCCTTCGAAGTCAACGAACAACCCGCAAGCGAGTTGTTTGCTAAGGATGGCACTCTCAATTTTGGAGGTAATGGCGTGGAGAGCATGCTCAGTCGTCCTCCCAGGCTGGAAGGCGTACTGGTACTTACTGACAGGGTCGGAGCGCAGGTCGCACTCTCGAAGCCTCCACAGGATGAGCCTCTCCATCAGCTTAACACAAAAGGAAGTGAGGCTGATGGGCCGGAAGGATTTCACGTTGGTGTAGTCACCCTTAGCAGGTTTCGGGATGAACACGACTCTGGACATTCTCCAGATTGTGGGAATGTAACCTGTGGTATAACAGTCAACAAGCAATTTAGAGAAAGAATCAGCAAAGTTTTGCAGCTTTAGCGCCTCCTGCAGGATACAGGGGGCGATATTGTCAGGGCCAGACGATTTATACGGTTTAAAAGAATTTGCTGCCAGCTGGAGTAGCTGGGGGGTGGCGCACTGCTGGAAAAGCTTGTGATCACAAGGCCTGTGGTCATCGACCACGTACTCCGGTTCGTCAACCTGCGGAAAGCAGGTGGAGAAAAGAAGATTTAGCGAACCTTCGGCACTGGTAGTGTAGTTACCATCCAGGTGCAGAAGGGAGTTACACTGAGCTAGCGTGTCGTGCCTGAGAGTCCTGACCAGCCGGGCTGTGGGGTGTTGCCCTTCCAGGCCGGCGCAGTAGGCTTTCCAGGTGGTCTTCTTAGCCCTTCGGATAGCACTTTTGTACATCCTCAGAGCAGAGTGGTAGTTCTCCCAATCCTCTGGGGTATTCGAGCCGTTTGCGAGGCGTTGCAGTCGGCGGGTGTTTTTCTTCATGCGAGTGAGCTCTTGACTCCACCAAGGAGAGTATTTCTTCCTGCAAAACAGCTTAGGGGCGTTAGCGCGTATGGCGGTGTTTAGGATCTCAACGAGGGAGTTGCACCGATGCTCAATGCCAGGGAGATCCTCGCTGGAGTCCGGTAAGTTGGCTTCGGTCAGGAGTTTTAGCAGGTCTCTTCGAAAACCTGTCCAGTCGGCCTTTTTCAAATTAAGGCGGTCCCGGTTCTCATGACGGGCTCCGACGGAGCTGATGCTGTACTGAATGTACGAGTGGTCGGAAAGCGATGGGAGGTCATCCCTAACCAGCCAGCTGTGGACCTGATTGAGGGCGTTGTTGGAGACGAGAGTGAGGTCGATAACCTCACGCCGATTAGAGACAATAAATGTGGGTTTGCTGCCTCTGTTGCAAATGTGTAACGAGGAGGAGTTAATGAAATCAATTAGTAAGTCACCGCGCCTGTTAGTATCGCTACTAGACCAGGCAGTGTTGTGGGCGTTAGCATCGCAGCTAACGATAAGCTTCCGATCCTGGAGATTACAGAAGTCCGCCAGCTCCTGCAGGAGGGGGGAGGGACGTCCTCCTGAATGTCCAGGTAAGCGGAAACGAAGGTCAAGTCAAAGACTGAGAAAGTACACATGTCTTTAGAGCAAAACATTGGCATAATAGTGGCCGGGAGGTCGTTTTTGACGAGGGCGATAGCTCTGGGGGTGTCGTTCGCGCAGAGGTACAGAACCTGATAGCCTGGCGGCAGGCAGGTCGGCTTCCCCTTGCGGGTATACGGTTCCTGAATAAGGTAGATGTCAACTTCCTTGTTGGCAAAGGTGCCTGAAAGGTTGCTAGATGCTGCAAGGGCGTGGTGCAGGTTGATCTGAATAATGTGCAGGTTAACAGGTTGGTTCGCCGGCGGCGGATTATTTATTTGGTTGCTGGTGGCAGTGTCATCATTGGGCTGGCCGTTAAGGTTCGCCCTCAGCGCCCCGCTCCTAGTTTGGCACGGGGTTGGGAACGGCATTACTCGTTCCCAGAGCTATCCGAGCTCACGGACTCACCTCGGCGCCGATCGCCGGCTGGACGACGCCTGAGCAGCAGGTGGAAGACGATCTTCCACGCTCCGATGTAGGCGGCAAAATCGTCCTTCTTGAGGGCGTCTTCCCACTCCGCGGAGAAACCCATGTACAGGGTCTTGCCGGGAGCGCCTTTTGCCGGAACCTCCTTGAAGGCCCGGATACCGTCCTGAGGTAGGTCGGGGTTTTTACTGAGGAGCCGGGCGCGGATCTCCTCGATGCTTCTCGAGCCGGAGTAGAAGGCTCGGTAGCGCCTGCAGGGCGGCGGTGGTCGGGCACGCTCAACGACCAAAGGCGGGAGGGCGGTCGTGCAGGTGTCCCAGGAGATGGACACCAGGTTAGCCAGCGCGAGCTCGAGCTGGGCTTCGTCCTTGAAGGCGAGGATGACGCTGCCGTTGGCGTTTCGAATCGCCTCGACTTTGATGTCGAGGGCGTCGTTTTCCCAGAGGAAGTCATCAATCATGCCGATTGATGCTTCCATCTGGGCGGTGGTCAGCGTACCGCTAGCCGCGCGCACGCAGATTTTAAATTTCGGCTCCGTCGCCACTTTGGCGTACGTGCCAGCATTGGCCTCCTTTGGCCTCTTGGGGTCCAGCGAGGGGTCGGTACGCTCGTCTGGCTGCTGCCTTTTCCGCTCAGAGCCAGCCGAGGTTTTATCATCGCGCCTGCGACGGTTGACGACCTGGAAGCCGTCATTTTGAGACGCCCCTGTAGCGGGGGTAGAGGTGGACGCACCTGAGCGAGGTGTGGGGGTTTCCGCGGGATTCGCGGCAGAATCAACCTCCATGTTGGAGGGTTGGGGGATTGACGGACCCCCGGCCGCGGGAATTGACGGCTCCCGAGCCTATGGCCCTAGCTATGATTATAGAATTAAAAGTGGTCTATACTTGCTTTGATATCAGTTTTAGGACTACTTATACACTTAGACATATAAGCCATAGGGGGTAAAGATGACCAACTTATTTATAGGCCTAGTTTAGTTACAATGTCAATAGAATTAGGCCTATAAATAATATATAGGGCAAAAGCCTGATAAATATTCTGTACATTATTCATGTTATTGTTATTTTGAATTTGTTATTTTCTGTTTTTTACAATTTTTACACCAGCAGCAATGCAGATAGAGGAACTAAAGCAAATTACTTTTCCCTTGGCCTTGTAAGACCTATTTCCTGTTGAGAATTTAGTCTATACGAAATATAGGGCTTACAATATAATAAGTTACTAACAGATAGTATTAAGGACACAAGTGTTGATAGTCAGAGCTAGGCCTAGTAACTGCTCTAGCACTGTGATCTCGGTCAACCCCAGGACTCCAGGATTCACGTCACGTCTGTTTAACGGTTTAACCTGTGAGGCACTACCGAATTCAAATTAGCTGCTAAATTTCCTCGAAGCACTTACGGGTTTAAACAAACTCTCCCAAAGGATGGGGCCGCACAAGAATGAATTGCTATCTCCTTGAGATTTCTGCGCATTAACTTTCACTTTTGTTTTCACAAAATAGACAATTAAATAAAGTAGAGCAGCTAAAATTCCCAGAATGGCCCGATTAGCACAATTCTCGCTCAAGCCAAATTGTCTTATTAATGGTACAGTAGGCGACTTAGAAATCGTGACTGCGTAATGCGCCACAGCTGACACAGCATGAGTTTGTACTTTCTCGGCAGAGTGTGCTTGGAGCTGAAGTAGGCTACCAAGATGGGGTGTCATGAGCTAGGGTGTCATGACGTCTTGAAAAGCCCTTTTCTTCCTCGATTGCAGCATTGATTACACTCCATGTAGACAATGACCGGTTCAGTCGCTCTGTCAAGCCGTTAGCCTGTAGATAGCACAGACTGGTGCATGTATTTACGTGCAAGGATTCCCTGAATCCTGATCGGCCTGGAAGTCAGAGAATTCTTTGCCGAACTAAGGGCCTGTCGCGGAATACGCTGAAATTTACAAATATTTTCGTTTCGTATTGTACACTTTCACGTATTTTACACGCGTTGTAAACTGTCAAGATTCAATATTTTTGTTGTTTCATGCTACATGAATGCACAGTACTCTGTCTCTTGCCCCGGAGGCTTATATAAGCCTCTCTCTATTCTACCGACTTAAAAATTGTGCGATTGATCAGTACTGCAAGTTTTTAAAGAGAAATGTATATCGCGCACTCGTCAGGGGCCTGCAGCTCTGCATCTCCGTCGCCCCTTGATGACGCTCGATCTTATGGCTATTCCCAAGGCGTTGTCGGATTCTGTTGCTATGGTGAGCTGGAGTGCACTCGGACCTGGAGTTTCGGGCAGGTGGACCATGCAGCAGTCAACTCCAATCCAGTATAGCAGACGCAGCGACGTAGTTGCCGGTTCCCGGCAGGTAGCACACGAGGAAGTCATACTGCAGCAGCCTGTCTCACCATGCACCTGTGGATCCGCAGTATGGCCTGTATATTTACCCCCAGCGCTAAAGGGTACAAATACAGTAATTAAGAAATCAATAATTAGGAAACAAAGAGCTGGAGACCGTGACCAAATATACATATTAGGAGCGGGAAATCAAGAAGGGCAGACGGTATAAAGACGGTCTCTGATGAGATTGTCTGCAATGGTGTACTCAGCAGAGTGAGTTGTGGTGCGGCCTGGGACTGTCGATGATCTTGCGTCACTGCTGGCTTGCCGCCCGCATTTTAGGAAGAGCATACAGCGCTTTGTGCTGCTTTGAGCTGGCATTGCGCTAGGTGAACCTACCCGCGCAGGGAGCTGGCAAATGGACCACCTGGTCATGCAGGGCTCGTGTCAAACAAAGGGCAAGGAGCCCATGAGCCCAAAAGTCGGTGATCCTATTGGCTTTGGAGTGTGTTCGGCGCCCTAGTGACATGCTCTCACCTGCTTATGCGAGGATTGCGCATGCGCAATCGATCTCCTGGGCAGCCCACAAATGGTCGACCCTACCTGCACTGATGGGTAGTTTAATCCCGGCGGATGATGCCGGTCTCTGAGGGGCCGGACCTGGTCTACTAAGCGTGTTGGCGGTGCCAAGGCTATAGAAATAAAAAATGAGTTTCGCAGTTCATGGACCACCTACACTCTCACCCTAATTGATGGCACCCAATCTTTTTCGCTTCATTTTGGCTCCAGGCTCCCCGGCCATAGGGTCTGTTATCTTTGTAACGCAGTCCAGATAGGCGTTCCGAGGTGGCCCGAGCATACGCTCCCGGAAAACCTACCCCTATTCTTCAGCGGCAGAGCCCAACTAGGGCTGATCGACGCCTCACGGCACCCTCGTTAAACAACAAATCAAGAAGAAAGCGGCTGTCATAGGAAAAACGGGCATCGGTTTGAGGTGCTTTAATTTCATTTCATGAATCTTGAAACGCCTATTTATAAATCTTGACGAGAAAAGCATATAGCGCTAGATAAATGTAAATGCATTTGAGCTTAAGCTAGGCGAGAGAGCTAAAAAGCTCTTGAAATTCGACGACACTTAACGACACTTGAAATGCTAACGGTGCATGCTATGTTGCACAGGGGGCTGTAGCCTAGTGGTTAGAGCGCCGGACTCACGACTGAAAGGTCAGGGGTTCGATTCCCGATCCCACTGGAACAATTTGTGTCCTTGAGCAAGACACTTAACTCTGCACTGCTTCAGTTCACCCAGCTGTAAAATGGGGGCCAGCATTAGCTGGGGTGATTGAGGGTGTGTGTGGCGACCTCTCAGTCCTTGGACTGAACAGCCGTACGCAGCCTTCAGATGCGCCGCGCAATGGCTGCGGCTGAGCGGTCGGTTGCACGTCTGGCCCAATTGAGGCAGGTGTAATCAATTATTATTATTAATATTATGCTACGTTGCTGACGAGCAACGATTGCAATTAGATGTGCATACGATTTCGGACAGGTATCTAGAAAATGTTAATATGAAGTCAAAACTAGATCCAATCTAACCTTTAACTTGTCCCAGTACTTTCGATATAAGTGCACTATATTAATTTAGCGAATTTTCTTATAAACTTGGTGCTGAAAGCAAGAAAAATCTGATTGAATTTCATTTACAATTGTCTACATCGACGAAACACTTTGAAAACAATTTGGGGTAGAAGCGCTCTTCTAAACTACAAATATTTTGGGGGAAATCAGAGAGAATTTTCATTAAAAACAAATAAAAGAAGCTTGCTGGGCTTGCAATAAACAATTATAGTCAGTTTTGTGCACAGTATTTGTAAGCACAATAAAACAAAAAATCAAGACCTATTTATAAAGTAACTTTTGAGCAATTCCTCCAACAAAAGCGATATTTTTAAATAAATTATGATTAATAGTTGCTGCACTGGGTTAGGCCAGTTAACTACTCAACCGAGCTGACCTGGTGAGCCTGCCTGTACTGCTCGCTCTTGGCCATGTGCCTTGCCAGCTGCAGGGCTCCGCTGTAACTCCAGCGCAAGGCCGGCTCCTCAGCATCCGCGCCCGGGCGCAGCTCCAGCTTCAGGTTGAGGCGGTTTCGCGCGATCCTGTCGGCCAGATCAGCTCGAGCTGTAGCAGCTACCTGGATGATGGCCAGGTAAGATAAGATGTGCGACAACTTTGCTACTGGCACCGTTCCAGGCGTGGTAACTTCGCGTTCCGCGGCGGCTGCCGCTTCAAGGAACAGCCTCCTAGACAAATGGTCGAATGCGTTCTCGCAAACCGTCTCTGAAACGGCCATAAATTCCCGCTCGGACATATAGCCAAACTCGGCCATTGGAGACTGTTGGCACTTGGACTCCATCTCAAGGAAGTAGGGGTCTCTGTAGCGCAGCAGCATGTACAGGATGTAGTTGTACACCGATCGTCGGCTAACGCGATTCTCGCAATACGAAACGAAGCCAATTTGAAAAGTTTCGACGTCATCCTCAAGCATAAATGGAAATGCCGCCAGCACAAACTCTCGAAAGTCTTCCGAGTGGCGAAAGTCGACCTGGTTGACCAAGTCGATCAGCACGAGGAAGTAGCGGAAAGCGGCTCCGTCTAGGTTGTTGCACAACACGTGACTAAACATCCGCAAATGGTCGTCTGTTTCGGCGTGGCTCTCCAAACTGGTAAAGAAGTCGTGCGCGGCCAGAAACACCACATCCTCCTGCATGTAACGCGAATAGAGGAACTCATAGAAGTTGTCAAGCACGGAGTAGCCCTCCTCGTCGTCCGGAGTGTACTCGTCATCCCACAGACAAGTCGCGTAGAACTGCTCGATTAGCGACTCAATCAAGCTCTTCGGCTGCTTGATCGGATGATGTCGCACAATGTCAGTGCGGGTGTGATAGTCGTCCCATACCCGCGAAAACTTGTTAACAAATCTCGTGTCTTTTTCGTCTGGCTCGCCACTCTTGCCGGTCTCGGTAGTGAGGCCGGTGTTGAAGCTGGTCCGGCTTTCGTCGCGAATTCCCTGCTGCTTTGGCAGTGGAGGCAGGCCCGACTTGCGCTCAAGCATGCGCATCTCCTGTAGATTCTGGCGCAGGACTTCCTGGTTAACTTTCACCTCGGGACGATTGAGACGAAGGTGGCTAGCATTGGTTGGCAGCGGCAGTACGATCTCGCGGCCTCGAAGTTTGTGGGGACAGACGGTGGTCTTCTCGAAGCACTGATGACAGTAGTTTGAGCCACCAAACTCGCTGAAAGTTTTTCCACCGTTGGTAGAGACGAACAACATTAAGGAGTATTTGCTGAACACGCGCTCATTAACTACAAATGGATCGCCAGGCACATAGTCATCGTTGCTAGGGTCGCCTGCATTGCTGATGGTCTTCAGCAAGTCAAGCACGGAGTCCCCGTCTCGTTCATTTGCCTTAACCATGCCAAGCAGTTGCTCCTCCAGCATCACCTGGTGCTTGGTGAGTAGGTTCATCTCGTTGTCAATGCGTTCAATATTCTCTAGGAATCGTTTCTGATTCACAATCAGCTGCTGGTCGGCAGTTTCCGCTTCAAAATTTCGAATCGACGATGGATCTGTGCTCGCAGTGGATGGTCTGCCGTCCGCTTCTCCATTTTCTTCGCTACTGATGCTCGCTTTGTGCTTCTCTAAGAAGCCATCAAACTCTTGTATAAGAAGATTTTGTCCCTTCAACAGCTGATCCTGGAGCTTCACGGCAGCTTTGATGTCGGCAATCAACTTTTCTTTTTGAGACAAAGGCTTCGGCTTCTGACTCTCCGCCTTCTTGTCCTCGTAGGCTCGCAGCCCGATGTTCTGAAATTCGATTTGCATCTTGTCGTAGCCCTCTTTGTACGGCTTGCAGAGATCGCGATCCGCTGTAACCAGGCGCAGTTCCTCTTGCAAGTCCTGATAGTCAAACTTCATCTCTTGGATTTCCTTCTCTGTAGACTGCTGGTATAGTTCAAATTCTTTCTGAATCAGCGCCTTGTCTTCCTCCAGGAATCGAATTTCGCCCATTAGTTTTGTGATTGTTTCATCCCTCTCGTTAATTTCACGAGCCAGTTCATCATTCTTCATGAGCTGCCCTTCAAAGCTTTGCTGCTTTTCGAAAAGCTTCTTCTCCATGCTTGAAACGCTCTCTTTGTAGTCATCCTCTTTGTATTTCGCCTCCTTAAACAGCCGCTTGACCTCTTCCATGTGCGGAATTCGTTTAATTTCAGCTGAGTCCTTTGTAATTCCCGGATGAATCGAGTCCGAGAACACTGCCTCAACCATCTCTTTCCGAAGTTCTACAAAAAGTTCTTTAAAGACACCGAGCTGGCCAAGAACTTCATCAAGAACTTTGAACATGATGTAGATTCGCTTTGGACCAACGCATTCTTCGCCCGATGTCAAAATCAAAGTCTGGTACTTGGAAACCAAGCTTTGCTTATCGCTCAAGCTTTTTTCAACATTAAGTGGCCGGAAGAGTGGCTCCTTGTCCACATTTAAAGCCATGATCTGAAATTTTTGACGTTTGAAAAGTTACTTTAGAGCAAGCATAAATATTCTTTTGTTCAAAATTCATCACTAAAAAGGATTTACATAGCAATACAATTTCTAAGAGATAATGAACTTTAAAGTGGCACCCAAAAAGCAAGTAATATTTAATTGGTATAAAAAATCTGAATTAAAGCATGCAGTTTTTTACTTGCTATGAAGTTATTTTGGGTTGAATAAACCTAAAAGGACTGTAAACAACATAATATTAAACCCTAAAATTAAAAAAATTACACTCCCTGTGTTAACTCCAAAGAAAAAGTGTTAATATATTTATATAACTAAAATTAATCTTTAAAAAATGTAAAATCATTTTCATTGTATTTTAAGTACAGTTTTTTATGTCGGAGCCCTCTGTTTAAATAAACGAACATATCTAATTTGAGCTACCATATTGCGACAGTATTGATTGCACTAATGCTTGTTAGGAAAACATCTACATTAAACGTGGTATTTTAGTAAAACATACAATATTATTAATGTCTTTTTAATTCCAAAAAGTGTTCTGAAGGTGTTAAGCCTCCGCTTTCTAAATATTTATATTAAAAATCATTGTGCCATACGTTTTGCTTTGGCAACGAGGATTCACTGATAATAACTAATAAGTTACATTTAAAGGGGGTGAAAATGAAGCAGTTACATTAAAGGCAAATCGAAATCAGCTGCAAGAATAGTACCGGTAAAGTAAAAATACAAATATTTATGATGGGCGAACTAAAAGATATTTTAAATTTATTAGTTAATCTAGGCTAAATGTAGAGTATTAATCATGCTATGTAGCAGTAGGCAGTAGCTGTCGATTTAGTTTCCAAGTAAAAAAGATCCACAAAAAGCCAATTTAAAAAGTAAGTCGGTGTTAATGCTGACAATTGGCGGACTGTGTTAAACAAATCCGTGTATTAAATTAGTATATGATTCTCTGAATAGCCTCTTATTTTGAGAAAAATTTAGGCATAAATACTTTTTTTTACTAATGCATGGTCAAATAGTATAGTGAAGATACAAATATTTATGTTTCACCACCAAAATTAAATTTTCACTTACATCTTACTTCCGCGAAATTTTAAGGTCCGAGAAATTTTTAGTTATTTGAATTCAAATCTCTTTCAGTGTAAAACAGGTTACTGCATTTCCGATTGCGGTTCTCGTAATACTATTTTTAGTAAATAGCCAAAAAAATTTGAGCGATTGAATTCATTCCATCGTCTTTATCATACCTCAAAAGTTTGCTCAGCAGAATGAGAAATCAAAAGAAACAAAAAACTAAGTTGTTATACAGATCTCTTGGTTCCCAAATATGAAATAGGTGCGAAAGTACACTTCCTCTAATAAAGTAGAAGCAAAAAGTAAATTATAGCCTACATTATTACGAGTAACAAAAATGGTTTAACTAGTTTCTATTATATCCATTTTTTTTAATTTTTTATTTCATCATATATACTTTGCCTACTTAAAGTACTTAATTTAAGTCCCTAGCAGCACTCCAAAATTTTGGAAGAAACTGTGAATTTTAGCATTCTGTATTGATAGTTAATTGTGGTCTTCCCAACAACAAACAAATAATTTTATAAAAATGAGCAAGAAATAGTATTTCCTAATTTATTTACCTAACTAACAAACATCTTTTAAGTTTCCTTTCTCCAGAAACACTTTTTTGAGTTAGTTTATATAATTAAAAATTTAAAAGCTTATAGATGCTAAGAAACAAATGATTATGTGGCTTTGCCACTTACAAATAGGCTTTTTGTTTGTTTTTAACTACTATATAAGCCAATAAAATTAGTATTTAAATAGTTGTTAGTAAGTTTTATCACTTCTTAGATTAAACACTATAAGATTGATAAGTTATTCTCTAAACACATTTCAGTGGGAGGTTTCATAATTTGAATCTTATATTTCAACAAAACTGAGTGCCTTTGTACAAGGGCTGCAGAAAACTTTAACCAGACTAGTAATTAAGACAACCAAGTGCACACAAAACAGCTGTGTTACTCCCAGACATGCCACCGCCACCACCGCCGCCCAAGCCACCAAAGCCGCCGAAGCCTTCAAAGCCGCGGGCTTCAAAGTCGGCCCGAAACCTCGGCGAGCTGAGCGAGCGCCTCGAGCAGCACTTCGAAGGCGAGCCGGAGGTGCATGAGCTGTCCAACTTTCTTCAAGGCGGCGACCTGCGCAGCCTGTTGGCCATGCACGACAGCCTCAAGCGGCTTCAGAAGCAGCGCCGCAAGGCCGGACCCGACAGCGAAGCGTTTCCAGGTAAGGAAGATGACGATTTGTTTGATTTTATTTTTGAATTTGATTTTTTAGTCATTCTAGCCCAGCAAGAGTCAGTCGCGTATCTAAGTATCCAAGAGACAGTGACGCCCAGCAAGAGACGGTGGCGCCCAGCAAGAGACAGTGACGCCCAGCAAGAGTTAGTGGCGTCCACTAAGAGACAGTGACGCCCAGCAAGAGACCGTGGCGCCCAGCAAGAGACAGTGACGCCCAGCAAGAGTTAGTGGCGTCCACTAAGAGACAGGGGCGCCCAGCAAGATACAGGAGCGCCCACAAAGAGACAGTGGCGCCCACCAAGAGACAGGGGCGCCCTCCAAGAGACAGTGGCGCCCAGCAAGAGACGGTGGCGCCCAGCAAGAGACGGTGGCGCCCAGCAAGAGTCAGTGGTGCCCAGCAAGAGTCAGTGGCGCCCAGCAAGAGTCAGTGGTGCCCAGCAAGAGTCAGTGGCGCCCACAAAGAGACAGTGGCGCCCACCAAGAGACAGGGGCGCCCTCCAAGAGACAGTGGCGCCCACCAAGAGACAGGGGCGCCCTCCAAGAGACAGGGGCGCCCTCCAAGAGACAGTGGCGCCCCAAAAACACGTCCTGAGGATTGGCGCCCCATCCACCCAAAGCAGATTCTGTGTACGCCACCTAGGGAAGATTGCGACTAATTTAAAGCTCACATTCCATTCATCCACCGCAGGCGTATCACAGACAGAGTACGTGCGCTCGCTGCACGACACCCTGGAGCAGCTGGAGACTGTCGCGGCCACAGACGACGAAGCCAACGACCTCTACGAGTTGCTGGCCTCCGGCCGGCTCAACACCTTCGTTGAAGCTCTAGAAGACATCGGGCACCGGAACTACGAGGGCGACCGGTTGAGGAAGGCGCGAAACGCCGAGAACGACGAAGTCGCCGCCGCCTCGGCCGGCCTGCACGAGTCGGCGGTCGGCGGAGCTTCGGCCGAGTCGCCTGGGCCGCTGTCTGGCCGGGCAGCTTCGGCTGCGACCCCCGTCTTCTCCGACGGCAACGACGACGACGCGTTTGGCGCGGCACAAACACTGCAGCCGCAGCCGACAGGCGACCCCATGATGGACGATCTGGACGAGTTCGACAGGCCTCAGAAGATGGTCGCCTTTGCCAAGGTTTGTAGGCAGGGCTGCCGTCTCTTTGCCAGAGCATCTGCTGACAGTGTTTCCCGCTTTCATCTGATCTAGGCATTTTTCTCTGTCTTGACCTCCCCTCCTCTCCCTTTCTGTGACTTGACCTCCCCTCCTCTCCCTTTCTGTGACTTGATCTCCCTCCTCTCCCTTTCTGTGACTTGACCTCCCTCCTCTCCCTTTCTGTGACTTGACCTCCCCTCCTCTCCCTTTCTGTGACTTGACCTCCCCTCCTCTCCCTTTCTGTGACTTGACCTCCCCTCCTCTCCCTTTCTGTGACTTGACCTCCCCTCCTCTTCCTTTGTGTGACTTGACCTCCCTCCTCTCCCTTTCTGTGACTTGACCTCCCCTCCTCTCCCTTTGTGTGACTTGACCTCCCCTCCTCTCCCTTTGTGTGACTTGACCTCCCCTCCTCTCCCTTTCTGTGACGTGACCTCCCTCCTCTCCCTTTCTGTGACTTGCCTCCCCTCCTCTCCCTTTCTGTGACTTGCCTCCCCTCCTCTCACTTTCTGTGACTTGACCTCCCCTCCTCTCCCTTTGTGTGACTTGACCTCCCCTCCTCTCCCTTTGTGTGACTTGACCTCCCCTCCTCTCCCTTTCTGTGACGTGACCTCCCTCCTCTCCCTTTCTGTGACTTGCCTCCCCTCCTCTCCCTTTCTGTGACTTGACCTCCCCTCCTCTCCCTTTCTGTGACTTGCCTCCCCTCCTCTCCCTTTCTGTGACTTGACCTCCCCTCCTCTCCCTTTCTGTGACGTGACCTCCCTCCTCTCCCTTTGTGTGACTTGACCCTCCCCATCTCTCTGTGACTTGACCTCCCCATCTCTCTGTGACTTGACCTCCCCATCTCTCTGTGACTTGACCTCCCCATCTCTCTGTGACTTGACCTCCCCATCTCTCTGTGACTTAACCTCCCCATCTCTCTGTGACTTGACCACCCCATCTCTCTGTGACTTGACCTCCCGTCCCAATTTAAATCTACATTTACGAGCGTACAACCTTCTATGCCTTCCCTTCCGGCCCTCAACCCAAGACTCGCTGATAAACTTCCAATGACGCGCATTTTCTCCTCCCCCCGCACTCTTTCCGTCTGCCTCATCGCGCCCAGATGCCCGGCGAAGACCTCGGCATCACAGTCGGCACCATCGAGTGGTACGACGACAACACGGGCCAGAGCGGCCTGGACATTGTTGTCGAACGTATCATGGCCGGCTCGCGTATAGAGCAGCAGGGCGTGCTCAAGCCCTATGACGTCATCAAAGAGGTGAACGGAATTCCGATTGACTCGCCCGAGAAGCTGCAGCAGGTGATGCGCAAGGCCAGCGGCAATGTCACCCTCAAGGTGCGCTCCGGATTCTATGAGGCCGGCAAGGGCAGCCAGGTGAGTTCTTAACGACTTCTGCTTCTGCGGGAGAATCTGCAATACTGGTGGATAGATTAGCAATCCACTCCAATCCTGCATTCCTGGGATACTCGTAGATTAGCAATCCACTCCAATCCTGCATTTGTGAAATAGATTATCAATCCATTCTAATCCTGCATTTCTGGGATAGATTAGCAATCCACTCCAATCCTGCATTCCTGGGATAGATTAGCAATCCATAAGTCAAAGTAGTTCAATAATAAGAATCCAACATGACAGCCTAGTACTAATTTGAAAAACCGATTCCAGGAAACATTCGTAAGTATTTTATAAAGAAATATTATGCACTTGCCGTTGTATTTTATTGTTGTTGTGTCAACAAATTTTCTTTTGTTGTCAAACCCGCTTTCTGTAGTTTCTTAGCCGTCAGAGACTACATAAATTCATACATTACTTTGCGGTATTTGGATATTCTATTCTATTTTATTAGTAGAAAATCTCAAATGATGTTAGAAATTTTGATTATATTTCTGTGTTGTAAATTTTTTTCGAGTATTCCAACGATGTGTACATACAAGTAGTACCCAGACAATAATTCGTCCTACTACTCACAAGTAGTACCAAGGGAAGAAGTCACCCTACTACTCACAAGTAGTACCAAGGGAAGAAGTCACCCTACTACTCACAAGTAGTACCAAGAGAAGAAGTCACCCTACTACTCACAAGTAGTACCAAGGGAAGAAGTCACCCTACTACTCACAAGTAGTACCAAGGGAAGAAGTCACCCTACTACTCACAAGTAGTACCAAGAGAAGAAGTCACCCTACTACTCACAAGTAGTACCAAGGGAAGAAGTCACCCTACTACTCACAAGTAGTATCAAGGGAAGAAGTCACCCTACTACTCACAAATAGTACCTACAAGTAGTAGGGATGAATTCATCCCAGTTATTCGTACTACTATAGCTAGACAAAGTGTTAGACTGACTACTCACAATAAGTAGTCAGGCGCGAGGACTAGCCACTCCGTCTCTCACCGACTCCCCGCAGACCTACGTGAAGGCGCTGTTCTCCTACGATCCCCAGTACGACGGCTTGATCCCCTGCAAAGAGGCCGGCCTAAAATTCACTGTTGGCGACGTTCTGCAGGTGCTATCGCAGGAGGATCCGAACTGGTGGCAGGCCAGGCGCTGGGATAACTCCGGCCGGGCCGGCCTGATCCCCTCGCTGACGCTGCAGGAGCGCCGGACGGCCTTCTTGCAGTCCACGCCGGACAAGGACGCCATCAACTACAAGGTGATGGGCCTCGGCCTGGCTAAGAAGAAGAAGACGGTTCGAGTTGCCTACAAGGCCAACGTGGCCCAGTCATTTCAGCGGTCCGACCTGACCATCTACCAGGAGGTGGCTCGGGTGCCGCCGTTTCGTCGCTCCCTGATTCTGTTGCTAGGCGCACCCGGCGTTGGCAAAGCGTCCCTAATCACCCAGCTGATCAAGCACCACCCGGAGACCTACGCCAGGCCCATTCCGCACACCAGCCGGCCGCCAAGGCAGGGCGAAGTCAACGGCGAGAGGTACCTGTTCGCCGGGCAGCAGGAGATGGAGGTGGACGTGCACAAGGGTGCGTATCTGGAATACGGCCAGCTCAACGGCTCCATGTACGGCATCAAGATCGACACACTGCGCTCCATGGCCAAGCAGGTGCGATGGTCAATGGCTTTTCATAGATTAGCAATCCATTCTAATCGGGTGTGATAGAGATAGATTAGCAATCCATTCTAATCGGGTGTGATAGAGATAGATTAGCAATCCATTCTAATCGGGTGTGATAGAGATAGATTAGCAATCCATTATAATCGGGTATGATAGAGATAGATTAGCAATCCATTCTAATCGCTTGCTAGAGAGATAGATTAGCAATCCATTCTAATCGCTTGCTAGAGAGATAGATTAGCAATCCATTCTAATCGCTTGCTATAAGAGATAGATTAGCAATCCATTCTATTCGAATGTGATAGAGATAGATTAGCAATCCATTCTAATCGCTTGCTATAGAGATAGATTAGCAATCCATTCTAATCGCTTGCTATAAGAGATAGATTAGCAATCCATTCTATTCGAATGTGATAGAGATAGATTAGCAATCCATTCTAATCGGGTGTGATAGAGATAGATTAGCAATCCATTCTAATCGCTTGCTAGAGAGATAGATTAGTAATCCATTCTAATCGCTTGCTAGAGAGATAGATTAGCAATCCATTCTAATCGCTTGCTAGAGAGATAGATTAGCAATCCATTCTAATCGCTTGCTATAAGAGATAGATTAGCAATCCATTCTATTCTGGTGCTATAGAGATTTATTAGCAATCCATTATAATACAGAACGAACAGCGCTAGACTAGCAATCCATTATAATACAGAACGAACAGCGCTAGACTAGCAATCCATTATAATACAGAACGAACAGCGCTAGACTAGCAATCCACTCCCGTCCGCAGGACCGCACTCTGCTAGTTGACTGCGCGCCGGACCGAGCCCGCCAGGTTTGCACAGCGGAATTCAAGCCGTACGTTGTGTTCATTGCCGCGCCCAGTTTCGACTGCATGAAGTCCATGTACGAGCTGGGCAGCTCGCTCGGGCTCACTAATAACTTCAAACGGGTGAGTAATTATAAATATACACGGGCCTCTGAAAATTGGAGTAGAAACCAGATATCCAGAAGTACCTGGTAGATTTTAATGTGTGCTATGCTGCTTCTAGTCTAGGTAATCTAGGGGTCCCTGGTGGATATAGGATTGGTGCTAATCTGCTTTTGATCCAGGTATCAAGAATGGTTCTTGGTGGATTTAGGATCGGTGCCGAGTCTGCTTCCAGTCCAGGTATCTAGAGAGGTCCCTGGTAGATTTATGATTGGTGCTGAGTTTGCTTTCAGTCCACGTGTCCATAGAGGTCCCTGGTTGATATGATTGGTGCTTTGTCTGCTTCCAGTCCAAGTATCTATAAAAAGCTAATTATTTGCTGATGCAATTTTGTTATAAACTCCAGGACGAAGACTTTCGCAAGTCAATCCAGCAGTCTATTCACATTGAGCGAACCTATCGGCACCTGTTCGACTCCGTGCTCATCTGCGACAATTTCGACAGCTGCTACGAACAGTTGGAAGCCGTGCTGGAGTCCCTGACCACCGAGCACCAATGGCTGCCAGTGCATTGGCTGTACTAATCCTCCCGTAATACCACATTGTAATCCATGTTGATGCTTCATATGTCTGTTTGCGTTTCCAGCTGACCCTTCGCATCCGATGGACCTTTTATCCAATGCTTTGCCGAATATAAAGTTATTTACTTAGCTACTGTTATTAGTATATAGTTATATACGAATTGGTGTCTAGCGTTTTCAATAGTCGGTTCATTGGGCGACTAAAATCAAAGCTTTAGAAAAGTTCATGACACTTGGTTCTCTGTAATTTATTAGTGCAGGTTGCACTTAAAGACAGTAGACTGTTTTACTTCACCGTTGAAATAAGCCCAGTGGAAGCGCACTACTTTAAGCGAACTTCATTAAATCTAATTTGTACCAAATGTGAGTAATACGCGTTGTCGCTCTAAACCTACTGTGAGTAGCAAAGTATCGTGTTTTTTTACTTTTTACACCTAAATTTAATGATATACATTCCGCAGTTGCACCATTTTTTCAGACCACTGGCTGGCTGTGCATTAGTAGCTAGGGCATGATGATATGCAAACACATTCCAAGTTATGTACTCTGGTAAATTAAGATTCAGACACCCAATTTATTGCCTGTATATACAAAATACTTATATCGACCTATTCGCCCACTATATTTAAAAAAATTTATAGCTTTTGAAATGATGTTTTGTTTTATTGTTGCGCGAAACTCATTTTTTATTGTACTCGTCTACCTGCATGGGGATTTTATCCCTCGTGTATTTTGAGCGCTTCACTGTGTCTCCTGTCCGACATCCAGCTGCTCTACTCAGCTGTTCCACTTTGCTCTCGCATCCAGCTCGTACTGTCACTTGATCCGGAGTCGAGTTTATGTTTTTGAGCAGATGAGCAGAAACATAATTGAGAAATAAATGACTAGTTGAAATTATCTCTATGTAATTCCGTCATAACAAGCCAATAACAAAGTTTACCATATTGAATATTGGCGCGCAGTATGAAAATTTTAATTTTTTTGTTAACTTTATTAAGGAAATTTCATGCCCTTGGCCCCGCGTACCAATGAAATGCAGTGCATGTAAGTATAGAGCAGTTTGTGCCACAAGAGTTGCTGCTCCCTTGAGCAATATTTGCCCACTTCCTTCCTGAACTGCTGCCAAGGCACTGTGAGCGCATGCTCATACAGGCGGGGAGGGGGCTCATGCCGGCTAGACACAGTTGCGGAGAAAAAAAGCCTTTATAGATTGAATTGGAAGGCATGAGCAGCTTTGGTGGCGGCATCCGTGCAGCGCTGAGCGCTCTGCCAGGTGGTTTTGAGTTGGGAATGATTTTGATTTGTTTGCTCCAGATAACAGACACCACGTCGGGGTGGTGGGTGGAGGGTAAGGTAAGGGAGGCCGATATTGCAAATCCCGCGGCCTCGCTCTCGAGTCAGGGAATCGATTGGTTTTGGTCTATATCGATCGCCACTACAAAACTGCGTTGACGATCGAGTGTTGTCTGAAAGGCTTTGATAAAGCGGTACAACACGGATTTGAGTGTTTCGAAGTGAAAGGCAGTCAGTGAACTACCGGTAATTACATTCTGTGTACACTGTACTAAAAAATCTGCTTGTACGTACAGGTGAAACCGCTTCCGTAAGGCCATTCAAATAATTAATACAGGTAATTATAGCTGTCTGTGAAGAAATCAGATAAACCTTATAATAAGCAGCTCGACATTCGTAAACCTGCTGAGACCTGTTGGACAGCCATCCTGCATCAAATTTAACCAGAAGCCTTTCAGGTAGACAGCCATCCTGCAATCAAATTTAACCAGAAACCCGTCAAGTAGACGGCTATCCTGAAATTGATTGCAATAAGAACCAGCTAGGGAAAAATTAGACCTAAACGGGCATTTAACGCCAGATAGATAGGCCTTTATATGTCAATGCGTCAATGAATGAATGGTTCGTCCAGGAAGGTGTCGAATACGTGTAGAATCAAGCAGGCAAAACCTAACACTGACGCAACCAATCAACTCACGCATCTTGGCACTCGCAACTCAAACCACAGATCTACGAGCAAGGGGTTTTCAAACTCCAACGGAGCGTCTTTTCAAACCCGCAATCAAGATCTGAAGCTAGATTGCTCAATCTGCCAACAATGGGTGGCAACCAGTCGTGGCTGTCCTGCGACAAAACCTACCCGGAACCACCTGGCAGCAACGAAGCAAAAGGTCGGGACAACTCCGAATCAGGCAACCTGCTGGTCGCGGTGATCATGTTCGTGCTGACCATCGTTCTGCTGCTACTTGCCGTGACGGTCGCCAATTGCATCGCAATCTCGCGACGTCGTCGCCGAAGATCTCCGGCAGCTCATGGACCGCCAGCCGCTTCTGGACAGGAAGCTGCAGGTAGAAGCTACGGAGACAACGCCGACGACGATGAAGACGAAGATGATAACGATGAAGACGACTCGTCGGTGGTGTCGCTGGATAGCGTGACGGCCAGGGCGGCGGCGCTGGCTCAGCACCGACGAATGAGCCGCATCGCCATGCAGCAGCAGCAGCAGCAGCAGAAGCAGGAGGAGCCGGATATTCGTCAAGAGCAGTCGCTGCATCTCGAAGTGCCGTCGACTGGCCTAAAAGGTGTTGAAAATGCTGGATTTTTAAGGTCACCGGCTTCTTGAAGTTTTTCATGTTACATTTACATTACATTCATATTAGCTCGTATATTACTCGAGATAATTAATTTCTCTTAAGGTCAGAGCAAGGTTTATTTGTTGTTAATTACCAGAGTCTGATACATACAAAAAAAACAAATTGCATATCGGTGCATTATTTGGCTGGGTTTATCCAATTAAAATTTTCAACTTCGGATGTATTGTTCTGAACGTGCATGTCATGCAGCTTGTATTGGTTCATTTAACAATTTTTCCTGTAGATATACGTAAAAGCCACGCTCTGTGTGCAATATACTGTTGAATTACTGTTTAAATAAAATTCACTAATATTGATCAACTTCCTTTTCTAGGAAACGAAGATACCACACTGAATCATACGGGGAACAACAGTTTCCAGAGTTTATATAATTCTTTGCCTTTTGTTGCTCCTACATCTCCCAAAAAGTGCTAGCCATATTTGAACCAGCTGGATAAACTTTGTGTTCTACGCCGGTACAGCAACAATGCCGTTAGGAAATATGCGGGAGGGCTAGCTGAGAGTAACCCACACGTCTCGCCCATGGCCACATTTAATACTTAACTCGTGCACAGCAAACTGGCCTGGGGGCGGCTTGTCTTGCAATTCACGCTCACCCGAGTCAACCACCAAGGCACAGACGCGAAAGTCGGGGCCGCTGTGCACTCATTGGATGTGTACTTATCCGTGCGCGTGCTCAGGGATCAGCGGAATGAGGATATTGTTTGCCTCCTCGTTGGCTGTGGGTTGACTGCGGCCTTGATTTTCGGTGGGTCTGTAATTCTTGCCCGCTCCGTTAACTTTTTTCCGGTGACATTTTCACGGTGACGTTTTCACAGTGACGTTTTCCCTGGGACGATTAACCTATTCGTAGTTTCACTGATACCTGCACGAAAGTCCCTGAGCTTTTAAATAGTCGTCAGGCTAGCTCGTATTAACAGCTGTCTCTGGCTAACTGTTTTTAGTAAGCTTTGTGATGAAAACGTGCTTTTTACTATCATATGTCTACAATAACAACTACACATTGGGCTCTCACCGTACGTGTTACTATTAGTAGAATGATAGTGTTCTTAATAATTTTTTCTATTGACTTTTTATTATTATATTCCGTTATTACATTTGCTGCAGTTATTCAAGGACGACTAAAGTAACGTATATATACTACTTAAGTAGTCCTTGCCGTTATTATTAGGACGCAGTCCTAAGTATTTTCATCACCAAAGCAAATGTTGTCAGGCAAACCTGACCGATAAAACGTCATCGGTACAACTTCATCGGTAGAACGTCCACCCAAGGACGACTAAAGTAACGTATACTTAAGTAGTCCTTGCGTCCACCAGGGAAACGTCATCGGTAAAACGTCCACCAGGGAAACGTCATCGGTAAAACGTCTCTGGGAAAAGGTCTCACGGGAAAAGATAACCGGTAAAAGGTCACCGTGAAAAGGTCCACTAGGAAAACTTCATCGGTGCGTCCACCAGAAAAACGTCATCGGAAAAACCATAGGCGTAGGAACGTTTCAAAAACTGGGGGGGGGGGCAGGTTCAGTGACGGATTTAGGGGGGGGGGGCGCACAGGGCGCACGCCCCCGTCGAGTTAGATTTTTTTATATGGAAAATGCACATTATCATGTACCGATTATTTTCAGAATCCATCTTGTCAGCACTCATTTTATAAAGTGCCGCAGGCACTCATTTTAGCGCCGGAGGCACTCATTTTAGCGCCGCCGACCCGCATTTTAGCGCTGCAGGCACTCATTTTGGCGCCGCAGGCACTCATTTTAGCGCCGCAGGCACTCATTTTAGCGCCGCAGGCCCGCATTTTAGCGCTGCAGGCACTCATTTTGGCGCCGCAGGCCCGCATTTTAGCGCTGCAGGCACTCATTTTGGCGCTACAGGCGCTATGTTTTGTCGCCCTGCAGCAAAATGCATTCATGCAAAGCAGCAAAAACCAAAAATAAGCAAGAAGTCTACATTTTACATTTAAAATGTGGAGGGGCCAGATACCATTACTGCCCCCCCCCCCATTTTGAAAAGTGGGGGGGCCATGGCCCCACTGCCCCCCCCCCTGTTCCTACGCCTATGGGTAAGACGTCCACCAGAGAAACGTCATCGGTAAAACGTCCACTAGGAAAACGTCATCGGTAAAGCGTCATCGGGAAAAGGTCCACCGGGAAAAAGTCACCGGGAAAAGATCACCGGGAAAATGACTCACCTAGAAGATGGGCAGCGCCAAAGCTTCATGCAACTGACTAACGACTAAGTATGTGCATGTGGACGGATCACGAAAGGTTAGCTGCCACCAGCTGGAGGAGTCTAATTTACTAGCCCACCATATACTAAATTTGGTGCTTTTGGCTGAACTCAGTACTCTGGAACGAAAATATCCTTATTAATTATCATTAGTAGAACCGTCTCTTCGAACAGTGTTGTATCCAGGATTTTCATTTTGGGGGTGCCAAAGTTTTACCTGGGGATGTTTATGTATTCAGTCCTTGTATTTTATGGACTGGTGGGGGTGTAACCTTTTTGGCGTGGGGGGATGCTTGCTATCTGGGGGATGCTTGCTATCTGGGGTTGCTTGCTATCGGGTGGATGCTTGCTATCTGGGGGATGCTTGCAGTCTGGGTGATGTTTGCTATTTAGGGATCGATGCTTGAATGCTGTCTGGGGATGCTTGCTGTCTTGGGATGTTTTGTTTTTAGAGGAAATGTCTGTTGCTTTTTCATGAAGGCTTTATTTCGCTGTCTATTTGTTATTTCTCTTGGAGTCTTTATTTGTAAAGAACAAGGATTCTATCCTGACTATCCAGATGTCCCCCATCGGGGGGCGAAGATTGCTAGTATGTATGCTGTACTGTACTAATATTAGTAAAAAAATTCCAGTAGTAGCTCGTAAAACTTGTTTTTGTAACGCAGTTCCTATCTTGCTTGAGCAGCGTTGAGCTGTTATCAGCTTTTTTACTATTCAATGCTATCTTCGTACACCTGGACTGGGAGTTGGACAGAGAGGGGAGGGAGGGCCAATGTACACTCAGCACCACTGCGCGGAGTGTACATTGCTGCTGTCGGCTCTGAACGAACTCTACCCCCCCCGCTCGCTACTAGTTTTGCAGTAGTCAGCAAGTTCAGTTTAATTCAGCTTGGCTAGATTTCCGTCTGTTAAAGGTTTGGGGCTTGGTTGGCTAGAAAAAGTAGAATTTTTTACTAGCCTCTATTTGTAGGAGCTAACAAACCATTTATCAACCCCTAAAACAAACTAGTAATCAAGCAATCTAAAATCACGATAAAAGCATGCAAGCCGTGCTGGATTCAATCAAGTGGACGCCCGAGCTTGGCCTGGGCCTGGCCGAGGTGGTTGTCTACGTGGCCATCGCCGGTCTAGCAGCTTTCCGGCTAGTGAAAACTAACGAGCGCCTGCTGGTGTTCTGGCTAGTCTACAACGGCCTCACACACTTCCTTATGGTAAGTTTTGCTCTTACTGCCTAGCTAGCGGCTGCCCAAGGACGTCTAAACGGGGTCAACCGCCGACAAAATGTCCGGTAGAAGGACCAGAACCAACCCCTCCCAGACACTACTAGAAGGACCACAACCAACCCCTCCCAGGCACCGCTAAAAGGACCACAACCAACTTCCCAGGCACCACTAGAAGGACCAGACCACAACCAACCTCTCCCAGGCACCACTAGAAGCACCACAACCAGCCCCTCCCAGGCACCACTAGAAGGACCACAACCAGCCCCTCCCAGGCACCACTAGAAGGACCAGAACCAGCCTCTCCCAGACACTACTAGGAGGACCACAACCAGCCCCTCCCAGGCACCGCTAAAAGGACCACAACCAACTTCCCAGGCACCACTAGAAGGACCAGACCACAACCAACTCCTCCCAGGCACCACTAGAAGGACCACAACCAGCCCCTCCCAGACACCACTAGAAGGACCACAACCAGCCCCTCCCAGGCACCGCTAAAAGGACCACAACCAACTTCCCAGGCACCACTAGAAGGACCAGACCACAACCAACCTCTCCCAGGCACCACTAGAAGGACCACAACCAGCCCCTCCCAGGCACCACTAGAAGGACCACAACCAGCCTCTCCCAGACACTACTAGGAGGACCACAACCAACTCCTCCTAGGCACCACTAGAAGGACCAGAACCAGCCCCTCCCAGATACCACTAGAAGGACCACAACCAGCCCCTCCCAGGCACCACTAGAAGGACCAGACCACAACCAACCTCTCCCAGGCACCACTAGAAGGACCAGAACCAGCCCCTCCCAGACACCACTAGAAGGACCACAACCAGCCCCTCCCAGGCACCACTAGAAGGACCACAACCAGCCCCTCCCAGGCACCACTAGAAGGACCACAACCAGCCCCTCCCAGGCACCACTAGAAGGACCACAACCAGCCCCTCCCAGGCACCACTAGAAGGACCACAACCAGCCCCTCCCAGGCACCACTAGAAGGACCACAACCAGCCCCTCCCAGGCACCACTAGAAGGACCACAACCAGCCCCTCCCAGGCACCACTAGAAGGACCACAACCAGCCCCTCCCAGGCACCACTAGAAGGACCACAACCAGCCCCTCCCAGGCACCACTAGAAGGACCACAACCAGCCCCCCCCCAGGCACCACTAGAAGGACCACAACCAGCCCCTCCCAGGCACCACTAGAAGGACCACAACCAGCCCCTCCCAGGCACCACTAGACGGACCACAACCAGCCCCTCCCAGGCACCACTAGAAGGACCACAACCAGCCCCTCCCAGGCACCACTAGAAGATCAAAACCGACGAGTGCTCAGGGACCACTACATCTGTAAAAGGACCAGGACCATCTCGTGTTTATAGAACGTGAACTTGTAAACTTGTGGTTCTTAGGGGGCGCTTTCATTAGGCCGAAATTTCACTTCGCCGAAAAGCAGCCTCTTTCACTAGGCCGAAACTTCACTTTGCCGAAACTAACATGGTAACATTAAACTGAATCTTTAATCATTAATCATTATTATCATTATATGATGATGATGATGATTATTATTATTATTATTATTGATTAATAATTAATAATTATAATTAATCATTAATCATTAAACAGTCCTTAGAGATCTAGAACTAGAACCTACTAGATCTACGGGTCCTTGCACAGACCAATAACAGACAACAGACCAGGCCCGCATAGGGCTCGTTCCCGCTAGCGGCTAGACTGAAGGGTATGAGCGAGCAATTTAAGAAAAAATGGGGAAGAGAGGAGAGAGAATATTGTACATTGTCTTTTTTGATACTAAAACCATACGGGTTGAATTTCACAGAAGCCAAAGAATTAGAGACTAAGAGCCATGCATATTCTATGAATCGGAATCCAGGCAAATCTGCATACTTTCAAAGGAGCCCATGCGAGCATACGAGCACTCTACAACTTAAAAGTCCATCCGACTGAGACAGAAAATGCAATGAAAATAATAAGCAATCAAAGTTAACCCCCAAATGAAGTCAGAAATGTTAAAAATATTCCATACAAAAAACTGAGTGACCATATCGTGCTGGCCCACTTTGGTAGCAGAGTAACACTTAGGTCAGAATAAAGAAACTGGTGCAGAGAAATCGTCACTGCTTGCGGTTCCATTTTGGACGCTTAAGTTCACATCCCCTTTGGACCATAGTAACTAGTAAGGATGCTGCAAAAATGATTTTTCGGCCTAGTGAAGTTTCGTCCTTATGAAAGAGCGTGCTAGTCATTTCGGCCTAGTGAAGTTTCGTCCTTATGAAAGAGCGTGCTAGTCATTTCGGCCTAGTGAAGTTTCGTCCTTATGAAAGAGCGTGCTAGTCATTTCGGCCTAGTGAAGTTTCGTCCTTATGAAAGAGCGTGCTAGTCATTTCGGCCTAGTGAAGTTTCGTCCTTATGAAAGAGCGTGCTAGTCATTTCGGCCTAGTGAAGTTTCGGCCTTATGAAAGAGCGTGCTAGTCATTTCGGCCTAGTGAAGTTTCGTCCTTATGAAAGAGCGTGCTAGTCATTTCGGCCTAGTGAAGTTTCGTCCTTATGAAAGAGCGTGCTAGTCATTTCGGCCTAGTGAAGTTTCGTCCTTATGAAAGAGCGTGCTAGTCATTTCGGCCTAGTGAAGTTTCGGCCTTATGAAAGAGCGTGCTAGTCATTTCGGCAAAGTGAAGTTTCGTCCTTATGAAAGAGCGTGCTATAGTCATTTCGGCCTAGTGAAGTTTCGTCCTTATGAAAGAGCGTGCTAGTCATTTCGGCCTAGTGAAGTTTCGTCCTTATGAAAGAGCGTGCTATAGTCATTTCGGCCTAGTGAAGTTTCGTCCTTATGAAAGAGCGTGCTAGTCATTTCGGCCTAGTGAAGTTTCGTCCTTATGAAAGAGCGTGCTAGTCATTTCGGCCTAGTGAAGTTTCGTCCTTATGAAAGAGCGTGCTATAGTCATTTCGGCCTAGTGAAGTTTCGTCCTTATGAAAGAGCGTGCTAGTCATTTCGGCCTAGTGAAGTTTCGTCCTTATGAAAGAGCGTGCTATAGTCATTTCGGCCTAGTGAAGTTTCGTCCTTATGAAAGAGCGTGCTAGTCATTTCGGCCTAGTGAAGTTTCGTCCTTATGAAAGAGCGTGCTAGTCATTTCGGCCTAGTGAAGTTTCGGCCTTATGAAAGAGCGTGCTAGTCATTTCGGCAAAGTGAAGTTTCGGCCTAGTGAAGTTTCGTCCTTATGAAAGAGCGTGCTAGTCATTTCGGCCTAGTGAAGTTTCGGCCTTATGAAAGAGCGTGCTAGTCATTTCGGCCTAGTGAAGTTTCGGCCTAGTGAATTTTCGGCCTAGTGAAGTTTCGGCCTAGTGAAGTTTCGGCCTAGTGAAGTTTCGGCCTAGTGAAGTTTCGGCCTAGTGAAGTTTCGGCCTAGTGAAAGAGGCTGCTAAAATGATTTTTCGGCAAAGCGAAGTTTCGGCCTAGTGAAGTTTCGGCCTTTTGAAAGAGCATGCTAGTCATTTCGGCAAAGTGAAGTTTCGGCCTAGTGAAGTTTCGGCCTAGTGAAGTTTCGGCCTAGAGAAAGACTATGCTAAATGATTTTTCGGCAAAGTGAAGTTTCAGCCTAATGAAGTTTCGGCCTTATGAAGGAAGATGCTTTCGGCAAAGTGAAATTTCGGCCTAGTGAAAATATTGTTTAGGAAATTGTTACACACTGTTAAAAGCAGTTTTTTTAAATATGGAAAGTTAAACGCTTAATTTAGTATTCAACAATCTAATTTATGCAGGAGGGTCGGTTTGTGTACTATTCTTTGACTACAACGGTGGAGAATGCTACTGGACCTCTGGCTCACGTTTGTAAGCAATGATGAAGCGGATGATTGATCTAAGTCAATTTATTCTTCATTAAAATACGCCTTCTTAACGCCTTTTAATTTTATGCATTACATTCAGACTTAACTTCTCATAACTGAACCCATCACTCTCCCTGAACCTATATCGCTGAATTCTGAACTGATCCCCCTGAGCGCATCCTCGCCGTCCCCAGGGAAGGAGTACGGTGCCGCCGATGTCCGCTGGCTGTGGGCTGAGCAAAACATCGTTGCCATGGAGATTGTCACCGTGCTACTAGACGGCAGTCTGTGTTTCGCAATCATCTGGGCCATTAAGACTCACAGTCCTAATAGGCACTTTATGCAAGTCGTACTCTGCACCTGCGAGCTCTACGGGAGTAAGTTAAAAAATGGATTAACTCGTCATAAATACTTGTAACAAGATTTTGTACAGAACCGAAATATCTTAGCAAAGTTGGCGGCACTACTTAATAAGTAGCTAGTATATATCGCTTTCTGATCTTTTCTTTCGCTTTTCTGATCTTTCTTTAAAAAATTGCCACTATAATTCAGCCTTTTTAGCACTTCAAAATACGAATACTGTATATATGACTCTAAAAATGCTGAAAACTTTAAAACTCTTGAAATGATATTTTTCTGCTGACAGCGGTAAATTCTGAACTATAAGGATTTGGAACTTCTCAAATTTAATATTAGTGGTTTTTCAAGAGATCACGACGAAAGGTTAGGTCCCCCCGGGGGTCTAATTTGCTAGTCCACGTATACTAAATTTGACTGAGGTGTGTTGCTATTCATGTCAACTAGAACCTCTCGACTTCGTTTTCAGACTGGATGACTTTCGCACCCGAGTGGCTGTCCGGCAACAAGAACCTGACTGACGACCCCTTCAAAGTTTGGTTCCACCTGTTCTTCTTTAACTTCCTGTGGGTTGTGTTTCCTCTGCTCATGCTGATCCAGTCCCACAAGGCGCTGTCGCATCCCAAGGTCATCCAGTCGAGGAAGACCAGATAGAGTATCTGGGCGTTGAAGAGAAAAATTGACAGTTATTAGCGATAAAACACATCTAAGTACTGTTTAAGGCTTCTGTGGTGTAGGTTTACCAAAATTGTTAACTACTAAATAAACAATTTCCCATCAGAGCTGTTGCCTCGTGCTGACACTCTGGAATTGGATATGTTGCATGGAATTAAATTGATTATTGACTCTGCAGAGTCTATCTGGTCACAGTGTGGCATTCGTGACCGTGTAGCACTGGTGACCGTGTAGCACTGGTGACCGTGTAGCACTGGTGACCGTGTAGCACTGGTGACCGTGTAGCACTGGTGACCGTGTAGCACTGGTTACCGTGTAGCACTGGTGATCGTGTAGCACTGGTGAAAGTATAGCACTGGTGATCGTGTAGCACTGGTGACAGTGTAGCACTGGTGATCGTGTAGCACTGGTGAAAGTATAGCACTGGTGATCGTGTAGCACTGGTGACCGTGTAGCACTGGTGACCGTGTAGCACTGGTGACCGTGTAGCACTGGTGACCGTGTAGCACTGGTGACCGTGTAGCACTGGTGACCGTGTAGCACTGGTTACCGTGTAGCACTGGTGATCGTGTAGCACTGGTGAAAGTATAGCACTGGTGATCGTGTAGCACTGGTGACAGTATAGCACTGGTGACCGTGTAGCACTGGTGACCGTGTAGCACTGGTGACCGTGTAGCACTGGTGACCGTGTAGCACTGGTGACCGTGTAGCACTGGTGACAGTATAGCACTGGTGACCGTGTAGTACTAGCAAGTGACAGTTACGACTGGTATAGCCAGGTTACATTTTTTGACTAAAGCATGATAAAAATACTTTTTACTTTCATTATAGCTCCTAAAAATTGCAAATACTCGTAGAACGATAGAGCTTATTACTTGTACATCAACTGTTACATGTAGAGGCCATTCGAGTTTGAGTAGTCCTAGCAACTAGCAGGGCTAAGGGAATCGAACTTTATGACTCCAATTGCCATTCTTATAACCCATAAGTTAAACTAAGCAAGAAGAAGCCTTAGATTGTGCATTAGCGACCACAATCGACCTTGTTCTGCCCCAACTGTCTGTTACTTCGCTGTGACTGAATGACTAGCTGTGACTATAATACGAGAGTAATGCGGCAAAGTTCACCGAGACCGGTTTTACCAGTGGCAGAGGCGGGCGTCTTATCAATGAAGCTGTTGGAAACTAAGCGAGCTGGCACTTTGGGTGAGCCACAAAGATATGAGCTGACTCTCAAGCATGCTGTAGTGATCTGCAGCATTTGCCCTCTCGCTGTTACCCCCCCCCCCCTCCTCGAGTCGAAAAAGAGCAAGCAGTAAAATGTTTTCTATTGAGAGAGCGTACAGCTAATAATCAGTTGAGTCTATGGCTCAATTGAAACCCTGAGCAGATAGCAGAAGGCTGGCTGCTCAGTTTTTACTGTCATTTTTTTGCTTTTAGCTAGCGATCGTAGCCTGCTAAAGAATAATACGAAAGATACTTTTAAGCAATATTTTTATACTGCCTATTGTTTTCGTTTTAATCATTAATAATGTGATTGAAGATGAGAATCGTTCACTAAATAGCTAAATAGAATTTAAATTCGTGCCAAAACCGTAATTTCTAGACAGCTTTAGTGCTAGAAAAAACCACACGCTCGTACATGTGTAGATAAAACATTTGTTTTACTGTCGTTTTGTTTTTTTATCCTTAGGAGTACTTGGCACTAATTTAAATTAAATTTAATCCATCGAACGATTCAGGTACTATACGCACTGCTTGTATTCTTTCAATAAATTCCGGGGCATTAAGAGTGCATAAACGCTTTAGAGGTACAGGTAAGAGTAATTAATAAAATAACAATTGGAGGTTCAAGCAATAAGATCCATCACAAATGAGTACGCAATAAATGTTAATAATAGGTATAGGATAATAAATGTATAGACAGATGACCGGGCGCATCAATGAGCTGATGAAAAAGTGCATGCAACAAAAAACAACAAAGCGACAGATTTCTAGCAAACGCGCTAAAAACTCATGGACTTGTAAGCCAAAATGCACGAAAACATGATTTCGGATTGGCAAATGTTTTCTAATTTGTTTGTGGAGGTGAACTCTTGGCAAATAGAAATCGCGGATATCGACATGATGAGAGAAAATTTAATAAGTCTGCGATCTGCGCATTAAAACGAGTACCGCTTGTGAAGTACGAGGAGTGCATGTACTCTCTCGGGCATCAGGAAAAAATGAGAGCG
>NIVC01001620.1:0-94090 GCA_002269645.1 Macrostomum lignano | reverse complement strand
GTGCTAGTCATTTCGGCCTAGTGAAGTTTCGTCCTTATGAAAGAGCGTGTAGTCATTTCGGCCTAGTGAATTTCGTCCTTATGAAAAGAGCGTGCTAGTCATTTCGGCCTAGTGAAGTTTCGTCCTTATGAAAGAGCGTGCTAGTCATTTCGGCCTAGTGAAGTTCGTCCTTATGAAAGAGCGTGCTAGTCATTTCGGCCTAGTGAAGTTTCGCCTTATGAAAGAGCGTGCTAGTCATTTCGGCCTAGTGAAGTTTCGTCCTTATGAAAGAGCGTGCTAGTCATTTCGGCCTAGTGAAGTTTCGTCCTTATGAAAGAGCGTGCTAGTCATTTCGGCCTAGTGAAGTTTCGTCCTTATGAAAGAGCGTGCTAGTCATTTCGGCCTAGTGAAGTTTCGGCCTTATGAAAGAGCGTGCTAGTCATTTCGGCAAAGTGAAGTTTCGTCCTTATGAAAGAGCGTGCTATAGTCATTTCGGCCTAGTGAAGTTTCGTCCTTATGAAAGAGCGTGCTAGTCATTTCGGCCTAGTGAAGTTTCGTCCTTATGAAAGAGCGTGCTATAGTCATTTCGGCCTAGTGAAGTTTCGTCCTTATGAAAGAGCGTGCTAGTCATTTCGGCCTAGTGAAGTTTCGTCCTTATGAAAGAGCGTGCTAGTCATTTCGGCCTAGTGAAGTTTCGTCCTTATGAAAGAGCGTGCTATAGTCATTTCGGCCTAGTGAAGTTTCGTCCTTATGAAAGAGCGTGCTAGTCATTTCGGCCTAGTGAAGTTTCGTCCTTATGAAAGAGCGTGCTATAGTCATTTCGGCCTAGTGAAGTTTCGTCCTTATGAAAGAGCGTGCTAGTCATTTCGGCCTAGTGAAGTTTCGTCCTTATGAAAGAGCGTGCTAGTCATTTCGGCCTAGTGAAGTTTCGGCCTTATGAAAGAGCGTGCTAGTCATTTCGGCAAAGTGAAGTTTCGGCCTAGTGAAGTTTCGTCCTTATGAAAGAGCGTGCTAGTCATTTCGGCCTAGTGAAGTTTCGGCCTTATGAAAGAGCGTGCTAGTCATTTCGGCCTAGTGAAGTTTCGGCCTAGTGAATTTTCGGCCTAGTGAAGTTTCGGCCTAGTGAAGTTTCGGCCTAGTGAAGTTTCGGCCTAGTGAAGTTTCGGCCTAGTGAAGTTTCGGCCTAGTGAAAGAGGCTGCTAAAATGATTTTTCGGCAAAGCGAAGTTTCGGCCTAGTGAAGTTTCGGCCTTTTGAAAGAGCATGCTAGTCATTTCGGCAAAGTGAAGTTTCGGCCTAGTGAAGTTTCGGCCTAGTGAAGTTTCGGCCTAGAGAAAGACTATGCTAAATGATTTTTCGGCAAAGTGAAGTTTCAGCCTAATGAAGTTTCGGCCTTATGAAGGAAGATGCTTTCGGCAAAGTGAAATTTCGGCCTAGTGAAAATATTGTTTAGGAAATTGTTACACACTGTTAAAAGCAGTTTTTTAAATATGGAAAGTTAAACGCTTAATTTAGTATTCAACAATCTAATTTATGCAGGAGGGTCGGTTTGTGTACTATTCTTTGACTACAACGGTGGAGAATGCTACTGGACCTCTGGCTCACGTTTGTAAGCAATGATGAAGCGGATGATTGATCTAAGTCAATTTATTCTTCATTAAAATACGCCTTCTTAACGCCTTTTAATTTTATGCATTACATTCAGACTTAACTTCTCATAACTGAACCCATCACTCTCCCTGAACCTATATCGCTGAATTCTGAACTGATCCCCCTGAGCGCATCCTCGCCGTCCCCAGGGAAGGAGTACGGTGCCGCCGATGTCCGCTGGCTGTGGGCTGAGCAAAACATCGTTGCCATGGAGATTGTCACCGTGCTACTAGACGGCAGTCTGTGTTTCGCAATCATCTGGGCCATTAAGACTCACAGTCCTAATAGGCACTTTATGCAAGTCGTACTCTGCACCTGCGAGCTCTACGGGAGTAAGTTAAAAAATGGATTAACTCGTCATAAATACTTGTAACAAGATTTTGTACAGAACCGAAATATCTTAGCAAAGTTGGCGGCACTACTTAATAAGTAGCTAGTATATATCGCTTTCTGATCTTTTCTTTCGCTTTTCTGATCTTTCTTTAAAAAATTGCCACTATAATTCAGCCTTTTTAGCACTTCAAAATACGAATACTGTATATATGACTCTAAAAATGCTGAAAACTTTAAAACTCTTGAAATGATATTTTTCTGCTGACAGCGGTAAATTCTGAACTATAAGGATTTGGAACTTCTCAAATTTAATATTAGTGGTTTTTCAAGAGATCACGACGAAAGGTTAGGTCCCCCGGGGTCTAATTTGCTAGTCCACGTATACTAAATTTGACTGAGGTGTGTTGCTATTCATGTCAACTAGAACCTCTCGACTTCGTTTTCAGACTGGATGACTTTCGCACCCGAGTGGCTGTCCGGCAACAAGAACCTGACTGACGACCCCTTCAAAGTTTGGTTCCACCTGTTCTTCTTTAACTTCCTGTGGGTTGTGTTTCCTCTGCTCATGCTGATCCAGTCCCACAAGGCGCTGTCGCATCCCAAGGTCATCCAGTCGAGGAAGACCAGATAGAGTATCTGGGCGTTGAAGAGAAAAATTGACAGTTATTAGCGATAAAACACATCTAAGTACTGTTTAAGGCTTCTGTGGTGTAGGTTTACCAAAATTGTTAACTACTAAATAAACAATTTCCCATCAGAGCTGTTGCCTCGTGCTGACACTCTGGAATTGGATATGTTGCATGGAATTACATTGATTATTGACTCTGCAGAGTCTATCTGGTCACAGTGTGGCATTCGTGACCGTGTAGCACTGGTGACCGTGTAGCACTGGTGACCGTGTAGCACTGGTGACCGTGTAGCACTGGTGACCGTGTAGCACTGGTGACCGTGTAGCACTGGTTACCGTGTAGCACTGGTGATCGTGTAGCACTGGTGAAAGTATAGCACTGGTGATCGTGTAGCACTGGTGACAGTGTAGCACTGGTGATCGTGTAGCACTGGTGAAAGTATAGCACTGGTGATCGTGTAGCACTGGTGACCGTGTAGCACTGGTGACCGTGTAGCACTGGTGACCGTGTAGCACTGGTGACCGTGTAGCACTGGTGACCGTGTAGCACTGGTGACCGTGTAGCACTGGTTACCGTGTAGCACTGGTGATCGTGTAGCACTGGTGAAAGTATAGCACTGGTGATCGTGTAGCACTGGTGACAGTATAGCACTGGTGACCGTGTAGCACTGGTGACCGTGTAGCACTGGTGACCGTGTAGCACTGGTGACCGTGTAGCACTGGTGACCGTGTAGCACTGGTGACAGTATAGCACTGGTGACCGTGTAGTACTAGCAAGTGACAGTTACGACTGGTATAGCCAGGTTACATTTTTTGACTAAAGCATGATAAAAATACTTTTTACTTTCATTATAGCTCCTAAAAATTGCAAATACTCGTAGAACGATAGAGCTTATTACTTGTACATCAACTGTTACATGTAGAGGCCATTCCGAGTTTGAGTAGTCCTAGCAACTAGCAGGGCTAAGGGAATCGAACTTTATGACTCCAATTGCCATTCTTATAACCCATAAGTTAAACTAAGCAAGAAGAAGCCTTAGATTGTGCATTAGCCGACCACAATCGACCTTGTTCTGCCCCAACTGTCTGTTACTTCGCTGTGACTGAATGACTAGCTGTGACTATAATACGAGAGTAATGCGGCAAAGTTCACCGAGACCGGTTTTACCAGTGGCAGAGGCGGGCGTCTTATCAATGAAGCTGTTGGAAAACTAAGCGAGCTGGCACTTTGGGTGAGCCACAAAGATATGAGCTGACTCTCAAGCATGCTGTAGTGATCTGCAGCATTTGCCCTCTCGCTGTTACCCCCCCCCCTCCTCGAGTCGAAAAAGAGCAAGCAGTAAAATGTTTTCTATTGAGAGAGCGTACAGCTAATAATCAGTTGAGTCTATGGCTCAATTGAAACCCTGAGCAGATAGCAGAAGGCTGGCTGCTCAGTTTTTACTGTCAATTTTTTTGCTTTTAGCTAGCGATCGTAGCCTGCTAAAGAATAATACGAAAGATACTTTTAAGCAATATTTGTTATACTGCCTATTGTTTTCGTTTTAATCATTAATAATGTGATTGAAGATGAGAATCGTTCACTAAATAGCTAAATAGAATTTAAATTCGTGCCAAAACCGTAATTTCTAGACAGCTTTAGTGCTAGAAAAAACCACACGCTCGTACATGTGTAGATAAAACATTTGTTTTACTGTCGTTTTGTTTTTTTATCCTTAGGAGTACTTGGCACTAATTTAAATTAAATTTAATCCATCGAACGATTCAGGTACTATACGCACTGCTTGTATTCTTTCAATAAATTCCGGGGCATTAAGAGTGCATAAACGCTTTAGAGGTACAGGTAAGAGTAATTAATAAAAATAACAATTGGAGGTTCAAGCAATAAGATCCATCACCAAATGAGTACGCAATAAATGTTAATAATAGGTATAGGATAATAAATGTATAGACAGATGACCGGGCGCATCAATGAGCTGATGAAAAAGTGCATGCAACAAAAAACAACAAAGCGACAGATTTCTAGCAAACGCGGCTAAAAACTCATGGACTTGTAAGCCAGAAATGCACGAAAACATGATTTCGGATTGGCAAATGTTTTCTAATTTGTTGTGGAGGTGAACTCTTGCAAATAGAAATCGCGGATATCGACATGATGAGAGAAAATTTAATAAGTCTGCGATCTGCGCATTAAAACGAGTACCGCTTGTGAAGTACGAGGAGTGCATGTACTCTCTCGGGCATCAGGAAAAAATGAGAGCGTACACAGTCTTGCTAAAGTTCTCTTGAGCAGTTCTTTATTTCAACAGTTCGATACGCCGCTGTCCACAGTGTTGGATTCAGTCGCTTCTTCTACTAGGAGCCTCTGCTTGCGGCCTGCAGTGGCTCCTTGCGGCTCCTCGGTGTAATAGGACGCTTCGTAATCGTCTTCCACGTCCATTGTGCCGCTGCTGACTGTGGCTTCGCTCTGCACTGCTCCGTACAGCGCGTACTCGTGATCGGCTTCGGTTTCCGGCTTCGATGCATGCTGCGGTTCCGCCAACTGTTGCTGAGTTGCCGCCTCTTTGGGCACGACGCAGCTGGCTAAGAGTTGAAACCAACCCGGCGATCGTTTCTGCTTGCAACGCTGCTTTGAGGTCTGCAGCACTGGCTGCTTCTGCTGCTGCTGTTGTTGTTCCTCCTGCTGTTGCTCCTGCTGGCACTGGGCGTCTGAAAACCAGCTTCGAGGAGGCAGCGGCGGAGGCTCCGCCGGGCTGGTCGCTGGCGAGGCGGTGCAAGCGGGCCAGCTGCTGTGCAGGCAGCCGCTGCCGCTCGAGTGCCGCTTCTGATCTGCCAGCCAGCTGGAGAGGATGCTGACCGCTTCATCTTTGTCTAGATCGCCTCGCCTGGTGGCCGTCTCCAGCAGGTCCAGGACGCGACTCGCCTTTCCCGTATCAAGGTTGCTGCTCATGTCGACGGATTGAGATATTGGTCTTTAATAATTAACACAGGTTCTCGCCGGTAACTTTGATGTGTTTGACTTTACTTGATTTTCTTTGGACCTTTGTGTAGCTCTCTAATATACTGGCGTTATAGGCGGAGGTGGGGGAGCGCAGAGTGAATGGCGCTTTGCTAAAACAGCGAACTGGATTGCTGGTGAATCATTGGCTATGGCTGGGCAGCGCAGAGATTGCAGTTCCAGAACTGGGGCTGTTCGAGTGTGCTCTCACAGCGGAGTACAATCACAGAGTCGCAAGTTGGAAAACCAAACAGTGCGCGGCCTCAGCCAGTTCTCGAATTAACTCTCAGATAGGCTATCTCTGCTTCAGGTTTTTATCCGACCCAAGTAGAAAGTGAATGTACGCCTGCTTGGGCGCGGGCAGTGAAATCTTTGCTGGCCAAGAGCTGTCAGTAATTGTCAGTTTCAGTCCCTGTTAATCTGCTATGGAGCAGATTCTCGAATCACTGATCTTCAAAATGACCAGTAATCAAACGTGTCAGATGACAATAACAATAACAAAAACAAAAGCACTGCTGAATTCGAACTCAATTTTGCAATATCTACTTATGCTAAATATAGCCCCTCTAATACCTCTAGCCATTCGAGGTTGTTGTTAGAAGGCCCGCGTACGTCACTACAACCGACTAGAATGCCTACCAATTTTCCGGCCCACCTGCCTACCGTTCAATCTACCTTTCTTCCCACCTACTAGATACCTGCAAAACTATATCAATATACCGATCTACAAAACTTCTACCTACCTACCTAACCTACCTATCTCCCTATCAAACTTCCGACCAACTTATCAAACAAGCCACCAACCTACTAGCTTAAAAAAATAGGTTTAATAAATTTCAATTCTAATCCTCGATTGTAAATCAAACTTGTCGAACGAAGCAACGGTGTTTGGTCCTCAGATAAGCCGCCTTCCCGCACAGGCGGCAAACTTTGCTGACTTGGTTGACCCGAAGTCAGGCAACTGAACTTCAAACTGCCAACGGAGGCGATAAATTAAAAAATCTAGCATTATTGAGCTCCTAGAAAAACACGCGACAGCTGTGCAAACTTTGCTATCTACTCGATAGAGCAAGCCATATAACTTGGCGAATAACTGCGACGTCAATGTAGGCTCAACTCTTCAGAAATCCTCTTCATCCACAGCGATTTATTTTCTTTCTTTTAGAAGAAAACGTCTTTCTGGCGATGCGACTGCGCCAACCAAAGCGGAGACGCGCGAGCTACTCGCTCACCCGGCCCGAGACACCACGGTGGTCCCTGTGGACGGCGCTCTGCGCTCCGCTTTTCTCTGCAGTCGCCTCCTTTAAGACGCGAAAGCGGCGTCCGCCTCGAGCCACAGCAAAAAAGTTCGGCTTCCCGGAGGCGGCAATCTTCGGCCTGACTCCAGAGGCTCTTAACCGCTGGTGCGAGGCTGTTCAACGCGACGACGCCAGCCAACTGGCTAACCTGCTGGACGCCGACGATGGGCATCGACAGCTGACGCTAGCTTATCGAAGTCCGGCCGGCTCTGACCGCATCGCCTTCCACCGATTGACGCACCTGTGCGCGTTTAGCGCCGCCTCGGAGTGCTCGCGAGTAATGGCCGACCGATTCGGCGCCGCGTCAACCGTCTGGTGCGCCAAGGACACCAACGAGAGCAGCGTGTTCCATGCCCTGTGCTGGGGCGCTCACTACAGGCCGCATCTGGAAGCCAGCTACGTCTTGCTATACAAACAACTGACGCACAACTCTCTGTTGCCGAGAACTCGACTGTGTGATCTGCTGCTGGCCGAGGATCTCGGCGGCTTCCGTCCGGTGGAACTGGCCATCAAACTGCGCTGCTTCAGACTGGCTGTTGCCATGCTGGAGACGCCGGGAGTTTACCAGGAGACTCAGCTGGCTGGCAACCTGCAGGTCAAGCGGTACCAGCTGCACGGTTACGCTAGGCGCCCTGGCGAGGCCTGCCGACAGCTCAGGAATCCCGTGCTGCTGCTGTCACAAATGCGGTGAGGCTTTTGCTTATTGCCAATTAAGTATTGCTGTGACGTCTCAGTCATGTAGCACCCCCGATCCTTAGATCCTGTGAAGTCCTTATGTCCTGTAGCACCTCTGATCCTTAGGTCCTGTGAATCCTCATGTCTTGTGGCTACCCCGATCCTTAGGTCCTGTGAAATCTTTGTGTCCTGTAGATCCCCCGATCCATAGATTCTGTAACACCAGATCCTTAGATCATATGAAACCCCGATGCCGAAGTCATGACACCTCATCTCCTTCACTACCGCAGCAAAGCGGACTTCAAGGAGCTGCGTAGCAGTGAGATACTGATGCACCCGGTGATTCAGCACATGATCGGGCAGCTTTGGCGCAGGAACATCGCCATCTGCATCATTGTGGCTCTGTTCTGGCTCTCTCTGGTTGTTATGATGCAGATTCCACTGGAGATGCAGATGCAGCAGCCGACCACATCTGCTCAGATGTGCTTCAGCCAGGAGGTTATGCGCGTGTCCTTCTACAGCGTTGTGGTGTTCGACCTGAAGGTGCTGGAAGACGTTGGTGTGCAGAAGATTCAACAGAGTAATCAGGATTGGCCGTAAGTGCTGGCACTGGTTTTGAGCCTCATGGTTGTGATCAACCTTCACTTTGCATCTCTGAAACTCCAACAGAATGAACAGCAGTGCAAACGACAATGAAACGGAAGTTTCGGCTTTCAAATCTTGGAGACCCAGACGGGGCTCTGAGAAACTGATGCTGACTCCCATAGTTAACAACGGCGACATCTTCACGACTATTCGCATTGCCTACATATCCGTGAGCATCTTTCTGCTGCTCTGGCACTCCGCGCGGTCCGTACAGCGTCTTGTTGCTAAGCGACGCCTGACGAGAGATGGTCGACTGTCGTATAAACGGTTCCTAGTTGCCATGGAGACCGGCTGGATGGATCAGGATTGGCTGGCCAGCGCCTGCCGCTTTGGCCTGATCCTGTTCTGCTTCATCCTGTGCTCCGTGCGAGTGTCTTACCTGCCGTGTCCGAAAAGTCCACTCTTCTCCTTCCTGTTCCATTTCAGGTCATGGCTGACCGAGGTCTGTAGCTCGTACCCTCTCTTGAGCTTGTGCTCAGTAATGCTGTACACACTAATTTATAAGCAGTAAAAATCCATTGCAGGAACGTGTGGCTAATGTGTTTCTTTCGCTAAGGATAATATTTCACATGTGCTACCTGTTCCTGCACATACTAATCGTGTACTACCTGGAGATGATACCACATCTTGGTCCAGTTGTGCACGCCTTTCGCTGCATGTTCTCGAGATTTTTGCACTTCGCCGCTATCTACCTAATTGTGCTGTCCATCTTTTCTAGAATATTCTCTTCTGTTAGCTTCGCCTCACTCAACGTACACAGTGGAGACAGCAGCGCTGTGCAGTCCTGGTTGGTTGACTTTCACTCAAGCTGGCTCTGTCAGGTACGAGTACGCTTAAATGAGGTGTAGTTGTGTGTCGGAATAACGATCCCGGAAACCTGGCATTTTCCTTTATGCCCTGGTCACTAAAACTCGACATACTAATTGTGACCTGGCAATTAAGACATTAATTAAACAGTAGCTAACCAATAACCACCCCAACTCACCCAAAAAGGTGTTCTACGCCTTCAGCCTCAGCTTGAACGCCGAGCGGCCTCATGAACTCGTAAGCCGAGACGATCGAATCGGACACTCCGAGGCCAGCATCGCGCACATCATCTTCGTACTTGTATTCGTAGTTCTAGTGCTCAACTTCATCATAGCCCTGCTAGTGAGCGCTATGAACGAGGTGAACGAGTTTCGCGACGTGTTCTACACTGTGCGCACACTGCGCATGATTCTTCAGATCGACGCGATCTGGTTCCCAGTGCTGGCCCGGCTGTCCGATTGGACCGGACTGCGCTTCACTGGGGACGCCGCGTTCACCACAGTCACGCCTGTGCAGTTCCAGACTGACTACTGACAACAGGGGGGGGGTCGAAGTTCACTGAAATGTGAACTTGTCATGCTCTGAAAGTTTACGTTTTATTTTAGTCTTCATTGTCCCTTGAAGTAGGGTCTTAACCGGTATTCAAAGTCCCTTAAAGTTGGGTTTTTACTGGTCTTCAAAGTCACTTGAAGTTGGGTTTTTACTGGTCTTCAAAATCACTTAAGGTTGGGTTTTTACTGGTCTTCAAAATCACTTAAAGTTGGGTTTTTACTGGTCTTCAAAATCACTTGAAGTTGGGTTTTTACCGGTCTTCAAAATCACTTGAAGTTGGGTTTTTACCGGTCTTCAATGTCCCCTAAATATGGGTTTTTACCGGTCTTCGGGGTACGAGAATTATCAAACGTTTGGTTTCGTCAAGTTTTCAAGATCTTCAAAGTCAAAAAGAATTTCATTGTGTCACAAATAACTGAAGCTGTTTTTGTTCCTAAAACAGTTGAATTAAGCAAAGAGAAAATATTGCGTGCCTGCTTAATTTCGCTTCAGCCTTCAAATAATTAAGAACAAAAATTTCCCGATGAGTTGATTGCTTTGATGCGGTTTCGTGAAGCATTGCGAGAAAAAACATGTTTAAGATACTCAAATATTTTCGATGTGAAAACAGCGTAAAAACAATATACGAGCGTACTGCCAGTAGTCGGGTGCAAATTTTCATTTTGTTTTAAATTTTAATGACGAAAGGAGATTAACAAAACAAAAACTACATGCAATAATTGATAAATAAAAGATAAATAATGAGTTGTGTGTTGGAATGTCTCGGTAGGGTGAATTTGTAAAGCATTTCAAAATTTTTGTTGATTCCAAATAGCCTATGACGGGGTGCAATAAAAAAGATAATTACTGTTGGGTAGCGCATGCTGATTACGCATTGTACTGTAAAATATTGTAGCGTTAATTTTACTTATAATAAAAACAGATAATAAATTTTAACAATAGTTAACAAAATTTCTAGTGCCTTGTGCTTGAAATTGCAACGCAAATTCCGCTTAGGTTCGATCTGTTTACTGTTGCCCAGCAAGCATCAGTGGAAGCGGCTCCAGGCTCCCATTGAGGCGTAGTCATCGCACTGGCCGGACATCGAAGGGCCGGCTGCAACTTGGAGGGTGAGTGCGGGGTTGTGTTTTTGATTCTGATTGGGTTTCTTCTGGGCCTCAAGGCCACCAGTCTGTTGGGGTTTCTTCCTGTCTTTAAGGTCACCAAGTCTGTTGGGGTTTCTTCCTGTCCCCAAGTTCATGAAGTTTGTTTGGGTTTCTTCCTGTCTTCAAGGTCACCTACTTTTTGAGTTTCTTTCTGTCTTCAAGGTCACCTACTTTTTTGGGGTTTCTTCCTGTCTTCAAGGTCACCAACTTTTTTGGGGTTTCTTCCTGTCTTCAAGGTCACCTACTTTTTTGGGGTTTCTTCCTGTCTTCAAGGTCACCTACTTTTTGGGGTTCTTCCTGTCTTCAAGGTCACCAACTTTTGGGTTTCTTCCTGTCTTCAAGGTCACCTACTTTTTTGTGTTTCTTCCTGTCTTCAAGGTCACCAAATTTTGGGTTTCTTCCTGTGTGTTCAAGGTCATGAAGGTTTGTTTGGGTTTCTTCCTGTCTTCAAGGTCACCTACTTTTTTGGGGTTTCTTCCTGTCTTCAAGGTCACCTAATTTTTTGGGGTTCTTCCTGTCTTCAAGGTCACCAACTTTTGGGTTTCTTCCTGTCTTCAAGGTCACCTACTTTTTTTGTGTTTCTTCCTATCTTCAAGGTCACCAAATTTTGGGTTTCTTCCTGTGTGTTCAAGGTCATGAAGGTTTGTTTGGGTTTCTTCCTGTCTTCAAGGTCACTGAAGACTAGGTCTCTAGATCTCTATTAGTCACCAAGATCGCATATCTTTGCTCTGCCTTTATACTAAAAACTCCCCAAAACACTCTTTAACTCACTACTATGAGTAGAAGCGGCAGCCGAATGAGCCGGAGCGGGGAATCCGCCGTAGACTGCGGCGGCAGCGGCGGCGGTTGGATTTCCGGCGTGCGCCCCGGCGCCCAAGAACGAATAGGCGGCCGAGATGTCAAAGTAGCCGCCAGCGCCGCCGCCGCTGCCGCCATGGGGCAACACGTTTTGGCCTGTGTACCTGCTGGAGCTCGGCTGATCCTGCAGGGGCAGCAACTGCTGCGTCTGCAGCTGCCCGGGATGTTGCTGTTGCTGCTGCTGTTGTTGTTGCTGCGTTGCTTCCGCCGGCTGGGCCTGGGCGTACATGCCGAACGGCACGTGACCGATGGTGAAGGCTGCCGCCGCCATGTTCTGCTGGTACTGACGGGCTGCCAGGCTCAGCCGGTGGTTAAACGGCGCCGGAGGCGGAGGCGGAGGTGGTGGTAGTGGCTGCTGCTGCTGCTTCTGCTGCGCTGACGGCTTCTGTTTCATCAAGCCGTCGCTCTTGCCAGCGATGGCAGCTCCTCCGCCGCTGCCGCCCCCGTCGTTTCTTCCGCCAACGACTTCCGCTGACGACAACGACGGCCGCGGCTCGACCTCTTTAACGCCCTCCTCGCGGCGCCATTTTGCGCGCCGATTTGAAAACCAAATTTGAATGCGCGACTCTGAAACGGCAGTTCGCCGGGCCAGCTCCTCCCGGGTGTACGGGTCCGGGTAGTGACTCTTGCCAAACTCTGTGGGCGGGTTGGGCCTGAGTGTGTCCACCCGAGTCGATCTGTGTGTCCACCCGAGTCCATCTGTGTCCACCCGAGTCCATCTGTGTCCATCCGAGTCCATCTGTGTGTCCATCCGAGTCCATCTGTGTGTCCACCCCGAATCCATCTGTGTGTCCACCCGAGTCCATCTGTGTGTCCACCCGAGTCCATCTGTGTGTCCACTCGAGTACATCTGTGTGTCCACCCGAGTCCATCTGTGTATCCATCCGAGTCCATCTGTGTGTCCACCCGAGTCCATCTGTGTATCCATCCGAGTCCATCTGTGTGTCCATCCGAGTCCATCTGTGTGTCCACCCGAGTCGTTCAGTGTGTCCACCCGAGTCCATCTGTGTGTCCACCCGGAGTTCATCTGTGTGTCCACCCGTGTGCATCAGTGTGTCCACCCGAGTCCATCAGTGTGTCCACCCGAGTCCATCAGTGTGTCCACCCCGAGTGCATCTGTGTGTTCTTGACTTACTTACTTACTTACTTACTTACTTACTTACTTACTTACTTACTTACTTACTTACTTACTTACTTACTTACTTACTTACTTACTTACTTACTTACTTACTTACTTACTTACTTACTTACTTACTTACTTACTTACTTACTTACTTACTTACTTACTTACTTACTTACTTACTTACTTACTTACTTACTTACTTACTTACTTACTTACTTACTTACTTACTTACTTACTTACTTACTTACTTACTTACTTACTTACTTACTTACTTACTTACTTACTTACTTACTTACTTACTTACTTACTTACTTACTTACTTACTTACTTACTTACTTACTTACTTACTTACTTACTTACTTACTTACTTACTTACTTACTTACTTACTTACTTACTTACTTACTTACTTACTTACTTACTTACTTACTTACTTACTTACTTACTTACTTACTTACTTACTTACTTACTTACTTACTTACTTACTTACTTACTTACTTACTTACTTACTTACTTACTTACTTACTTACTTACTTACTTACTTACTTACTTACTTACTTACTTACTTACTTACTTACTTACTTACTTACTTACTTACTTACTTACTTACTCAGTAGTCACCCCTAGTCCAAAAATGTACCCACCCCGAGGCCATTAGTGTCCATCCGAGTCCAAAATGTGTCCATAGTCCATCAGTGCATTTAGACTTTGTCTCAAACCCAGATTTAAATTGTCTCACCGGCCTCCAAAATATCCAACTGCGGCTGCGAGAACGAAATTCGATGCCTTTGAAGTGACCTCTTCTGGCGAGGCTGCTGCTGCTGACTCGAACCAAGGCCTTCCGGGCCGAATCCACTACCAGCTTCCTCGTAGTCCTCGTATTCGTCATCCTCGCTGAGGTCTCCGTCTCCGCCCGGCCTGACGCCGTCGCCGTGGCGTATGCCGACGTCTTCGCTGTCCGACCAGCAGCTGCTGTCGGGCATCGCCGACTGCTGCTGGCCGCTGCCGCCGCCTCCGCCGCTGTCGCCGGTCTCGACCAGATTTCCGGCCGATGCAAGATCTGCATTCGGTGCAGTGCCGTGGGGGTTGGCCAGTTTAAGGCGACTCGCAGGGGTCAGCGAGAAGGCAAGCATGCAGTCATGGGGCCATTCCGCTGACCCCTGAGCACACACGGACACGTACACAGGCGCACACGCTCACACAGGGTGTACAGCGGCTCTAACTTCAGGTATCTGACTACAGGTATCTGACTACAGGTATCTGACTACAGGTATCTGACTACAGGTATCTGACTACAGGTATCTGGCTACAGGTATCTGACTACAGGTATCTGACTACAGGTATCCGACTACAGGTATCTGACTACAGGTATCCGACTACAGGTATCTGACTACAGGTATCTGACTACAGGTATCTGACTACAGGTATCCGACTACAGGTATCTGACTACAGGTATCTGACTACAGGTATCCGACTACAGGTATCTGACTACAGGTATCTGACTACAGGTATCTGACTACAGGTATCTGACTACAGGTATCCGACTGCAGGTATCTGACTACAGGTATCTGACTACAGGTATCTGACTGCAGGTATCTGACTACAGGTATCTCACTACAGGTATCTGACTACAGGTATCTGACTACAGGTATCTCACTACAGGTATCCGACTACAGGTATCTGACTACAGGTATCCGACTACAGGTATCTGACTACAGGTATCCGACTACAGGTATCTGACTACAGGTATCTGACTACAGGTATCTGACTACAGGTATCTCACTACAGGTATCTCACTACAGGTATCTGACTACAGGTATCTGACTACAGGTATCTCACTACAGGTATCTGACTACAGGTATCTCACTACAGGTATCTGACTACAGGTATCTGACTACAGGTATCTGACTACAGGTATCTGACTACAGGTATCCGACTACAGGTATCTGACTACAGGTATCTGACTACAGGTATCCGACTACAGGTATCTGACTACAGGTATCTCACTACAGGTATCCGACTACAGGTATCTGACTACAGGTATCTGACTACAGGTATCTGACTACAGGTATCTGACTACAGGTATCTGACTACAGGTATCTGACTACAGGTATCTGACTACAGGTATCTGATTACAGGTATCTGACTACAGGTATCTGACTACAGGTATCTGACTACAGACAGCTGCTGACTACAAGGCTACAGGCCCTCATGAGCGCGTAAATTGCAAGAAAAGGCCTCATACCACGAGTCAAATGAATGTGAATCAAACCGAATTAGATGAGCCAATAGTTCATAGTTCATAGTCATAGTTCCTATCAGTCGCAACACTAAGCTGCATCGCCTCAACATTATTTATCTACGCACCTCGTTTCTCATCTTCCGCGGCGGCGGCGGCAGCAGCGGCGGCGGCAGCGGCGGCGGCAGCGGCGTGAGCCTGTGTCAGGGCGGTGGCGTAGCCAGTCGCTTGCTGCTGCTGCTGCTGCTGCTGAAGTGGATGCTGATGCTGCGAATGCGCCGCTGGCGGATGCGGCTGCTGAGCGGCGCCGAAGTACCAAGGCGCCGGGCCCCAGTGCGAGTGCGTGGCCGCGGCCGCTGCCGCCATTCGCATGTTGAACCGATCGTAGACGCTGGAGAGCATCAGCTTCTTCTGCACGTCCTGGTTGACGTTGCGCAGGACGCGATTGATAGAGGACACCTGACAGGATCAGAGATGATGAGGCAGAAGGGAATACGATCTGTATATCGCCAATAGACCTTTTGGTTTCAAGGATGCACTGTAGAAAATGTCAAACAGAAGTCTTTAGATTTTCCGAACGAAATAAACCCGAATACCCCAAACCCTTGCTTTCAATGATTTCCTTCATTCTTAGAAATCAGAAATAGATTTCCTAGCACGAAATTCCCCAAATCCTTGCTTTCAATGATTTCCTTCATTCTTAGAAATCAGAAATAGATTTCTCAGCACGAACTTCCCCAAACAGCGTGAAGCCCTCTGACACCAAACGGAATCATTTAGTGTTGCTAACGAAATTCCCTTGATTCCCAACGAAAATTCCCCAAATTCCCAACGAAATTCCCAAAATTCCTAATGCTGATTTCCATGGGGCCGTAGCCCAAGTGGTCTAGCGTGGCTCTCTGATGTACCAGCGGCCCAGGCTCGATTCCAGCTTGGCTCTGCTCGTGCAATTAACCGCCCAGCTTGAGGGCCAACCCCCAAGGCACAGTGAAGTGTACATGCCTAACGATAAATAAAGTTAGAGCCGCTGTACACTCCTGTGTGAGTGTGTGTGCCTGTGCGTATTCGAAGACGTACGTATCCGCGCGCTTGTGTGCCTGCTCAGTGGAGTCTGCGGAATGGGCAGCAATGCCTCTCGCCGGTTGTGTGACAATGTTGCTTTGTGTGTTTTGAAATAAATAATATTAATGGTGACTCGCTAAATTCACAACGGGATTCCCCTTTATGCAGCCCAGTCTCACGCTCGGCACGCTGTTGGCGGTGCAGACGCCCTCCTGGACCAGGCGCTCCCGGATCTCCCAGGCGAAGATGCTGGGGCACTCTTTTTTCATGTCGCAGACGCGGCGGACCACCCGGTCTGTGGCCACCCTCGGCTTGCTGCCACCGATGGCTCGCGGCTGCACGCTGCCGGTCTCGTAGTACCTGGTGAGGATCTTTGACACGCAGCCGTTGGACACCTGCAGGATCCGGGAGATGTCGCAGGGACGGGCACCGCTGTGGCTGAGCTCCACAATCTTCTTTCGGGTGCCCTCGGGCAGCGGGCGACCGTTGACGAAGACTCCGCCAAGCTGGTTGACGCCGGAGTGACCTAGTCAGATTATGGGGTGCGACATTAAAGTGACCTGGACAAATTTTGGGGTGTGATATTGGAGTGAACTAAGCCAAAATTATGAGACAGGTGTGAAATCGGGAGTGACCTAAGACAAATTGTGAGACAGGTGTGAAATCGGGAGTGACCTAAGACAAATTGTGAGACAGGTGTGAAATCGGGAGTGACCTAAGACAAATTATGAGACAGGTGTAAAATCGGGAGTGACCTAAGACAAATTGTGAGACAGGTGTGAAATCGGGAGTGACATAAGACAAATTATGAGACAGGTGTAAAATCGGGAGTGACCTAAGACAAATTGTGAGACAAGTGTGAAATCGGGAGTGACGTAAGACAAATTGTGAGACAGGTGTGAAATCTGGAGTGACCTAAGACAAATTGTGAGACAAGTGTGAAATCGGGAGTGACCTAAGACAAATTGTGAGACAGGTGTGAAATCTGGAGTGACCTAAGACAAATTGTGAGACAGGTGTGAAATCGGGAGTGACATAAGACAAATTATGAGACAGGTGTAAAATCGGGAGTGACCTAAGACAAATTGTGAGACAAGTGTGAAATCGGGAGTGACCTAAGACAAATTGTGAGACAGGTGTGAAATCTGGAGTGACCTAAGACAAATTGTGAGACAAGTGTGAAATCGGGAGTGACCTAAGACAAATTGTGAGACAGGTGTGAAATCTGGAGTGACCTAAGACAAATTGTGAGACAGGTGTGAAATCTGGAGTGACCTAAGACAAATTGTGAGACAGGTGTGAAATCGGGAGTGACCTAAGACAAATTGTGAGACAGGTGTGATATCAAGAGTGACCTAAGACAAATTGTGAGACAGGTGTGATATCAAGAGTGACCTAAGACAAATTGTGAGACAGGTGTGAAATCTGGAGTGACCTAAGACAAATTGTGAGACAGGTGTGATATCAAGAGTGACCTAAGACAAATTGTGAGACAGGTGTGATATCAAGAGTGACCTAAGACAAATTGTGAGACAGGTATAAAATCGGGAGTGACCTAGCCAAGTTACGAGGCGCGAAAACGGGATGAAACTTCTACCTGGAATGACTATCAGCCGGCGGACCAGAGCGGCAAACGGAATCATTGCGGACAGTTTGTGATCCGCTTCCTTTGGCTGCTCCATGCTCTCAGACGGGTTTATGCGCTGGTGTGTCGACCAAAGCCGCAGAACCGCTCGCTCCTTAGAGGCTGGCAAGCAGCGAGGACCTCCGCCCATCGCCTGATTTTATATTCTCCCTTGCCGCAATTCCCCCCCCCCAGTCTACCGCGGCAGAAGCGGAAGGGAAATAAATTGAAAACTCTGGCTAATAGAGGCTTCAAAAGACAAGCAGATCGAGCATCCGCGACTGGCCAACGGCTTCCTGTCATCAGCCTGATGATTAGCCTGATGAAGCTCGGCGCCCCAGTTTCAGGCCGCCCAGCCTCTAGGCCCCATCGTCTGCCCGCAGCGCGAAAATGCCCCGCGGGCCACCACCATTTCTACTACAAAGAGAATATTTTTTTAACGAATCATTTTTTTTGCTTTAATCAAGCGACCCTCAAATTATGCAATTGGTTGATGCGGCTGCGTTGCCGATGCGAAGATTTCGAGCAGCTCCGGGACGGTCAGTTTCTCACGGTTTGGATTCTTTTGATGTCGAGTTTTTCAGGAGCGTTGATTGGGTGCGAGATTTCTAGATAAATGGCTCTTGGGTTGGAGACTTGCAGATAAGAGATTCCCAGGTGAGGGATTCTTAAGTGAGAGATTCCCAGGTGAGAAATTTCCAGGTGAGAGATTCCCAGGTAAAATATTTCCAGGTGAGAAAATCTTAGGTGTGAGATTCCCAGGTGAGAGATTCCCATGTGAAAGATTCCCAGGTGAAAGATTCCCAGGTGAGAGAATCTTACGTGTGAGATTCCCAAGTGAAAATTCCCAGGTGAGAGATTCTCAGGTGAGAGAATCTTAGGTGTGAGATTCCCTGGTGAGAGATTCCCAGGTGAGAGATTCCCAGGTGAGAGATTCCCAGGTGAGAGATTCCCATGTGAAAGATTCCCAGGTGTGAGATTCCCAGGTGAAATATTTCCAGGTGAGAGATTCCCAGGTGAGAGAATCTTACGTGTGAGATTCCCAGGTTAGAGATTCCCAGGTTAGAGATTCCCAGGTGAAATATTTCCAGGTGAGAGAATCTTAGGTGTGAGATTCCCAGGCGAGAGATTCCCAGGTGAGAGATTCCCAGATGAGAGATTCTCATGTGAAAGATTCCCAGGTGTGAGATTCCCAGATGAAATATTTCCAGGTGAGAGAATCTTAGGTGTGAGATTCCCAGGTGAGAGATTCCCAGGTGTGAGATTCCCAGGTGAAATATTTCCAGGTGAGAGATTCCCAGGTGAGAGATTCCCAGGTGAGAGAGTCTTAGGTGTGAGATTCTCAAGTGAGAGATTCCCAGGTGAGAGATTTCCAGGCGAGAGATTCCCAGGCGAGAGATTCACAGGTGAAAGATTTCCAGCTGAAAGATTTCCAGCTGAAAGATTTCCAGCTGAAAGATTTCCAACTGATAGATTTCCAGGTTTTTTGATTCCCAGGTGAAAGATTTCTAGGTGATAAATTCTCAGGAGACAATCGAAAGCATTTGAAAGCTTCAAAATGCCTGGGTTGATTTGCATCGGGGGAATTTTGTAATTCAGAGCTACTTCTGTACTCGTAAGAGTAACAACGGGCATTTCAAGAATTCGAAGACTCACATCGGCGCAACTTCTTGAAAGCTCTCTCTGCTTCGTCTTCTTTGTCGTCGATATCTGCAACCGCGCCGGCGGTGCCGGCGGTGGTGGTGGCGGCGGTGGCTTCGGCTGAGTGCATGACGGCCAGCTGGGGATGCTGGGGATGCTGGTGATGATGGATCTGGTGCTGATGCTGCAGCTGAAGATTCTGAGTAGTTGATGCCGAACCGTTGCTCAGCAGCAGATGCTGGTAGCCAGCTGGCTTGACAACAGCTGCTGGGCCATAGTGAAACGGCTGCTCAGAGTTGCACCTGAAACTGAGCAGGCAGTGACGGACAGCTCGAACCCAACTGAGAATTGTTATGCCACTTGCCCCTGTTTTTATACAACTGACAGCTGCCCAACTCCAATCTAGCTGAGTGACGAGCTTCCTGGGGAGGAGGGGAAACGCCATTCGAAAAAAACTTGCCAATCAGATAAATTAGGTAAACTGCATGATAATTGCACGCCAACAATGATTCTTTCGTGTTTCGCTAAGCAGGAATCTGTCAGGCCTTCCGCTCACCTGGGCCCAGTCTGCTCCATCGCTGTGTCAGCTTTTCTTGTATTAAATTAAAGCGATGATGAGTTTGCCTTTATCAAAGCAGATTGGGTCTGCCCTGGTAACTTAATGCGTTAGATTTATACGGAGAATCAGTCTGCCGCCAAGGTGAGCACAGAGGTGTTGGCGATGACTCTGGGGGGGGGGTTGAATGGGGCAAAACTTTGGCCAACCAATCAGCGGCCGAGGCGGCGACGATAGCGGCTGAGCGGGCGGGGAGGCCGAGCTTGACTGACGAGGCGAAGACAATAATCTGTTTGACGCAAGTTGACTTTGTCAGCCCCCATGATTTAGATGAGGCTTGAGTAGGACGCTAACTTGACTGGATGTGGCGTTCTGTCATTCTTTGTTGGAGAATTATAATATTCAGCTAAATAGAATTTATTTTTATCATCCACATTTTAGTTGACTGAAGTAATTTTGTGCTGCTTACTTAGGAGAATACTCGTTCTCAATGCCTTGATTCAAAATTAACCAAGTTACTTGATTTTTACTGTCCCAATGTCCAATTTGGCGCCCCCTCCCCTGATGTCCGATTCGGCGCCCCAATGATGTCCGATTCGGCGCCCCAATGATGTCCGATTCGGCGCCCCAATGATGTCCAATTTGGCGCCCCAATGATGTCCAATTTGGCGCGCCAATGATGTCCAATTTGGCGCCCCAATGATGTCCAATTTGGCGCTCCAATAATGTCCAATTTGGCGCCCCAATGATGTCCTATTCGGTGCCCTAATGATGTCCAATTTGGCGCCCCAATGATGTCGAATTCGGCGCCCTAATGATGTCGAATTCGGCGCCCCAATAATGTCCGATTCGGTGCCCTAATGATGTCCAAGTTGGCGCCCCTGATTTCCAAGTTGACGCCCCAATTATGTCCGATTCGGTGCCCCCGATGTCCAATTCGGCGCCCCGTGATGTCCCAGTTGGCGCCCCTGATGTCCGATCTGGCGCCCTCTGATGTCCAATTTGGAGTCCCCTGATGTCCAATTTGGAGCCCCTGATGTCCAATTAGGCGCTTCAATGCACATTTTTCACAAGTCAATCAAAGCCTCAGGAAGTCAAGCAGCTGAGCACCGCAACACTGCAGTGAGAGAGCTGCTGCCACCTATCCACTTGTTCCAATATCAGGCGCAAAAAGTCAGCCGAGAATCGAGAAGCAATCTGTATTGAGGGGTCGGTGATCCTGTGGATATGTATTTTTTACTTAGTGAGACCGGCACTCCGTGGCGCCGCACAGTCTGAGACGGGAGGCTGCGGGTGAGCAACGGTTGCAGCCAGCCCCGACAACCAACAACTTCCTATGCGGAGGGCCATTGTGCCGGCGTCACGGCCGGGGGCGGCAAGGCGGCAGGATTAAAAAGGTGGCAGGGCAGGCCAGATCTGAAAGCAGGTGAGGCTGGTTAGGCAGGCGGTTTCCATAATAGGCCAATTTTCGGTGTTAAACTCCGCCTGTTGTGGCGTTAAAGCTGCTCCGCTGAGGCATGCTGGCTCCCTCCATTGGCGTAAAAAATTTGCGATAAAAATAATAGAGAGGATATCTCGCTTCTGTCAGTGGGAAACACTTATTCTTCTCGCTTAGTCCTAGGCCAGCGCCTCATCTTTTCTGTGCTGATTTTTCTCCCAGCCTCCCGCCCCTCCGTCATCCATCAGGCTGATGAGGAAGTTGTCGCGGTTTCACCGCCGCCATCCCGACACCAAATCCTCCGTCAGCCATTCTCATTGCTGCTGGCCTCTTCCGCTTGCCGCTTCCACACCCCTGAGCCGCCACCAAGGGGATGAGGCTGAGAGGCTGGGGTGGCAGAATCTCTCGAGTCTGCCCTCTGCGCAGCGCCGCTTTGAGAGAGCGCAGCGAACCGAGGCCCGAACCGGCCCAGATCCCACTTTCATTCTCCCCCCCCAATCCCCACACAAAAGAGAATGAGTTTCCGCATTCGACAGCTTCTCCGCTCCGGCGGGCTCCAGCAGATCCCGGATCCATCTGAGTGGCCATTGTGACCAGCTTCGCTAGCTCCATCCGCTCCTGTCCCGCAGCTCTGGCTGCTTTTTTCCCCGCCCATCCGAGCGGAAGCTGCGGGCAGCAAAGTAACGGGAATGGGTTGGCGGCTTGGGAAGGCAGATTTCAACTTAAGTTGCTAATCCCCTTTCACTCAAATCCTCATATAATAACCTGTAATTACATCTGAGGCATCGGCTAACGAACAAAATGAATTATTGATACTGATAACCCGTGAGTTCCCTGAGTAAATTCTGAGTTCGGTGTGCTCAGGCACGCATATTCCCTCCACCCCAGACCCCCCCCCCCGCTGATCCCCGCCTTATCCGCAATTTTCCGCCCTCTGGCACAACAGCCATCTAAGCATAACTCGAGCCCGTTGCGTTAATTAATTACTAGGTGTGTAAATTTTGCAATTAATAAGAGTCGCATACAACCTGCATCATCGTAGTGGCAGGTGCGCATCAGTTCTCGGTCAAATTTGTGCGAACACTATCGGTTGGACTGTGCTTCTGTCACTCCTCTGTCTGCAGGTTCGTTCGCTTGTGTCACTCCTCTGTCTGCAGGTTCGTTCGCTTGTGTCATTCCTCTGTCTGCAGGTTCGTTCGCTTGTTTCACTCCTCTGTCTGCAGGTTCGTTCGCTTGTGTCACTCCTCTGTCTGCAGGTTCGTTCGTTTGTTTCACTCCTCTGTCTGCAGGTTCGTTCGCTTGTGTCACTCCTCTGTCCTACAGGTTCGTTCGCTTGTTTCACTCCTCTGTCTGCAGGTTCGTTCGCTTGTGTCACTCCTCTGTCTGCAGGTTCGTTCGCTTGTGTCACTCCTCTGTCCTACAGGTTCGTTCGCTTGTGTCACTTCTCTGTCTGCAGGTTCGTTCGCTTGTGTCATTCCTCTGTCTGCAGGTTCGTTCGCTTGTGTCATTCCTCTGTCTGCAGGTTCGTTCGCTTGTTTCACTCCTCTGTCTGCAGGTTCGTTCGCTTGTTTCACTCCTCTGTCTGCAGGTTCGTTCGCTTGTGTCACTCCTCTGTCTGCAGGTTCGTTCGCTTGTGTCATTCCTCTGTCTGCAGGTTCATTCGCTTGTTTCACTCCTCTGTCTGCAGGTTCGTTCGCTTGTGTCACTCCTCTGTCTGCAGGTTCGTTCGCTTGTGTCACTCCTCTGTCTGCAGGTTCGTTCGCTTGTGTCACTCCTCTGTCCTACAGGTTCGTTCGCTTGTTTCACTCCTCTGTCTGCAGGTTCGTTCGCTTGTGTCACTCCTCTGTCTGCAGGTTCGTTCGCTTGTGTCACTCCTCTGTCCTACAGGTTCGTTCGCTTGTGTCACTCCTCTGTCTGCAGGTTCGTTCGCTTGTGTCATTCCTCTGTCTGCAGGTTCGTTCGCTTGTGTCATTCCTCTGTCTGCAGGTTCGTTCGCTTGTTTCACTCCTCTGTCTGCAGGTTCGTTCGCTTGTTTCACTCCTCTGTCTGCAGGTTCGTTCGCTTGTGTCACTCCTCTGTCCTACAGGTTCGTTCGCTTGTGTCATTCCTCTGTCTGCAGGTTCGTTCGCTTGTGTCACTCCTCTGTCCTACAGGTTCGTTCGCTTGTGTCATTCCTCTGTCTGCAGGTTCGTTCGCTTGTGTCACTCCTCTGTCTGCAGGTTCGTTCGCTTGTGTCATTCCTCTGTCTGCAGGTTCGTTCGCTTGTTTCACTCCTCTGTCTGCAGGTTCGTTCGCTTGTGTCACTCCTCTGTCCTACAGGTTCGTTCGCTTGTGTCATTCCTCTGTCTGCAGGTTCGTTCGCTTGTGTCACTCCTCTGTCTGCAGGTTCGTTCGCTTGTGTCACTCCTCTGTCCTACAGGTTCGTTCGCTTGTGTCATTCCTCTGTCTGCAGGTTCGTTCGCTTGTGTCATTCCTCTGTCTGCAGGTTCGTTCGCTTGTGTCATTCCTCTGTCTGCAGGTTCGTTCGCTTGTGTCATTCCTCTGTCTGCAGGTTCGTTCGCTTGTGTCACTCCTCTGTCTGCAGGTTCGTTCGCTTGTGTCATTCCTCTGTTCTACATGCTCAAGGGCTTCTGTCCCTCCTCTGTCCTACAGGTTCAAGGCTTGTGTCACTCCTCTGTCCTACAGGTTCAAGGCTTGTGTCACTCCTCTGTCCTACATGTTCAAGGCTTCTGTCCCTCCTCTGTGCTACATGTTCAAGGCTTCTGTCCCTCCTTTTTCCTATAGGTTCAAGGCTTCTGTCACTCCTCTGTCCTATAGGTTCAAGGCTTCTGTCACTCCTCTGTCCTACATGTTCAAGGCTTGTGTCACTCCTCTGTCCTACATGTTCAAGGCTTCTGTCACTCCTCTGTCCTACATGTTCAAGGCTTCTCTCACTCCTCTGTCTCCAGCTTGTCTCCAGCCCAAGCAACCCTGCGCTCATTTTTACCTGACTCTTTCTGGGTCCAAACAATCCTTCTAAAAGAGCCAGTTGACTTTGACAGCTGACACGTGTAATTTTTTTAGACGTCATCGCTGCTCCCCTCTCCCTCCCTTCCCCCTTCCCCATCGCAGTTTGCTTTGACGCCTGCAAGATGAAGGATGAGCACCTCTCAGCGCTGAGGTGGAAAAGAAGAAACGAAAAAAGAAGAAAGACGAAAGGGTAAGCCGCCTGACAAGCCAGAGTCAGACCTGCCGCCGAACAATGGGCACGGCTGATTGTCAAATAAAAAGCCTCATCTATGGATTGAATCAAACTCTCTATAAGAGAGCTGCAAACCCTTGATACCTTTTTATCAGCATTTTATGTTGTCAAATGCCAACTTTTAGATTAGTGTTTTCAATCACGAATTATTTGGCATTTTCTCCGCTGGAAAATGGTAAAAACTTTGCCCTTCTTAGGTATCCTCTCATTGACTCTCCTTAGCATTGTCTCTTTCACTTTCAATGTCACCCTCTCCTTCTCTACCTCTCCTTATCTCCCCTCTCCTTCTCTACCTCTCCTTATCTCCCCTCTCCTTCTCTACCTCTCCTTATCTCCCTCTCCTTCTCTACCTCTCCTTATCTCCCTCTCCTTCTCTACCTCTCCTTATCTCCCCTCTCCTTCTCTACCTCTCCTTATCTCCCTCTCCTTCTCTACCTCTCCTTATCTCCCTCTCCTTCTCTACCTCTCCTTATCTCCCCTCTCCTTCTCTAGCTCTCCTTATCTCCCCTCTCCTCCTCTACCTCTGCTTATCTCCCTCTCCTTCTCTACCTCTCCTTATCTCCCCTCTCCTTCACTACCTCTCCTTATCTCCCTCTCCTTCTCTACCTCTCCTTATCTCCCCTCTCCTTCTCTACCTCTCCTTATCTCCCTCTCCTTCTCTAGCTCTCCTAATCTCCCCTCTCCTTCTCTACCTCTCCTTATCTCCCTGCTCCTTATCTACCCCTCTGCTTATCTCCCTCTCCTTATCTATCCTCTCTTTATCTAACCCTTCTTATCTACCTCTACTTCTTTTCCCTCTTCTTATATGCCCCTTCTTATCTCTTTCTTCTCACCTCATTTTTTTCTATTCAGTCATTAAACACTTCAAAATCTTTTCTTTGCGTGAAGTGCGTACCTATCACAAGTAATTTAAAGAGATTTTTTGTTTTAAAACAATTATATTTCATAAAATACGTAGATTTAAAAGTATATTGAATTTGGTTCTTATTCTAAAGGGAGAAATTTCTATTTCGGCTACTATAAGTAGGAAGGTAAGAATCCAAAGCCATTCTATTTGTTTTTTTTATGACTTCAACCAAGTCAGGGCGTCGGTCGTCTCGCATCCACAGAGCGTCGAGCTGCTTCTCGAGAGTCTCGGTCAGCGTCCAGGACTCGGCGTTGTACAGCACCGTTGAACACTTCCGCGCATAAACAACGAGGCCAACCCTGGCGTACATGTCTGAAAGGAGTTATTGCACTAGCTGAGGGAAGTGTTGCACTATCGTGCTGGGGGCGCTTGCTATCAGGGGGATACGTGCTATCGGGGGAATTTCTGAGATGTCAAGACTTACTGGGGGGATTTCTGAGATGTCAAGACTTACTGGGGGGATTTCTGAGATGTCAAGACTTACTGGGGGGATTTCTGAGATGTCAAGACTTACTGGGGGAATTGCTGAGATGTCAAGACTTACTGGGGGAATTTCTGAGATGTCAAGACTTACTGGGGGAATTGCTGAGATGTCAAGAATTACTGGGGGGATTTCTGAGATGTCAAGACTTACTGGGGGGATTTCTGAGATGTCAAGACTTACTGGGGGGATTTCTGAGATGTCAAGACTTACTGGGGGATTTCTGAGATGTCAAGACTTACTGGGGGAATTGCTGAGATGTCAAGAATTACTGGGGGAATTTCTGAGATGTCAAGACTTACTGGGGGGATTTCTGAGATGTCAAGACTTACTGGGGGGATTTCTGAGATGTCAAGACTTACTGAGGGGATTTCTGAGATGTCAAGACTTACTGGAGGAATTGCTGAGATGTCAAGACTTATTTGGGGAATTGCTGAGATGTCAAGACTTACTGGGGGAATTGCTAATATGTCAAGGCTTACGGGGGGAATTGCTGAGATGTCAAGGCTTACGGGGGAATTGCTGAGATATAAAGGCAGAGGTCAGAAGCTACGTGTAGTTTATCAGTAAATTTTTTATTACATTCTTTGTTTTGCTCCCCAACGGGGGGCGTAGATTGCTAGTTGATCGTTTCTCACATTCTGGAATTTTCCAGAGATCACGTGAAAGCCTTACAAAATTTATATGCGTATTGAAAGTCCAGAAGTTCAAATATGGTTCCCTTTCTGTTAGTGCTCAATCCGCTTACAGTCGATGCTGCTCTCTCAGTAAGCTTAGAAATGAAGCAGACACACAATGACATCATAGAAAGAGATTGAGCACACTGAGTAAACGCAGCGGTCCCCATGCATAGTCTTTTCCAATTCTTTACACATGAGTCCCTGGACTGGTGGCACTTGAGTCTCAATAGGAGCCCTTCAACTGGCTGGCTGGCTGGGTCCAGGGGCACTAGGCGAGGCCAAGGAGACCAGAGTCTGGAGTAACTGACTCTTCTTCACAACTCTCAGTTTAAGGTCCTACACCTTCGTTTATTTTTTACGAAGTAGATAGGCAAGTTTGGTGAAATTCAAATTTGTCAGCTTTGATCTCATTTTAGATCTGAATAAATTCTCCCTTAAGTCAGTTAAGCATCATCAAATTCAAAGCGCTAGTGAGTTGATGAGTTGATGAGTGAGTGAGTGAGTAAGTAAGTGCAGTGCGTTCATGAGTTCATGAGGGAGTTCATGAGTGAGTTTATGAGTGAGTGAGTTCATGGGTGAGTTCATGAGTGAGTTCATGAGTTCATGAGTGAGGTCATTAGTGAGTTCATGGGTGAGTTCATGAGTGAGTTTATGAGTGAGTGAGTTCATGGGTGAGTTCATGAGTGAGTTCATGAGTTCATGAGTGAGGTCATTAGTGAGTTCATGAGTTCATGAGTGAGGTCATTAGTGAGTTCATGGGTGAGTTCATGAGTGAGTTCATGGGTGAGTTCATGAGTGAGTTCATGAGTTCATGAGTGAGGTCATTAGTGAGTTCATGAGTTCATGAGTGAGGTCATTAGTGAGTTCATGGGTGAGTTCATGAGTGAGTTTATGAGTGGGTGAGTTCATGGGTGAGTTCATGAATGAGTTCATGAGTTCATGAGTGAGATCATTAGTGAGTTCATGAGTTCACGAGTGAGGTCATTAGTGAGTTCATGGGTGAGTTCATGAGTGAGTTTATGAGTGAGTGAGTTCATGGGTGAGTTCATGAGTGAGTTCATGAATGAGTTCATGAGTGAGTTCATGAGTGAATGGGTGAGTGAGTGAGGAAGTGAGTGAGTGAGCGTGAGTGTATCTGTTATAACTTGCATATATATGATATCTAGGACTTTGGCAGAGTTTCTACTCCAGATTCTAGGTCAAGGTGTCCATGAGCCATCCCTTCGCCACCTCCTATAATATAGCACTCAAAATTGAATACCCGTTTTTTGAAGTGTCTGTCGGAGATACTTAAAGACACACACACACACACACAGAGAGAGAGAGAGAGAGAGAGAGAAGAGCTGCGATTCCACCGGGAGCCGGGCCGATTGGTCGATAAATGAGGGGGGACGCGGCGGCTGTTTGAGCACACAATGAGTCGTTTATAAAAAAACCTATGCTGAAACTTAAGCAGCCGCGAGAGTTTAGAATTGAGAAAATATTGAGAAAAATGCAAGTAAAGAAACTGTTCCCCTCCTCATTGGGGATAAATTATTGAGCAAGCGGCAGAGAGCCGGTCTAAGAAAAACTCCCCTCCAAGGGCAACTTCTTGGGCAAGGGCAAAAATGGACCCAGCCGATTTCTCCTTGGAGTCTTTGGCGACTCCACAAGCGAAGAACTTCCTGCACAAGCGGCCTAAGAAGACTCGAGCGCGGCCAGGAACTTCGCCGTCAGTTCCCGCGATCCAGATGCAGCAGCAGCAGCAGCAGCCGCAGCCTCTCCGCACTCGCGAATGTGCTCTACACCGCTGCAGTCTGGCACAGTTCCAAGTGCAGCAGCAACAGCAAAAGCAGCATTGCCAACAGACTGAAAATGTTCTGCAGCCGATTGAGGCCCTAAAGAGGCTTCAGAACCGAGGCCTTGACCTGCGACAGAAGGCTCGGGAGCTTCGATTTCGACACGTCGACTACAGCGGCTGGCAGCGCGAGCCGTCTCGACTATCGCCGACTCCGGCTGGCAGTTTCAACTCCGAGCTGCAGCCGCCAGAGCAACAGCAGAAGCCGCCTCAACTGCGAGTGCTCGTTCGCTGCAGAACTGCCTGCAAAACCTGCTTCGTGCCGCTGCTGAGAGAGCCAAGGCCGCAGCCGCAGGCGCCGGCGCAGCCGCAGCAGCAGCCGGAAACGGCCCGTTGCTATGACAACGAGGCCAGGGTCAGATCAATTCGACGACCTTTTCCGCTGCCAACTTGCCTGGCGTATGGCGTGGAGTCCGCCACGCGGAGATGACTGTTGCTATGCAAATTTGGTGCTCTTAGAACAATTTTATTCATCCAATATATATTATTTATGTTTTCACAAAATGCTACTCTAAGTAGCGCATTAGCGTATACTGAAGTAAAAGGCATGTAAATTTCGTTTCTGTTAACTTTTGCTGTTAAATCTCCCTGATAACTTAACCAATTTTAAATAACTTGTTTAAAGAGATCAGTGTTTGGAGGATGCTTGATGTTGCTGCAGTGCACTGGGTTAGGTATTGCAATTTCACTGAAGTTAGGGCAAGCAGAGGGGATAGATGAGTAAATGATTGGATGAACAATCAACTCATGAGTGAGTTGATGAGCGAGTTGATGAGTGAGTTCATGAATTAGTTTAAGAGTTTATGATTGAGCTCATTAGTTCATGTGTGATTCCATGAGTGAGTTCATGAGTGAGTTCATGAGTAAGTGAGAGAGTGAGTTCATGAGTGAGTGAGTTCATGAGTGAGTTCATGAGTGAGTTCATGAGTGAGTTCATGAGTGAGTTCATGAATGATTTCATGAGCTCATGTGGAAGTTCATGAGGGAGTTCATGAGGGAGTTCATGAGGGAGTTCATGAGGGAGTTCATGAGGGAGTTCATGAGGGAGTTCATGAGGGAGTTCATGAGTGAGTTCATGAGTGAGTTCATGAGTGAGTTCATGAGTGAGTTCATGAGTGAGTTCATGAGCTCATGTGGAAGTTCATGAGGGAGTTCATGAGGGACCTCATGAGGGAGTTCATGAGGGAGTTCATGGGGGAGTTCATGAGGGAGTTCATGAGGGAGTTCATGAGGGAGTTCATGAGGGAGTTCATGAGGGAGTTCATGAGGGAGTTCATGATGAAGTTCATATGTGAATCACTTAAGTGTTTGTCAGTTTCTATACCTTTTTATCCTTCAAGCGAGTTGTAATCTACATGCCTGCTGAGTCAGACAGCCAACGAATCAGGTCACGCCCTGATGCAATTCAGCAGAATGCGATGGCGATCTTTGCTTCGCCGGCTCTGCTCACGCATGCATTTATGACCGCAAAGAGGCCGTGCAGTCTTGACCAGCTTCTTAATTATTAATTGATGCTGCCAAAAATGCCGCCACTGAAAATCCCGTTCTTAGGCACTAAAATTAGTGACTCACCCACGACACTGCGCGATGGCCTGTGGGCGCGACTGGCAGACATAGGTTCCTGGGTTTGGTGAGTCGGCTGCAGCTGATGAGAGTGCTGCAGTTCGATTCGTGAGTTTTTGGGAGAGTCAACATTGACTCAGATACGATGCCATGACAGTTTTAGAATTTGGGCTCGTGAGTTAAGAGTCTTGGGGATTGAGAATCTTGGGGATTGTGAATCTTGGGGATTGTGAATCTTGGGGATTGAGAATATTGGGGATTGAATGTCTTGGGGATTGTGAATCTTGGGGATTGTGAATCTTGGGGATTGTGAATCTTAGGGATTGTGAATCTTGGGGATTTTGAATCTTGGGGATTGAGAATATTGGGGATTAGTGAATCTTGGGGATTAGTGAATCTTGGGGATTTCTAATCTTGGGGATTGAGAATATTGGGGATTGAGAATATTGGGGATTTTTAATCTTGGGGATTTTTAATCTTGGGGATTTTTAATCTTGGGGATTGTGAATCTTGGGGATTGTGAATCTTGGGGATTGAATGTCTTGGGGATTGTGAATCTTGGGGATTGAGAATATTGGGGATTGAGAATATTGGGGATTAGTGAATCTTGGGGATTGAGAATCTTGGTGATTGAATTTCTTGGGGATTGAGAATCTTGGGGATTAGTGAATCTTGGGGATTGTGAATCTTGGGGATTGTGAATCTTGGGGATTAGTGAATCTTGGGGATTGTGAATCTTGGGGATTGTGAATCTTGGGGATTAGTGAATCTTGGGGATTGTGAATCTTGGGGATTGTGAATCTTGGGGATTGTTAATCTTGGGGATTGCTAATCTTGGGGATTGAGAATCTTGGGAATTGAGAATCTTGGGAATTGAGAATCTTGGGGATTGTATGTCTTGGGGATTTTGAATCTTGGGGATTGAGAATCTTGGGGATTGAGAATCTTGGGAATTGAGAATCTTGGGGATTGTATGTCCTGGGGATTTTGAATCTTGGGGATTGAGAATCTTGAGGATTGAGAATCTTGGGGATTGTGAATCTTGGGGATTGTGAATCTTCGGGATTGTATGTCTTGGGGATTGAGAATCTTGGGAATTGAGAATCTTGGGAATTGAGAATCTTGGGGATTGTGAATCTTGGGGATTGTATGTCTTGGGGATTGAGAATCTTGGGAATTGAGAATCTTGGGGATTGTATGTCTTGGGGATTTTGAATCTTGGGGATTGAGAATCTTGGGGATTGTATGTCTTGGGGATTGAGAATCTTGGGAATTGAGAATCTTGGGAATTGAGAATCTTGGGGATTGTGAATCTTGGGGATTGTATGTCTTGGGGATTGAGAATCTTGGGAATTGAGAATCTTGGGGATTGTATGTCTTGGGGATTTTGAATCTTGGGGATTGAGAATCTTGAGAATTGAGAATCTTGGGAACTGAGAATCTTGGGAATTGAGAATCTTGGGAATTGAGAATCTTGGGAATTGAGAATCTTGGGGATTGTATGTCTTGGAGATTTTGAATCTTGGAGATTGAGAATCTTGGGAATTGAGAATCTTGGGGATTGTGAACCGAGGTGCTGACTGTGCCGGCCGACATCCCAGCAGACCTGACATGCCGCGGCGCAGACGGGCAAACGACCAGGCTCGCACGCTGCCAGCGGTTCACCTACCTCGGCGGTCTGGTGCCCCACGTGGAAGAAGACCTCCGGCGGCGCAGAGGACTTGCCTGGGCGGCCTTTCGTTCGATCCGAGCCGTCCTCCAGTCCGAAGCGCTGCCCGACCGCCAGAGGGCTCGGCTGTGGCAGGCGGTGGTCGAAACCGTCCTGCTCTACAACGCCGAGACGTGGACGCTGACGGCTACGTTGGAGCGGCAGCTGGACTCGGCGCACTCAGGGCTGCTCCGTGCGGCCTTTCGAGCTGACGAGAGCGTCGGGACCGAGGCCCTGTACGATCGGGCCAAGCTGCAGCGCCCGTCCACCATCCTGCGCCGACGGCGACTCCAACTGGCGGGCCACGTGATCCGGGCCGAGGGCTACTGCCCCCAACCTGTTCAGGACGTCCTGCTGCTCACCTTGCAGAGCCCGTTCAGGCGGGGTCAGGCCCGAACCCGTCGATACGTGGACTGCCTGCTGTGCGACGCTGGGCGCCCGACACTGCCAACGGAGCGGATTTCGTTCGCTCCCAGGCTCTGCGGCGCGCTATCTGACGCGCCCTGCTCTAACTGACTTTGCTTGCGGGCCGCGTATTTTGTTGTTGTTGTTTTGTTGTTGGGATTGTATGTCTTGGGGATTTTGAATCTTGGGAATTGAGAATCTTGGGAATTGAGAATCTTGGGGATTGTATGTCTTGGGGATTTTGAATCTTGGGGATTGAGAATCTTGAGGATTGAGAATCTTGGGGATTGAGAATCTTGGGAATTGAGAATCTTGGGGATTGTATGTCCTGGGGATTTTGAATCTTGGGGATTGAGAATCTTGAGGATTGAGAATCTTGGGGATTGTGAATCTTGGGGATTGTGAATCTTGGGGATTGTATGTCTTGGGGATTGAGAATCTTGGGAATTGAGAATCTTGGGAATTGAGAATCTTGGGAATTGTATGTCTTGGGGATTTTGAATCTTGGGGATTTTGAATCTTGGGAATTGAGAATCTTGGGGATTGTGAATCTTGGGGATTGAGAATCTTGGGAATTGAGAATCTTGGGAATTGAGAATCTTGGGGATTGTATGTCTTGGGGATTGTGAATCTTGGGGATTGTGAATCTTGAGGATTGTGAATCTTGGGGATTGTGAATCTTGGGGATTGTGAATCTTGGGGATTGTGAATCTTGGGGATTGTGAATTTTGAGGATTGTGAATCTTGGGGATTGTGAGTCTTGGGGATTGTGAATCTTGGGGATTGTGAATCTTGGGGATTGTGAATCTTGGGGATTGTGAATCTTGGGGATTGTGAATCTTGGGGATTGTGAATCTTGGGGATTGTGAAGATTGGGGATTGCGAATCTTGGGGATTGTGAATTTTGAGGATTGTGAATCTTGGGGATTGTGAGTCTTAGGGACGGTTCATCTTGAGGATTGTGAATCTTGGGGATTGTGAATCTTGTGGATTGTGAATCTTGGGGATTGTGAATCTTGGGGACTGTGAATCTTGGGGACTGTGAATCTTGGGGACTGTGAAGACTGATCTGCTGACTTGCGCTGGAAAATGTACAATCGAGGTTGCAAGTTGAATTTATAGAATAGAAGGTGAGTTATAGTGAAACTCGTTCTGGAAAGCGAAAACTTTCCGTCTATCTAATCCAGAACATTTCCACAAAAGCCGTCCTTCGCCCTTCTAAATTTTAGCAGTCCATGTCAGAAAGCTCCTTGAGCTGTCCCTGTCCCTCCCCAGCCAGACTGTCCCATCTCGCAATAAAATTTCCTACAGCCACCCAATCAGCATTGCTTGGGCCATGCGGAGTCATCGCTCTGTCTATAATAGGCACAGAATTCAGCTTATGAGTATAGTGGCATTTCGGCTCTGCTAGTGAATAATAATTGCTATTTGGTGGCCGTGCAGCAATCGTCCTTGTTGGCGTCGTCGCAATCAGCTCCAGAACTGCTTCGGTGAGTGAGCCATTGAGTCGTTTACTTAGAAAGCAATGCCTTTGTAATAATCCGATTGCTTAATTCCTCTGAGTGCAGATTAGCTATTTGCCCTTGCTGACAGCTCTCTGTCTGACTCTGTACTTGACTGACTGCAGTGGAGCAAACAAAAGAGGCGCTCAGGCAGACAGTCACAACAAGAGAGGCCCCTCCAGGCCTCTCTTACCCGCTGGCAGCGTTCTGAATGCAGTGCTTTTGTTCCTGCCTGGCAGCTATGCTGTACACTCGTGGCAGGGAAAATGTCTCTATTTCTGGGGATCTCAACGGCGGATCCGGCCGGGACAAAAACAATGACGAATTTGTTTATTAACAACCATTGCTTTTCAAACACGGAAGAGACGGAAGTTCCAGCGCAGAATGATTCGTTAACAATGGGTGTTTGTACTTTTGGATAAAATAGATAAAATCACGTGATCTGTGAAAATGATTTCAAACAAAAATTTTGGAGCAAATACAAAAATTAGACCCTTATACTTAACTATAAATAAAAAAACTAGAGATATAATTAACAAAATATGAAGCTTCACAAAGTACATGTACAATAGAAATCTAACAGAACTACTATAAATTTTACAAGACTAGAAGTTTAACAAATTTCTGGCAGACGAAATGACTTTTCGAAAAATCAACAGATATAAAAACTGGGGGTAACTTGTCTTTAACTAAAGAAATATAAATTTCCGCAAATAGAAAATAAAAAAATAAAAATAAAGACTAGAAAATTAACTTTTTTAAAACATTTTTTCTGTTAAAAACTAGAAATATAACTTGATATAAATAAAAATAATTCTTTAAAAATAAAGAATAGAAATCTATCAAAATAAAATAAAAATAGGAAATATAACAAAAAATTAGAACTTTGAGAAAAAACGAGAAATTTAACAACACATCTGCCTTAAGATTTTTCTGTTTAAAAAACCTCCAGTTTATTATGCGACTCCAGCCAGCCAGATCAATGGGTCACTTTAATTGATTTCATCGCTCTAAAAGCGCAAAGCTTCAAACTACATTACGCTATAATATTGTTTATCTTTATTCATAAAACAAGCCAGAAATTTCCACCTTGTTAAAAATCATTAAATTAGTAAAACTGCCATAATTTGGTAAAGCAAGCAGCCTATAAAGAAACCTTAATTAGTCCCCTTGCCAGGGCCCGTGACAAGGAGTTAGGTGTGAAAGTTTAATGAGGCCTGTCTTCTCTCTTGTCGTCACTTCTATTTCTCTTCCCTGCACTCGCAACACGCTTCGCAACTCCGATGAGGCTCAAGAGAGGCTGAGAAGGCGTTTGCAGGCTGCAGGCGATCCTTCAAGAGTGAGCCAGCGAGAGAAAGAAAGGGCATTACGACGCGACAAGCAATTTTGCAACTCTAACTGAGAACCACTTTCTCTCCGTATAAGTCCTTTCCCTCAACTGCACTCTGGCCAGACCAGACTGGGTCTGGGGGGGGGGGTCTTGGCGCCACTCTTTACTCAGTGAGACCAGCCTGCAGTGACTCTAAACAACTGTACGCAGCCACAATAGCCTATAGTTTGTCTTGTCAATCACACTCGCTCGCACTACCCGCTTCACCCCCACCGACTCTTGTGAGCTCTCTCTCTCTCTCTCTCTCTCTCTCTCTCTCTCTCTACAAATAGTGCACTGTGTTGTATCTCTTGTTCGCTCTGACAAGAAAGTCACGTTTCGTATCCCACTCGCCCACTCGATTGCTCACTCTAGAATCAGCGCTCCGCAAAAGTTATCGGACAAAAACTTTGTCGGAACAAGAAACATGGACTCTACCGAATTTGAGCAGTCGCTGTTTCTCACCGATTTGGACGACAACCTGCTGTGCAGCATCTGCGCCGCCGTGCTCGACTGTCCAGTGCTGACACCCTGCGGCCACGCCTTCTGCCGGGCCTGCCTCAGCGCCTGGCTGACTGGCAGCGCCTCCTGCCCGCACTGCCGCTCTCTCGTGCTGCCCGGCGACGCCCGGCCGATCCTCTGCCTCTGCGGCCTCATCGGCGGCCTGCCGGTCCGCTGTCCGAACTTCGCCCGCGGCTGCCAGCACACCGGCCGGCTGGACGGCCTTGAGCAGCATCGAGCCGCCTGCTCGTTCGCGGCGTCGACTGACGACGACGACGATGATGTCGACGACAATTCTGATTCGACGGATTCGGTGACTGGCGCCGAGCAGCCCCTTGCGATGGAGCGGGCCGTCCAGACGGAGGAGCCGCCACCACCGCAGGCGTCGCAGCAACCTTCGCAGCAGCCGCACCCGATGATGGCGTCAGGTGGCCGGGCCAGCCTGCGGGCGGATCTTGCCCGCCTGCAGTGGGAGCTGACCGTCGCTAGGCGGGACGCAGCAGCAGCAGAAGCTCGAGCCCGGGCCCTCGACCGGGAGCTGAAGATCAGTCGCTCGGAGCTCGAGCAGCAGCGTCGACATTCAGCCTCAGCCGCTGCCGCCGCTGTCGCTGCCGCCTCCAGCGCAGCGCCGCAGGCGGAGTTCGATCTGGACTATGAATACGGCTTTGCCCCGCAGTCCATCGCCCGCCTGTCGCAGTTCATCGCCCGCCACCTGCGCCGCCGGCCACATTACGTCAGCGCCGAGCGGGCATTCAACTCGGTGAAGCGTTGCTATGACAACTACGCCAGAGGCAATCCGAGTTCCGAGTACCTCGCCGAGGTGCATATGCTGGTTGCCACGGCCAACGCCAGCGACTGGTTCTCGGATAGCCAGCGGATCACCTTGCAGTTGTGGCTGCAGTCTCTTGGCCGGCACCACAAGAGCGCCAGCACTGGCACCGGGGCGGGCGGCAGCGGGAACTATCGCTACTATGTGTTCTGATGCACTGGGACAGCGGGAACTATCGCTACTATGTGTTCTGATGCACTGGGACAGCGGGAACTATCGCTACTATGTGTTCTGATGCACTGGGACAGCGGGAACTATCGCTACTATGTGTTCTGATGCACTGGGACAGCGGGAACTATCGCTACTATGTGTTCTGATGCACTGGGACAGCGGGAACTATCGCTACTATGTGTTCTGATGCACTGGGACAGCGGGAACTATCGCTACTATGTGTTCTGATGCACTGGGACAGCGGGAACTATCGCTACTATGTGTTCTGATGCACTGGGACAGCGGGAACTATCGCTACTATGTGTTCTGATGCACTGGGACAGCGGGAACTATTGCTACTATGTGTTCTGATGCACTGGGACAGCGGGAACTATCGCTACTATGTGTTCTGATGCACTGGGACAGCGGGAACTATTGCTAATATGTGTTCTGATGCACTGGGACAGCGGGAACTATCGCTAATATGTGTTCTGATGCACTGGGACAGCGGGAACTATTGCTACTAAGATTCAGTCCTATAAATTAAGGAAAATTCTGGGTTTCTGATTATCAATCTTACCATTATGACAACATATTTGCTGTTAACTTATGACTTGAACAAGTTTTTTGGTTTTTAGTTTCGAGCTCCTGCAAAGTTGAAGTTTTGTTCGGAGCAACTGCTTTTATTAAAACACTATTAAAGCAATCATATTGCTACTATTTTGATTTTCACTTGTTAGTAATTTTCGAATTTCGAAATTATTGAAAGCTTAACTTTTTAATGCTCTCTGTACTTTTATACTGGTAGCAAGCCAATTAATTAATGAAACTTTAGCATGCTTCGGAGGCAGCATTAACATAATGAAGTGTATTTGACTTGTAAGCCACTGTATAAAATTATTGCGCTTAAACAAATATGTGATTTGAATAAATATAAATTTATTGGTGCGTTAATGTTGATTTTTATAATTTTTATAATTGTGAATAGCAAAATATTCACTAAACGACTGCTAAAATAATAACAGAACTCTGATAAATTAACTTGTATCAACATTTTGACCCTACTGATATTGTAAAACGTTTTTTGTAATGCTTCAAAAAATTACTGACTAAAAGTATCATCAGAGTACTATGAGTAGCCTATAAAGATTGTCGCGATTTGCCACTAGCGGAATTTTCAGAATAAATATAAAAACTTTCATAACTTTACATGTCTAAGTTCTGGTTCAAGCCAGATTTCAATACTTCTACCCATCTATCCTCAGCTTCCAATCCATCGGCATCAGATTCCAATCCATCTATCCTCAGCTTCCAATCCATCGGCATCAGATTCCAATCCATCTATCCTCAGCTTCCAATCCATCGGCATCAGATTCCAATCCATCTATCCTCAGCTTCCAATCCATCACCCTCAGATTCCAATCCACCACCCTCAGATTCCAATCCATCACCCTCAGATTCCAATCCACCACCCTCAGATTCCAATCCATCGCTATCAGATTCTAATCCTTCATCTCCAGCTTCTTCAGCAGCTTCTTCAGCCGCTGAATGCCGCTGTCGCCGCCACCGCAGCCGCCGCCGTCGCCAGCAGAGTCCCGGTGACCGCCCCCGCAGCCTTGGGCTCCACCGGGCACAGAACCGGCCGCCGCCAGCTGTCGGGCTGCAGGCCCTTCTCCAATCGAGCCGTGGCCTCGAAAGCCGGCGAGTTGATCACCACCGGCTGTCCCTGACCAGCTGAGGAGATTCGCAGGAACAGCGGAGTCAGCGGCTGGCCCAGCTGGGGGTTCAGGCTGCCTGGCTGGAGAGTCACGTGACTGGCATTGGACCCGAGCACCGGCGGTGGCAGCGGGAAGCCGCCTGGCCGCAGGATGGCGAGGAAGAAGCTGTACTGGGACTCGGTGTCCCCAGCCAGTCGCACGGGGGTCAGTTCATACAACACGGAGCCGTAGGCGGCGTTCAACAAGCCGCTGGTGGAGTTCTCCGACACAGACACGGTGCCGAAGCCGTAGTTGCCGAAGCTGTGAGCGGGGGGGGCAGGGTTGGAGCAGCCTTCATCTTTTAGAGGATCAAATGGTGTAACAAAGGGACGTTTCATAAGCTCAAACTTTCAAAAGCTTAAAAATCTCAAAGCGACCAAAATTCTTTGCTACGTACGTACGTACTATACGTACGCAGTCATACGCACAGGCACACACTCACACAGGAGTGTACAGTGGCCCTAACTTTATTTTATCGTTTGGCATGTACACTTCACTGTGCCTTGGGGGGGGGGGTTGGTCCTATAGCCGTTAATTGCACGAGCAGAGCCAAGCCGAGATTCCAATTTAGCCCCAAACTAGCAATCTACGCCCCCCGTTGGGGAGCCAAAGAAATGCAATACAAGTTTTTTTTAATAAGCTACATGTATCCTTAAAATCTTAAAAAATCTCCTGTCAAACCTTGTAAGCCTTGACATGTCAGTTATCCCCCTCACAAGCTTTAACATATTAACTTCCCCCTTGACATCTCAGCAATGCCCCCAATAAGCCTTGGAAATCTAAAAATATCTGTCAACCTTCTAACCCTAACCCTAGCCTAACCCTAACCCTAACCCTAACCCTAAAGCATTGAAATTTCAGTAATTCTCTCTAAGAGTCATTATAGCACTACTACAGCATTACAGGGGCGTAACCAGAGGGGGGCAAGGGGGGCCGTGGCCCCCCCATAATCACCAACTCTGGCCTTGGCGCCCCCCCCTAAAAGAAACTGGCGCCCCCCTTAAAGAAACTGGCGCCCCCCCTCCTAAAAGAAACTGGCGCCCCCTATAAGAAACTGGCGCCCGCCCTAAAATAAACTGGCGCCCCCCTAAAAGAAACTGGCGCCCCCTAAAAGAAACTGGCGCCCCCCTAAAAGAAACTGGCGCCCCCCCTACAAGAAACTGGCGCCCCCCCCTATAAGAAGCTGGCGCCCCTAACTCAAGGCCCCCCCCCAAACAAAATTCCTGGCTACGCCCCTGCAGCATTATAGCGATTCCTTGCAAGCCTCAACATCGTAGGGATTCCCAAATGAATCTCTTAACTTCGACATGAAGCTTCTTTTATTTTTTACATTACGCTTTTTTATCAGCGATCCCTCCCCTGAGGAGGCATCAAATAATGTAATAAAAAGTTTTCAATAAACTACATGTAGCTTCTGACTTTAGCCTTGATATCTCATTTATACCCCCGTGAGCCTTGACATCTCAGCTATTCCCCCCGTAAGCCTTGACATGTCAGCAATGGCCCCCATAAACCTTGAAATCTAAAAAATCCCCTGTTAACCTTGAAACCCGATAAAATATAACCCTCAACCCACACCTGACCTAAACCTAACTTTAACCCAACCTAAAGCCTTGAAATCTCAGCAATTCTTCTCCCCTAAGCCTTGACATTTTAGTGATTCTTTCTTTAAGAATCACAGCACTATAACGATTTCCACCAAGCTTTGACATCGTAGCGATTCCCAAATGAATCTTTTAACTTCGACATGACTTTTCTTTATGTATACATAGTGCTACTTTTATTTTTTACATGACTTTTCTTCTATCAGCGCCCCCCCCCGTGACGAGCCAACAAAGAATGCAATAAAAAATGGAGTAAAGTACATGAACTTTGAAGTAGCTTCTGACTTTTGCTTTGACATCTCAGAAACCCCCCCCCCCGTAATCTCAGTTATTCTCTGTGAGCCTTGACGTCTCAGTTTTTCTCCCCAGCACAGCATTATAGTTGCATTTAATTTTTACATGAACCCTTCATGTCTGACATGACGTTTCTTTTATTCTACCGTGACGCTTCTTAATTTTTTAAATGACACTTTCATTAGTTTTAAATGAGGCTTCTATGATTTTTTCTTGACGCTTCTATGATTTTTACATGACGCTTCTATGATTTTTACATGACGCTTCTATGCTTGTTTACATGACGCTTCTATGATTGTTTACATGACGCTTCTATGATTGTTTACATGACGCTTCTACGATTTTTTACATGACGCTTCTATGAGTTTTATATGACGCTTCTATGGTTGTTTACATGACGCTTCAATGATTTTTACATGACGCTTCTATGATTGTTTTCTTGACGCTTCTATGATTTTTACATGACGCTTCTATGATTGTTTACATGACGCTTCTATGATTGTTTACATGACGCTTCTATGATTGTTTACATGACGCTTCTATGATTGTTTACATGACGCTTCTATGATTGTTTACATGACGCTTCTATGATTTTTACATGACGCTTCTATGATTGTTTACATGACGCTTCTATGATTTTTACATGACGCTTCTATGATTGTTTAAATGACGCTTCTATGATTTTTACATGACGCTTCTTTTTAAAAAGTCTTTTAGTTTTCCTGACGTTGAAAAGCTTTAATTAAAAAAATTATACTCTATGAAAATTCAAACCATCGTCACTGCATTTAGCAGTTCAATTTGTTCACCTTTAGGCTAGCTCTCATCGTTTTGATAACATCAACTTTTGCACTTATATAACTCAACACTTTTAAATCCAAGCATAGAGTAAATCACACGAAGCAGTTATGACATAATCAGTTTCTCAGTCAGTCAGTATCAGTTAACAATATGGTTACGCAATTTAAATCAAGTCTGGTGCTACGCTTCCACACTGCATTTTCAATTCAAGTCGGAGTTACAATTCAGTTATGATGCAATCTATTTCAGAGTCAGAATTCAACCAGTCATTTTTTTCTCTAGCATTCTTACAATGCATTTTTCAAGTCAAAAAGTTTGCTTGACCTTTGCAAAAAAGCATGTTTTTCGAATATTTAATGCCTTTAGCATCGAGCAATTTCTTAGCCACGATGCATGTACCGTCACGGGAAAATTTCTGATCGAACAGTGCAAGTTCGAACAAAATCGGTCCAGCCATTTTTTCTCTAATCGATCACATAGATAGATAGATAGATAGATAGACACAGACAGACCATTTTTAGTATATAGGACTAGCCATTTAGCCCCCGCTGGGGAGCCTTGAAAATGACACCAATTGGTTTTTATTTTGGCACAAGAGTAACCTTACTATAAGTATCCAAAATGTTGTTTTCCATAAATCAAAAATTACCTTTTCTCATTTCGGCAAAAATAAACATCCATGAATCAGAACTTTCATCAGCCAAAACAGTTTCCTTCATCAGCCCAAAACCCTTTCTAAATCAGCAAATAGTGCTTATCCTTTCAAGCACAAACTATTACTGAATATCGTCACTGGAAGGAGCTCAATATGCAAATCCTGGATGGTCTTAGACCCTCTCTCTATATTAGCCTAAATCAAAGAATCAAAGCTTTAATGAATGCACTGGTATATCCTATTAGCAGAAATCAGCATCACTTGTGTGTACTATTTCATTATCTGAATTACATGACACATGAGCTACTTGAGCTGTACAACGTGACTATCTGACAATCGCCTAACAAACTAACCCCCCTCCCTCCAACAATTCAGCCATCGTCCATGAGCCTTGACATCTCAGCCATTCCCCCAGTAAGCCTTAACTTCTCAGCAATTCCCCCGTAAGCTCTGAGATCTCAGCAATTCCCCCAGTAAGCCTTGAGCTCTCAGAAATTCCCCCAGTAAGCCTTAAAATCTCAGCAACTGCCCCAGTAAAGCCTTGAGATCTCAGCAATTAGCCCCGTAAGCTCTGAGATCTCAGCAATTCCCCAGTAAGCTTTGACATCTCAGTAATTCCCCCAGTAAGCCTTGACATCTCAGAAATTCCCTCAGTATGCTCTGAGATCTCAGCAATTCCCAGTGTAAGCTTTGACATCTCAGTAATTCCCCCAGTAAGCATTGAAATCTTAGCCATTCCCAGTAGGACTTGACATCTCAGCAATTCCCCCCAGTAAGCCTTGACACCTCAGCAATTCCCCTCGTAAGCCTCGACATATCAGCAATTCCCTCAGTAAGCCTTGATATCTCAGCAATCCCCCCAGTAAGCCTTGACATCTCAACCATTCAGCAATTCCCCAGTAAGCCTTGAAATCTCAGAATTCCTCCAGAAAGCCTTGGTGTCTCAGCAGTTCCCTCATTAAGCCTCGACATCGCAGCAATTAAACTCAAGCCTCGACATCTACGCAAGTCTTCCAGCGCAGTATGCCTTGACATCCCAACAACCCGACTCTCCTCTCCCAAGAATTCAGCAATCCCCTTATAAGCCTTGATAATTCAGCAGTTTCTTTATGAGCCTTGTAACTCAGCGATTCCCCCATGAGCTTTGATATCTTAGCAAGTCTTTAATTGATGGTTGACAGCCGTTAATCTAAGATGGAACCAAAACTCACCTAAGCCCCTAACCCTAACGCAGAAGTAAGTCTTGGCATGTTAGCAATTTCCACCATGAGCCTTGAGTCTCAGCATTAAGGTAACCTCCTCAGTTATAAGCTTTGTAACCTGAATTTTACCGAAAGCCTTGACCTGTCAGCAACTCCTCGTAGAGCCAAAGCATTTAAGTAATTCGCCCCAAAAGCATTTAATCTTAGCAATTCCTCGATGAATCATTAATGATTGACACGACGATCGCTCTATAACTGAACCAAAACCATAACCCTTAACCTGCAGCCGGATTTCAGCAATTCCCCAATGAGCTTTGGAAATGTTAGCAATTTCCCCATGAGCCTGAAAATTGAGCGACTATCCTTTTGATATTTTGGCACTTGCATTTTAGCAATTACCTAATGAACCTTGACATTTAGTGAATTTCAGCTATTTCCTTTAGAAGCCTTTGAAATCCCGGTCATTTCCCTGTGAATCTTAGCATCTCAGCAGAGTCACAGCCTAAAGCATTACAGGAATCCCACCGTAAGCTTTGACATCTTAGAAACTCCTATTTGAGCCATAAATTTTGGCCACATTCACATGTATTGCGATCACAGCAATTCCTGTTGAGCCTTGAGCCACAGTATAATTCAGATATCCCCCATGAGCTCCTTGAGCCACAGTATAATTCAGATATCCCCCATGAGCTCCTTGAGCCACAGTATAATTCAGATATCCCCCATGAGCTCCTTGAGCCACAGTATAATTCAGATATCCCCCATGAGCTCCTTGAGCCACAGTATAATTCAGATATCCCCCATGAGCTCCTTGAGCCACAGTATAATTCAGATATCCCCCATGAGCTCCTTGAGCCACAGTATAATTCAGATATCCCCCATGAGCTCCTTGAGCCACAGTATAATTCAGATATCCCCCATGAGCTCCTTGAGCCACAGTATAATTCAGATATCCCCCATGAGCTCCTTGAGCCACAGTATAATTCAGATATCCCCCATGAGCTCCTTGAGCCACAGTATAATTCAGATATCCCCCATGAGCTCCTTGAGCCACAGTATAATTCAGATATCCCCCATGAGCTCCTTGAGCCACAGTATAATTCAGATATCCCCCATGAGCTCCTTGAGCCACAGTATAATTCAGATATCCCCCATGAGCTCCTTGAGCCACAGTATAATTCAGATATCCCCCATGAGCTCCTTGAGCCACAGTATAATTCAGATATCCCCCATGAGCTCCTTGAGCCACAGTATAATTCAGATATCCCCCATGAGCTCCTTGAGCCACAGTATAATTCAGATATCCCCCATGAGCTCCTTGAGCCACAGTATAATTCAGATATCCCCCATGAGCTCCTTGAGCCACAGTATAATTCAGATATCCCCCATGAGCTCCTTGAGCCACAGTATAATTCAGATATCCCCCATGAGCTCCTTGAGCCACAGTATAATTCAGATATCCCCCATGAGCTCCTTGAGCCACAGTATAATTCAGATATCCCCCATGAGCTCCTTGAGCCACAGTATAATTCAGATATCCCCCATGAGCTCCTTGAGCCACAGTATAATTCAGATATCCCCCATGAGCTCCTTGAGCCACAGTATAATTCAGATATCCCCCATGAGCTCCTTGAGCCACAGTATAATTCAGATATCCCCCATGAGCTCCTTGAGCCACAGTATAATTCAGATATCCCCCATGAGCTCCTTGAGCCACAGTATAATTCAGATATCCCCCATGAGCTCCTTGAGCCACAGTATAATTCAGATATCCCCCATGAGCTCCTTGAGCCACAGTATAATTCAGATATCCCCCATGAGCTCCTTGAGCCACAGTATAATTCAGATATCCCCCATGAGCTCCTTGAGCCACAGTATAATTCAGATATCCCCCATGAGCTCCTTGAGCCACAGTATAATTCAGATATCCCCCATGAGCTCCTTGAGCCACAGTATAATTCAGATATCCCCCATGAGCTCCTTGAGCCACAGTATAATTCAGATATCCCCCATGAGCTCCTTGAGCCACAGTATAATTCAGATATCCCCCATGAGCTCCTTGAGCCACAGTATAATTCAGATATCCCCCATGAGCTCCTTGAGCCACAGTATAATTCAGATATCCCCCATGAGCTCCTTGAGCCACAGTATAATTCAGATATCCCCCATGAGCTCCTTGAGCCACAGTATAATTCAGATATCCCCCATGAGCTCCTTGAGCCACAGTATAATTCAGATATCCCCCATGAGCTCCTTGAGCCACAGTATAATTCAGATATCCCCCATGAGCTCCTTGAGCCACAGTATAATTCAGATATCCCCCATGAGCTCCTTGAGCCACAGTATAATTCAGATATCCCCCATGAGCTCCTTGAGCCACAGTATAATTCAGATATCCCCCATGAGCTCCTTGAGCCACAGTATAATTCAGATATCCCCCATGAGCTCCTTGAGCCACAGTATAATTCAGATATCCCCCATGAGCTCCTTGAGCCACAGTACAATTCAGATATCCCCCATGAGCTCCTTGAGCCACAGTATAATTCAGATATCCCCCATGAGCTATGACATTCCTCGATGAGTCTTACGTTTGAAAGGCCAATTCATTTATGGTTTACGCCTTACTCTTACCCTAACAATGTCGGCAATTCCGAAAACAGCCACAGCATTCCAGTAGTTATCTCTACGAGCGTATAGGCCTTGACAGCAAAGCATTTTTAATGAGCCTTGATACCCCAGAAGTTTGACAAATGAACCTTGAAATCAAAGAAATTCTCTCCAGAATGACATACACTCGTAATTATAGCAATTCCCCTTGAGTCTTGAGATCTTATAAATTCTCCCATGAGTCTTGATATCACAGCAATTTGTCATAGCAGCATTGTGCTCGTAGCAATAGTCTTAGCGATCTTAACAGTCTTCACAATTGCCTATGAGACTTTTACATTCGACAGAGCGCTTCTTTTATGATTAACATGATGATTCTTGTTCGCTTTTTCTTGCGTTGCATTTTCTTCTTTCTAAAAGAAGTTTGTATTAAAATAATACAATTCACAATAGCTTTCTGCAGTTTAGTAATGGTTCACCAGCATTTCAGCAATGGTTCACCACCATTTCAGCAATGCTTCACCAGCACAGCACTAATATTTGCCTATGGCCATGTTTCTTCTGGATAATCGAAACAATTGGAAATGTTTTTGCAACTTGCAGGTTAAAGTTGATTTGTAATCCCCTTACATATTTATTATTTTATTTTGTACATCAGATTAGCACTGCTCTCCCCGATTAGCGCTGCTCTTAAAGCTTAGCGTAGCCCCAGCAAAAGTATCTACAAAATTAAAATGTGAAAAATTGGCATGAATCCTCATAAAAAACAATGATTATTGTCACAAAGATAAATTCGCTGCTCCAATGTAGACTCGAGCTTCCGACCTTCTACTAAAAGCCTTATACTATTCAAGAGGTTTAGTAACTTCAGCAGTTTGAAGTTAACCCCTCCCCCCAGAAATCGGCAGTTATCTCCACAACAACCTGAAATTAGCTATCACTTCTAATCCCGCAAACAGACTGCAGTCATACTCTTAGCAGCCTGCAAGTATCCACTGTGCATGAATGATAGCTTCGACAATCTGCAGTTCCCCTCAGCATCTGCAGTTCTCATCTCCAATAATATAAAAATGTGCTCAGCATTTTACGGCTCACTAATCAATTTTCAATTCATATCGGCATTCTTAAAAAGCTCAAAATTTAGCAATACTTATAACCAATTTTAGCAGAAAAGTCTGCAGTTTAATAGCAATTTCATACTTTCATGGAGCTAGGCAGTACTCATTGATGGGATCAGTAATACACGAAGCAGTTTTTTAAAATCAAATTTGGTAAGTGGCTTGTGCCAAGTAGCAAAAATTAATTTGCATTAATAAAAAAATGTTGGAATTAAAATTAATAAAAAATATGTTATATTCAGTCGAGTCACAAGCTACAAATGAATGAATTAATTTGTTTTAATTATCCACCGAGTAGGTGGACTCGAACCTGGGACCTTACGCCTAGCCTAAACCTAGTCCTAGTGCCTACACTGCGGCTATTCCGCCTACTGATGGAAGGGCGCAAAAATCAGCCATATATGCTTCGACATTGCAGTCAAATACATAGCAGTGTTAGGCATGCTCAGTGTGCTCAGGTTTGGTTCTGACGGAGCCATTCAGCCAGGGTCAGAAGAATGCACACACAGCCACTGAGCAGTTAAATGCTTGCGCAATTCTTGGCACACTGCGTCCACCTAAAAAGCTCAGAGTCAGTTTATAGCGAGAATATGCAGAACGCAGTTGTGGCGCAATTATAATTAGAATGAAAATTCAGCCAGTCAAGAATTCAACCTTGCTTGGCCTTTTATTAAAAGCATTCGAAAAGCTCGTTTTTCGAATATTTAATACCTTTAACATTAAAGCACCTACAAGAAATTTTAACTGTCTTCTTTTCAGACAATTTTGAATGTTTTGGCGAAAACGCGATCAAAATTGGTCAAGAATTGCAGTCTGTAGAGCGTTTTACATGGACATAGATTAGAGTTTTAGAATATGCCCAGCATTCAGAGTAATTTTATTTTTGACCCCTGGTATGGTTGCGCAATTTAAATAAAGTAATTATCTGGGCAGTGGGGCTCACTGAGTTTTCTGATCAGTTGGCTCTGGCGCAATCATTAAAATTGGCTGTGAATTCTATCGCTGCGAGCAGTTTGATAAAAAATACATTGAATTTGCCCATTTAAAACCGTTTTTCGAATATTTAATCCCTTTAGCATTGAAGCAGATACAAGAAATTTTAACCATACAATCCCAGGCTGATTACGAATCTTTTGGCGAAAACGCGATCAAAATCGGTCGAGAATTGCAGTCTCTAGAGCGTTATGGACAAGCATTCAAACATACAAACCTTAGAGATTTAGTATATTTAGAAAACCTTAGAGATTTAGTATATTTAGATTAATGTGACTTGCACTTGGAATCGAGCCTGGGCCGCTGGTACATCAGAGCGCCGCGCCAGACCACTGGGCTACACCCCTCCCGAGAAAGCAAACCTTGGAAGAATACAAATTCACATTTTTTCTGTTTTTAAAGCAAAAACTGGACAAAGATAATTTCCAGCTACAGCGATTCGTTCAGCTCAAAATGGTTTCGAAAGTTTATAGACTTATCAACTCATGACGCTTCAAGTCCTGTAAGTCAACTCATGGTGCTTCAAGTCCTGTGAGTCAACTCATGACGCTTCAAGTCCTGTAAGTCAACTCATGATGCTTCAAGTCCTGTAAGTCAACTCATGATGTTTCAAGTCCTGTGAGTCAACTCACGATGCTTCAAGTCCTGTGAGTCAACTCATGACGCTTCAAGTCCTGTGAGTCAACTCATGACGCTTCAAGTCCTGTAAGTCAACTCATGATGCTTCAAGTCCTGTGAGTCAACTCATGACGCTTCAAGTCCTGTAAGTCAACTCATGATGCTTCAAGTCCTGTGAGTCAACTCATGATGCTTCAAGTCCTGTGAGTCAACTCATGACGCTTCAAGTCCTGTAAGTCAACTCATGATGCTTCAAGTCCTGTGAGTCAACTCATGATGCTTCAAGTCCTGTGAGTCAACTCATGATGCTTCAAGTCCTGTGAGTCAACTCATGACGCTTCAAGTCCTGTGAGTCAACTCATGACGCTTCAAGTCCTGTAAGTCAACTCATGATGCTTCAAGTCCTGTAAGTCAACTCATGATGCTTCAAGTCCTGTGAGTCAACTCATGATGCTTCAAGTCCTGTGAGTCAGCTCATGATGCTTCAAGTCCTGTGAGTCAACTCATGATGCTCAAAATACTGTAGGTCAATTCATGGTGCTTCAAATCCTGTAAGTCAACTCAAGAAGCTTTAAACAATTCTACACCTGATCCAATAAATTTAACAGCCCACCTTCCAACGCAGGTCTGCAAATCAGCCTGGCTCAGCAACCGTCTCGGTACAACAATTGGCGGTTCGGCAGAGTTATCTCTGAGCAGCGAGCACACATTCTCCTGGGTTACATATGAGGAATTCTGCAACAGCAGGTCCGTGATGTACTGGCTGACAATGTTGGCGTAGGCGGACTGTGAGGGCGAGTCGGACCGGCCCAGGCTGGTGTGGGCGAACACAGAGAGGCGGCGCTTCGGTAGTACCCGCAGGTGGCAGTTGGCGTCAAACACGGAGCCGGAGTGCTCGTAGGACAGACTGTCTGCAGTGCAGGTGGGAGATGGAAGCTGTAGGGATCTGTAGGGATCCGAAGAGATCTGAAGGGGGTTTGAAGGGATCTGAAGGGAGCTAAAGGAAGCTGAAAGCTGAAAGCTGAAAGCTGAAAGCTGAAAGCTGAAAGTTGAAAGGAGCTGAACGGAGTTGAAGGGAGCTGAAGAGAGCTGAAGGGAACTGAAGAGAGCTGAAGGTAGCTGAAAGGATCTGAAGGGATCTAAAGAATCTAAAGGAAGCTGAAGGGATCTGAAGGAATCTGAAGGGATCTAAAAGGATTTGAAAGGATTTGAAAGGAACCTGAAAGGAACCTGAAAGGAACCTGAAAGGGAACTGTAGGGATCCATCTGAAATTGTTTCTGCTGGAATCTGTAAAAGCAGTGCCTCAGTGCTCACCCCTGTACCACTGGCGGCTCCAGCCGTGCCCATAGGACTCGGTGTCGATGTCGGGCAGGTCAGCCAGCCTGACATTCGAGTAGTTCAGCAGCCGCGGATCGAACGCTGGTCCAGCATTGAACCCGTTGACAGACTTGAATGGCGGCGGCGGCGGCAGGAAACTCGAATAGTTTGCGGCGGTGTGGTGCTGCATGTACTTCACCATGTCGCCTAGTGGAGCGTAGATGCCACCTGCGGCCTCCACAATGTCCAAGGTTCTGAAAGGAAAAACAGAACAGCCAGTAAAACTGTGACGTAACGTGCATAACGAGATTATGGACCGGGTGAATTGGTCTTCAAACCTTGTGGATACACGTTAAAATTTCTACTTCATTATCAGTGCGATTTTTTTAAACACTATGAGGGATTCACTTCATTCTTTTCTTGCTACTGTTCGGTAGACGGTGTTTGAAACGCACAATTAAGGTCATCAGCAGTCTAATTCCAAGTGCAGGGTTATACATAATGAACCCCTCTGAGCGTGTTTGTCAACAATACAGCGGAAAGTTGTAAAAATATCGACTCCAACCTCTCCAAATCGGTGCGTTCAAATGGCACCGGTCCTGAGCCGAAGTGCTTCGACGACCGGAACAGCTTGGCGACCAGGCCGCGCGCGTCCACCTCAGAGCTGCCAACCGCGCCGTTCATGCCCAGCGGTTGCCACAGAAACTTGCGCATATAGGCCGTGAAATTCATGCCAGTGAGGCGTTCAACAGTCAGATCCGCGATGGTCCACACCAGGTTATTGTAGATGAACGAGCCTCTGAAAGTGCCCGTAGCGTTAAACCGCCCGGTGAGTTCAGCGAGCTCCGCCTTTGTCTTGATGCCGGACCAGAGGGACAGAGCGTCGTGCCTGCTTAGACCCGTTGTGTGGCTGGTCAGGTCCTCGATTGTCACCTCGTCGGTGCGCACGTGATCTAAGAACCAGAAGTCGCTGTCACCAAGCAGCTGCTTGATGGGGGTTGTCAGGAGACTGCGAATTTGGAGTATTGAATGTATAGATTTGAATACTTTACTCTCATTTAAGTTTATTTAAAGTTGAGTAATATTACAATCGGTCTATATTTACAGTAGGTTTGTCTTAGCGAAGCTTGGCTATCGGTAGATGTGTCTGAGATAAGTTTGGCTATCGGTAGATGTGTCTGAGATAAGTTTGGCTATCGGTAGATGTGTCTGAGATAAGTTTGGCTATCGGTAGATGTGTCTGAGATAAGTTTGGCTATCGGTAGATGTGTCTGAGATAAGTTTGGCTATCGGTAGATGTGTCTGAGATAAGTTTGGCTATCGGTAGATGTGTCTGAGATAAGTTTGGCTATCGGTAGATGTGTCTGAGATAAGTTTGGCTATCGGTAGATGTGTCTGAGATAAGTTTGGCTATCGGTAGATGTGTCTGAGATAAGTTTGGCTATCGGTAGATGTGTCTGAGAGAAGCTTGGCTATCGGTAGGTGCGTCAGAGAATAGGTAGTCGAGAAAAATCCAAATTTTAATTAACTTTTAATTAGTTCATGAAGCCGACACTCACTCAAAATTGGGATCGTTCCTGTCGGCCTGCAGCTGTTTCTGAACGAAGGGCAGCGCTGTAGAGAACATTCCCTTGCTGATTGAGGCCAGCGGCAGCAGCACGGAGTCCTCGGGATGTCAGTCACCGAACCGTTCGAGTGCAGCTGCAGCCGGAAGCTGTAAAGGTGAATGCCTGCGTGTACCACGGCTGTGTGCACCTGCGGCAGGTTCTGACAGCGCATGGCGGCTTCGAGGACAGCTCGAATTGCTGCTTGGTTCAGCTCAGGAGTCTGCCGCTGCTGCCCTGCGCCGAAGCAGCTGCTGCACAGAAGGAGCAGCTGGAGCAGCAGGCCAAAGATCAATCCCTTCGACGACATCAAATAAACTGCTAAACAAACCTTTACTGTTGAGAGCGTGTTGAGAAACTATTTTGCCTGAAATTGTTTTTCAGCCTTCTCTCAGGACTTTATAAACTTAAGAGTTCAAAAAGGACACTTTTTGTGGCCTACGTTTGCCAACGAAGAGTTGCTTGCACCAAGCTCGCTAATTTTATCGCGACTATAGCTGAGAAAGAAGAAAGATATGCAAAGTGGGGGTTTCTGTTCTTCGCAGCAGTGGCTGTTTGCATCGAACTGAGTCATGGAAACTAGCCAAGAAAAATCATTTTAGTTGTTGAAATTATCAAGCGAGTCACTTGCTAGAGATTAAAATTTGTTCTTAATTTGTTTTCTTTCTGCGTGACACGAAGTCATTCATATGAAATTCGCGTATTTTAATCGGGGTTTAAGCTGTTTCGTCTACAGTGGCATCTACGAGTGTGCAGCAGCTGCTTTAGAAAGGCCTACGTTTTGAGCACAAAATACTGTGACACAAACTGAGTTCTGTCTGACACAGCATCGTCCTCACAGGATACCAGACTGAGGTCTGTCTGACACAGCATCGTCCTCACAGGATACCAGACTGAGGTCTGTCTGACACAGCATCGTCCTCACAGGATACCAGACTGAGGTCTGTCTGACACAGCATCGTCCTCACAGGATACCAGACTGAGGTCTGTCTGACACAGCATCGTCCTCACAGGATACCAGACCGAGGTCTGTCTGACACAGCATCGTCCTCACAGGATACCAGACCGAGGTCTGTCTGACACAGCATCGTCCTCACAGGATACCAGACTGAGGTCTGTCTGACACAGCATCGTCCTCACAGGATACCAGACTGAGGTCTGTCTGACACAGCATCGTCCTCACAGGATACCAGACTGAGGTCTGTCTGACACAGCATCGTCCTCACAGGATACCAGACTGAGGTCTGTCTGACACAGCATCGTCCTCACAGGATACCAGACTGAGGTCTGTCTGACACAGCATCGTCCTCACAGGATACCAGACTGAGGTCTGTCTGACACAGCATCGTCCTCACAGGATACCAGACTGAGGTCTGTCTGACACAGCATCGTCCTCACAGGATACCAGACTGAGGTCTGTCTGACACAGCATCGTCCTCACAGGATACCAGACTGAGGTCTGTCTGACACAGCATCGTCCTCACAGGATACCAGACTGAGGTCTGTCTGACACAGCATCGTCCTCACAGGATACCAGACGAGGTCTGTCTGACACAGCATCGTCCTCACAGGATACCAGACCGAGGTCTGTCTGACACAGCATCGTCCTCACAGGATACAAAAATGGGCTGTGCGACATTCCGAGTTGTCTCACATGGCATCATTCTCAAATTACAGCGTCATCCTCAATTACATTAAAGGAAAAAATCTAAGCAATTAATAAATTGTAAATTAACTTATTGATTTACGAGTCTAAAGATGCGTGGTAAATATGAATTGAAATTTATTATAAGTAATAAATAGGTGCCAAGTTTTTCTGTCAAACTAAGTCACTTCAAAGCGTGTAAAGATTAAATATTAATGAAAAGTCCTTTCTTAGTTAAGCTGCAAGAAAAAGCACAGTTAGAATATGTTGCCAGAATGATTTCCAATTAACTTCAGTGCAGAAATAATCAAACGAAAAGCAACAAGATTTGCTTCAAAAAACTTCAAAGAAACAACAAAAAACTAGATTTGATAATTCTATCACGCAACAACAATTGATTTTTTTGTTTTTATAATTCAAAGTGAAGCATGCTTTTAAAATCATAAAGGAATGAAAATAAACAAAAAAACACAACAATTTCGAAAAGAAACTAAATTTAGAAAATTCCTACTTTTAAGTAATATAGCTAGTTAGCAACAAAGTAGCTTATTAGGCTTATGCAACAATAACAAGGCACAATTATAACATCGAGAGATATTCGTTGAAAAAAATTCGAGATGGTGAATTTTATTCGAGAGAAAAAATGGCTGCTGCCTAAGAAGATGAAGGAGCAAAAGGATGAATTACTCAAGCTCGGGCAAGCGAAAAAGAAATATACCCGCTTAACTTGTTTTTACTCGTATATTGTCAAAATGAGTTTTGTTCTGCTCAACAGAGCATTTGAAGCTGAGTAGCCGACCAAGAGGGCATCACTTTGCGGCCGACTTGAGGAAGGCCCTGCCCTCCTTAGCGGTGGTCTTCATGGTGCCCGCTCGTTTCGGCGTCGGCTTGGCGGGGGCAGCCGGGCGAGGCTTGCGGGTGCGCAGCTTCCGACCGGCGTTCACCGACACCTCCTGGGGGAGAGGGGGTCGGTTTGTTTGGAGGGATGTAGCTCGTACATTAGTGGGGGTAGGATTGATTGGCTTTGAGAATGTACACTAGCGAGGCTGCTTGGTGTTGTGAATGTATTGTACATTAAACAGTGGGCTTGACTGGAGTGGGCTTGACTGGAATGCTACATGAAGTTGTGTTGGTTGGTGCTGATGCACTATTTTTGACATTTTAGCGTTGACAATGTACAATATTAGGAATGCCCTGGTCTGAAATATGTTTTTGACTTTTCTAAAAAGGATACTAAAAATTCAAGTTGAAATTGTATAATAGCTCACCTGGCCAAGAAAAGCTTTGGCTTCATCAGCTACCTTCTGTACAGTAGAGGCGCGTTTCAGCTTGGTCTTCTTGATTATGTTTGTAGTAGCCCTGGTGTCGCCAAGCTTGTTTGCCTCCTTCCCAAGGATTTGCTTGGCTACCTAGAAAGGAAAATGATTTGACCATTTTTAATAAGTCATTATTATTAATAAAATTTTATTATTAGTAAAATTATTAGCATTAAATTATAATTGTTAATACTATTCTTATTAATATTAACAAAATATTCAGTATCAAACTGACAATAATATAATAAATGTTACTAAATAAGCTAAAAAAACAGAATGATGCTATGCCTTAAGTTAAAAAATATATTGCAACACGATATGCACTCTTTATGTTAAGGATAGTAATACTTGTATATCAGTTTTAACTTTATATTTTAAACCACATAAGCTCTTACTTCCCTAGAGTCTCCTTTAACTATTTTATTTGTGTCCACTGTTCCTTATGACAATTTTATATAGCGATTTTATTTATTAATTTTTTTAGTTTTACTCACTGTCTTTACCAACACTTAAGCTACTTATTTGATTGCCAGCACAATTAGGCTATGTAAACCCAAGAAATGAAAAATGACTGACATGATTATAAACTTAAGAAATAACCTGTACTTTGATCAAAGGTAGAAACCCAACCGAAACTAACCTTGGCAGTCGCAGCCATAGTCGAGTCACGTCCCAATGCCGGTTTGCTGTCCATTTGACTTATGTCGTTTGGAAAGAAATGAATGAAGAAATAAAAGCTATGGTAAATACCAGATACAATAAATCACAAGTTTTAAAAAGAAGCTTTATAATTCATTTAAAAATGGTGTTGTTGGCGCAAATGGAATGCAACGTAAGATTTAAACAAAATAAAGATATGAAAAAATGCGTACTTGGCTGTTAAATTCAGTAAAAGTAATTAAAATAGCCATGAATATTATGGTGCAATGAAAATTTTTTAATAAAAAGTCCTCAGTCTCAAATAGTTTAAGCCTTCAATCCAAATTGTCCTGCCAAGTAAAATTCTCTTTAGCTGACCTTCATATATAGTTACACGGACAAGTAAATTCAAAAACTAAAATGAATGCGCCACTGTCGGCTGCATACTTTTGCTTTTTCACATGGATTTTGTACACGGCGCTTTATAAACTAATTTTTTCTTCTGACCCAAGTGTCTACTATACAGTGGTCCTTGCTTTGACCCCCTCCCGTAATTGAAACGAGCTTGAGAATAAACATGTATAGTAATACATATACACGACCGAAATTTCCATGTCACTTTTTTTTCAAACTGCAGAGAAAACCTCCAATTTTATGATGAAGCCAAGCGTGGTGCACGTACGTACCAGTAGGAATATACCAAGCCATTTTTCCGCCCGCCGAACTACCAAGGGGGAGATATTTCTAAATATCAAGCTTCACTAATGGGGAAACCTCAGCTGCCGAACATTTTCAGCTGTTTCTGAAACTTGCACCATTCAACCAGAAATTTCTCCATGACGGTACATGGGTCGTGGCTAAGAAATTGCTCAATGCTAAAGGGATTAAATATTCGAAAAACATGTTTTTTTGCAAAGCTCAAATAAACTTTTCGTCTTGAGATGCATTGTAAGAATGCTAGAGAAAAAACTGGCTGACCAAATTCTGATTCTGCTAAAGATTGCGTCTCTCAAGCATTCAGTCATCACCCCGACGCCGTCGGCATCACCTTCAAGAAGACGAAACATGACGTACTAATGGACACCCAAAAGAGAAGACTTTTTATTTTTTAGCAATTTTCCTAACCTTCACTTAATCTTCAGTCCATACAGAAAAATCGATACTTTTTTGTATTTTTTTTCACTGGCGAAACTAGAGAGAAATTCGTAACAGCGTGTCCATAGTCAACTGGCCGCCACCTGTTGAAGGTCCAGCCAAGCTCCTGGGTGAAGGCCCAGTGACCAACGAAGTCAGAGATGATGCAGACACATGTGGTCGACGTGCTGATGAAATTTGGAGGCTTGGCAAGGCTGCACTGAGACGCAGTGCTGATTGCCGCACAGTGGTGTATTGAAAACACAGCGCTTATGGGAAAATCCGACCTTCTGGCAGAATCTTTGAATATCTCGACGGTCCAGAGGGCTAGCGACTTGATTCTTGTTTAAGAGGGTGCAACAAAAAGTTTGCCCGTGTTCTTGAATTTTTTGTGCCTGTGTAGTACCGTTCCGGCGCAGCAAAAACAATTGTCTGGGGGGGGGTAGCCTAGCTTTTTTGCAATCGCAAAACTTGCCTGTAATTCTTACGGGAACATTTCGCGTCTTTGAAGCGTAAGTAGTTAGTGGTTAAATGAGAAGGGTAACTCAAGCGAAATTTTCCGTGGGCTTAGAAGATATGGAAAGATTCGGAGAGGTTAGAGAGACGAGAGAGTACAGGGGTATAGAGTGAGATACTCGTAGCAGCAAGAGACTTACAGAGCCGTCTCAAATGCTCTCACTATTTATTGATAGCAACATTTTACATGCACATTTAGGGTACTACAAGTACATTAATGTCACTATACTCCATTAGTCTCCCAAATATAAGGAAGAAATCCTAAAAAAACAAGGAACTTCTAAGTAATCAGTTTTGGCACAGCACATGTACAGTAGCTATCTAAAAGTTCATATTAAGGACCAATAATTTATTGCATAATGGAAAGCTAGCGGTTACATGTAGGTACGGAAACTGCTAATTGTGGGTGTTTGTCTTAGTCTCTAACATACTAAAATAGTGATTGTACATGAGCAACACTTTTTTTACTTTACACAAAGAGTTTTTTTACGCTCGTAGGTTAGAGTTGCCACGTCAACACCGAGGTCAGGGATATATGCGTACGCTCGTACATATAGTCATTACTGCTGGCCATGACTTACACGTGTATCTCACAACATAGTGACTGCTCCCCATTTGGCCCTTAGAGGAGAAAACAGCGGCACAACATGCATCACATCCTGCCCGCTGCACACTTCGACAAAGCGAGCTGGAGGCAACAACTCGGCCACGCGCAAAAGATGGACGAGCTGACCACTCCGGGAGAGGATCCGTGACCTACGCGAGTTCGTCCGTGGGACTCCGGCAGGACAAAGACTGCGGACGCCACTTGGTTCTGTTTTTAGCTTCGGGTTGAGATACTGGAGCCTCAAAGCCTAATCGAGGCGTTCTGCCTCCCGTCAGTATTTTGATTTTTGATTAATTGATTACATCTGCCCTAATGGACAGATGTGCAACCGACAGCTCAGCCGCAGCTATTGCGCGGCGCATCTGAAGGCTGCGTACGGCTGTTCAGTCCAAGGACTGGGGGGTCGCCACACACACCCTCAATTACCCCAGCTAATGCTGGCACCCATTTTACAGCTGGGTGCACTGAAGCAATCATCAAAGACACATGTTGTTCCGAGTAGGTCGAGAATCGAACCCCCGACCTTCAATTCATGAGTCCACCGCTCTAACCACTTGGCTACGACCCCCCTCTCGTCAGTATATAGTTCAAGTAAGTAAAATAATTACTGGTAGTTTTCTAACAACCAGGACCGAGCTTTTACAATAATACTCTTCATGTCTCAATTTGAATTCATCAGGAGAAGCATGGTTTTTTGCTGCAGTCAGTAGGCAGGAACTTTAGGCTTTAGTCATTTGTTAAAGTACAGTGTCATTAATATTCTATTTGAGCTGCTTTTGCTACCTACTCATAAAAAGTGCAGTGTCGAGCTCTTCAACCGTAGGCTGAACTTGCCTATTCCCCCGTGGCCCTACATTGCTGTTGATTTGATCTTCTTCTACCCAGCCAATCAACTTGGTTGCAGTTGATGCATTACAAAATACGGCTATACTACTGCTGCATGTAGTGCGTACATCAGAAATGCTTGCTCGCCAAGCTCTGGGATTGGGCCGGCATGTGCAGCTTTAGTCTGATGAACTGCCTCTCGGTCAGATTACGATATAAGGATGGGCTGTATAGATAGCTGAAGCCTGATGAAGCCTGGGAGGCTGTAGGGCACTTTCCGGACTGTATTTATCCCCACTCAGTTGATATCGCCCTGAGCTGGAGCAATTTGGTAAAGTGCCCATAAAAGCGACTCACTGGAGCAATACAGTGGCTTCCCTGAGACTGCTGCTCTGCCTCATCGCCGCCGAGCTGATCACCGTGACGGCTCTGCTCGTGTACTTTTTCAGTAGAAATTCCCTGCAAAGCGGCAACCAACGTCCAGTAGAATGGGGGCGTCGGCAACAGCTGCAGGAACTGGATGGCCCCGGCTGGGCTCAGGTTGCACAAGTTGAAGCGCTGAACATTAGCGACGATCACAGTCGGGCGAGACTGTTGCGGCCTGTTTGACAAAATTCGAAAGCTTCACATGATACACTCGTATAGCTATTCACCTATTAGCTTTTCCTTTCTAATATGTGTCTGTGTCTGTGTTCTAGATGTGTCTGTGGTCTGTATAATATCCTATTTTGTTCTTTTACCATTAAAAGCATACTGTATAGCTGTTTAAATGGCACTAACAGCTGTCGCCACACAGTAAAAAACGTTTAGAAATTTAAATCGAATTCGAAGTAGTAGTGTGCGTGCAGAATCTACTTATATATGCATCACCAATCACCTAAGGAAATCATATTCTTTTAATCCAAATTAGAGCTAAAAATTAGAGATCTTTAAATAAATATTGATCGGATTTTCTGCGCAGAAGCGCTGTCTATGGCCCAAAGGGGGTACAGTTAGAAAAAAATGGGCAACTCACGATGTGCCTAATCTAATAAACTGATTCAACAGAGCAGCATATTGGTGCAGAAGCAAGACTGCGGTTCTGTCAACAACGGAAAGAAGCACAACAATCAGACCGTCAAAATGCGCAAATCGCAGATGGAAGCCGTCCTTGACAAACAGTGGGACGTAGCCAAGTCGATCGTTAGCCTCGAGCCGGACAACTCGGGTACTCACGACGAGCAGCCAAAGATATTCCTGAACTTGCCCAAGGCGATGCACCATGGCTGGGATAACAAGTACGTGATTGGCGTCGGAGAGGGCTTCTTCGGTGCTAACCACTGCAACACCAAGTGGCTGCTCAACATAATGGGCGACGGTGGCGACTGTCGACTGCTGCGGATGCTGAAGCAGGGGCGCACCCGCATTCTGTTCGAGACAGACAAGTACTATCAGCTGCTGGACCAGCCGTCCTTGTACTTGAAGGGAAACGCGCTGGAGAGGTCCATGTTTAACTGTGAGTACCAAGCTACATCTGAAGATTTTATTTTTATTATAATTGAAAATGAGACGATGATGTTGCAGTTGGCTGACAATTTTTAGTTATTCATAACACAGAATTGCATAGCATGGGTGAAATGTTGGCTAAAATTTTCCAGTAGGATTTCCAGCAGTTCTTAAAGAACGACCCCAATGAAATTTTTTTCAGCAAAGACAGTGCTCTTTATGAACTCTTTCGGCATTGCCGTCTACCTGCGCTACTACGGCGCATTGAAGGTGCTCTCCAAGCAGCAAAAGTTTCGGAAACCAATGATCTATTATAATCAGGACAACTATGCCTCGTTTGTCAATGACACTTCCTGTGGTGACATCATGCTGTTTCACTATGACTACATCATCTTGAAGCGAGAGGCCTACGGGGCTATTCCGCATTTGCTAGCTATCAGGTGGGCGCCCGGCGATCCATCGAAGCTTGTCTATAGGTAAGTTACCCTCAAGCCCATTAGTCAGCTTGATAGTGAAAGAAAGGTTTAAAGACTTTTTCCTAACCTTCAACCTTCGAATCACTTCAGACGCCGCTACTATCAATACATCACCCCATTCCTGGATTGGGTTGACGTTTGTCGCAATGTGCTGAAGCGCAAGCCAAGCCTTCAATTATCGAAAGTGTCGCAGCAACTGATCGAGTCTCGGTCGCCCCAATTCAAGCTCATCGATCTTAAAGAGATGGGCCAGGTAATGCTCGAATACTTCGAGCTCAAGAAGTTGAACTCGGAAAACTTCAACGATCCGAACAGCTTTGGCATGTACGCCGGGCGGAAGCTTCTGCACGACAAGGAGCCATCTATGCCCAGCGACTACGTGAAGGTGTTTGAGCACAAACCGGCCAGGCCCGTCATACCGCATGCGGTGTCCGCACCCAGGCGATTCCTTTCCTACACATACTACTATGACTATGAGAACCTGACTACTCTCAGCCAGATTCTTTCCGTCACCGAGGTTTTCCAGAAGAATCGCTACTTCTGCTGCGATCGTCACTGTTCGGAAGCCCTGTGGCATAAAGACCCGCTGCTGTTTCAAATCTACGAAATTGTCAATTTGCACTGCCTCGAGGATTTAGACGCAGATGCAGAGTCTGAGAAAGTGAAAAAGGTGGTGCTTAGGGAACAGAATTGGTCCGATATTGCTTCTAAGCCGCACATGCTGTGCTGGTTCCACCGATACGACATCATGAACTGCATATCGCTGCTGTTCGGCGTCTTACAGACTTGTCTGTTGAAAAACTTCCCAGCCATCATCATTGACCGAATTTGCAAAATCCTGCTGGACATCCTCATCAGCAGCGAGTTCATTGAACCGTTCCTGAGCTACAGCTTCTACGATACATTCTTTGGCCTGACCAGCCTGTCCAACTGCGTGCCCGGCCTGCAGTCCACCAGCGTGATGCGCGTGATGAAGAAGGCACCTTTAATGCTGACTCAATTCTACTCAATACCGCAGATATCCGACATGTTTAGCATGTCGTTCTGGCGCAAGCGAGACTCGTCTAATGACGACCGACCAAGCACGCTGGATGAAGTTGGTGACTTCCTGGTGACTCGCAAGCGTCTCATGTCTATGCGCATCATGGCTGGCGAGGGTGGTGAGGGCATGTCTTGCACATCCGCCATGGGCAGCGCCGGATCCATCATTATGTTTGCCAGGGACTATGAAAAGATGTGCGAAGTCAGCCAAGCCGAAGAGGAGGCTGTGGACACTGGAAAATCGGACACAATTAAGAAGGCTCAGGACGAGATGCTGCACATTCAGCGCTACACTCGACAAGAGATTGACTTCCGGTATTCCAGCTTGTTTGGCCAGAGCTTCCGCTACGCTGTAGGCCGGCCCAAACTTGTGCTAGACGAGTCGAAGACGCTCAGCCAGAACGAAAAGGAGAGCAGGGACGTTCCAACAAAGCTGCCCTGATCGAGTTGCAAATTGATTTGATGAACCATACGAGTCAATCCTCCCAGAAAGTTGAGAACAAAAACATCTTGTTTTCATCCTTTTTTCAAAATGATGTCAATTTTTAATTTGAAGCTTGATATCAACATTTTATAGAAGCGGCTATCAAAAATAAACCGCACATTTATTTGTTCGTCGCACAAACCCGATTCTGTGATTTAAACAACATCACAGTTTTCTAATTTTGTTTTCAAGGTGCGCATAAATATTTGTTTCTATCATTTGATTTTATTTTCAAATCGAATCCTTGTGAGTTAGGTCCGATTGTAGGGTACCAAGACATTACACATGTACGTACACGAAAATGTGTATATGTAACTGTACATGAATTTTAATGTACATGTATTCTTACATGCATGTACATGTAAGTTTATATTTTAGTTGGCGACAGTTGCTGTGGTTACTATAAATGCTCTAATGGCACGTGGAGTACAAAAACATCATATTAAAAAAAGCATTTTTCGGACGATTAGCTAATTACAGTAGAAGCTTTGCAGTTTGCATATTCCATGTTGCAGTGCGTACAAATTAAGATAATGATTAGTCCTTAGCTTTATTCTGAATGTTCGGTCAAGGAGGTAGGTGGGAGAAATGAATGTACTAAAGACGTTCCTTTTTACGAGCCAATTTGCCAAGTAACTTTTTATCACCGCCGGCTTCGAATATTTTAGGAACTAGAACTAGTCTTAAACTTTGAAATAATTATTTGAGCAACAAAATCTTTTAATTAAAATATCAGACAGTTATTAATCAGAAAATCTTTCTAGTGTTTTGGTAGCTTGTATTTGTTTTTTTATTTTGCAACCTGTTGATACATTTAAAGTTTGCTTTTATAGAAACTACTACTTGTAGATGATCACATAGGTTATTTTTTTAATCGTAATTTTTTTCACTTTAAGCTATTCTATTCCTCATGCTACCCTAAAATTGTCAAAGTTAATGTAAGCGTTGTGTTACTACATAGAACTTAGTCGAATTTCTCGATGTTTTAACTTGTAAACGAGTCAGCTTAGTCGCATCCAATTTAAATTAGGCCTAGTCAACTATTTTATTAAAAAAATTCAGACCTATATTGTGTCACCTTCCTGAATTTGATAATAACATATACCAGAAAAAAACTATTCTAGCACTATGCACTCAGGAAAAAGTCATTCGACCATTGTATACATTTTTTTCATGTTTTGTCATTTATAAAAAAGGCCTACTTGTCTTATTTTTTCCAACAAAAATCTTTCCAGATAATAAATAGGCCTAGATAACTACATATTCATTGTATGATTTTTATTATTAATTTAACTATTAATTGTTTTTTGGTCTTACAAAAACTTCTATATGCTAGAAAAGTTAAGTAAAAAAAAGGAGATTGCGAGCATTTTCATTAGAACGAAATGTTTCGCCTAACTTAAGGCATCATCGGGCAGATTGGAATTTATTTAATTTAAGTCAAAACATAGAGTATAAATACATTTCAGTGGCAGATAGTCAGTGATGCACAAAATTGTAATAACAAAACATGGGGGGAGTCAACAGATCAAAACCGGGACAGACAGAGAGAGAGAGAGAGAGAGAGAGAGCCGGGTAATGGGTGTATATTAGAACACTCTCAGGAGAGCACCGGCCCCAGAATAACCCAACTGCTTATTTAAAGTTGGTTGCCAGTTTTTAATGTACATAGCTTCAATAATCTTAAGGCGATGATCAATATTGCAACTGTGTATGATAGTAAACCTATCCTTTTGTTCACTGTTGGCGCATTCACTACAGGCCATAAGATGGTCTTGCACTGCTGATGGCTTTAACCAGTGTTCTCTGTCCCTAACATACAAGTGCCGTTTTGATTTAGGCCTACCTAGGTAGATAACTCTTTGATCAACAGAGCAGTAGAATTGGTAGACGACACCTGCACATAGTTGCAGAGCCAGAGGCACACGGCTTTTAAGCTTAGAAACATACTGGCCAACTTTATCGCAATAAAAGGTGATTCTCAGATTATCATTAGAAAACTGTTTAAAGCACCAGTCCAGAGAAGTGCTTTCTTAAAACTGATCGAAGCCTTGCCATAGTAGGGGATAGAAAGGTGCCTATATTTGGTCTGAGATTGATCTTGCTGTTGTTCATTCATATTGGATTTTTGCAATTGTAATTTTTGGTTGAGAAACTTTTTAAAATGGTTAGCTAATTTTGTTAGCTAATCTTTTTAAGATTAGCTAATCAGAGATTCTGGGTAATCATTCATACAGAAATATTTAGTGAGATTACTCACTTCTTCATGGAAATTCTTCCAGCTGTTAGAAATTTCAAAAGCCTTGTGGAGCATGCAGCAAACCAGGCCAATTTTCCACTGCTTCAGGCAGATTGAATTAAAGTTAAGCAGAAGGCCAGTGAAGGTTGGTTTTCTATAAACTTTGGTCAAAAGCTGCTGACCTTCAATGTTAATGTCAATGTCAAGGAACGGTATGGTTTTTCCGCTTCCCTCAACAGTGAATTTGATGTTAGGATGCGTGTTATTTAACAAATCAAGGAACTTGGTATGGTCCGCTTTTTTGTCAAAGATCAAAAGCGTGTCATCGACATATCTCTGATAGAATTTAGGAGTGCAGTCGCTTCTTAGCCATTCCTTCTCCCAATTGGAGAGGCAAATGTTGTTAGGCGAAACATGTCATTCTAATGAAAATGCTCGCAATCTCCTTTCTTTTACTTCTCATTATCAAGTGTGCTATTCTACCAGAAAAGTTAAGCTTTTTGTTTTTGTTTGCATTTTTTTCATTATAAAATAATTTGATCAAGAATATTATATTTTTTCTAGACCTATAGCTATAAGTTATTTTACAATAACAATTTTTGTTTCATTCTAGGCCTAGTTTTAATCCAGGTTAAATATAATAAATATATTAAAGCTTAAGACAATTGGTACACATTGGTATAAACCCATAGTCAGGATGGTGTACATTACGCCGGAAATTTCTGGCGTACAATTGAAAATTTTACTTTTTTTGGCGTACAATTGGCGTAAAAAAATGAGGCAAAATATATTTGGTGTACCTTTTGGCGTGACGCCATGGCGTAAATACGCCAAGCAGCATACACCAACTCCAACCTTCATGCCAAAGTTAATATTAACAATTGTTGGCATAATGCCGTAACCTCAGAATCTTATTATAAAATCATAAAAACTGTAAAACTTGTAAGATGAAAGTTTATAACTATTCATGATTTATAAAAATTTAAAATTCCACGCAAACTAATCGTGTTAATTTTCTAAAAAAACTTAAACAAAAAATTGATTTTTGTTGGCATTATCTGTAAGCCAATTTACTTTAAATGAAAACCACACATTTGTTAAATTTTTATTGTTAAAAATGTGTAACACACAAAAAAGGTCATTTATTGTCGCAAAGCCTAGAAAACCTGGCGTAAGTTCCTAGGACCTTGGCGTACATTTCAGTATGAAGTGGCTTGATTTTTAGGGGACTTTTTATTCCGTTGTATACCATGACATGATCCTGACTATGGGTATAAACTGCTATAGGCCCCCCTATACTAAGACCACCATACCCCCATAGCTACTGGCTACTAGTATTGAGGGGGAGCTACCAATCTTCTATCATTGCCATTCCTTTCATAGGTTCCTTTCTCATAGCCTTGTCCTGCTAGCTCTCCTATCCATTTATCTCCTTTCCAGCACTATCTAATAACAAATCAAGCCAAATTTCTCCCTTAGCACTTCCAAGTGTGGCAATCTTGGTGGAATGGTATGTGTAGTGGTCTATCTCTTATATTTAGTATAGGCTTAACAACTATATTATAAAAGCTGATTATAGTTGAGGTGAACATCCATGGGGTTTATAGGCCCTAAAAATTTATTCCATGTTAAGCAACCCTTTTTAAGGTGTATCATTTATTTTCTCATTGAAACTATTTCTTTCTTATCTTTTTGCAATTCCCTTATACAATGTCACTATAATATATCCATTTTTTATTTTGCATTCACTTTTTATAATAAGCATAAGTCCTTTTTTCTCTTGTTTATTTTGTTTCTCAATGCTTTTGTCTTGTATATGCATAATAATTTTGGTGCTTAGTGGATTAGTTTTGCAACATACTTGTATTAGTAATCCTGTTACCTAGCTAGATCATCTAAGTCAACTAAGTAGGTATTGCACATATATCATTATTATGGCAGACCAAGGGCAAGTTGCAAAGTATATAACTATTTGACAATTATTAATACATTAGGCCCTATAGATAATTTTTGCTTTTTGACAAAATCAATAAAAAGTAAAAGACTTATAAGATCTAAAATGAATGAGAGAACAAACATTAACTCATTTTTATTTACTTTAATTCAATTGCCAATGCATTTCGACCATGATTATCTACCTTTTCTGAAAACCATCTTTAAAAAGATGCTCGGGTTTGCCACCTCTGGTATCTTTCTGTTCGGGTATAGGTACTATAAGCAAATTGATGGTTGTGCCATGGGCAGCCCTCTTGCCCCCACCCTGGCTAATCTTTGCATGGCCCATTGGGAAAAAGACTGGATGGCCCTCCTGTGTTCGCCTCGGTTTTACAAATGCTACGTTGATGACACTTTTGCCATCTTTGAGAATGATAAGAAAAAGAAGAATTTTTCCATGCTATCAATCATACCCATCCTAACATCAAATTCACGACCAAAGGTGGAGGAACTAAACTCCCTTTTCTTGACATGGAGATTGATATCAGCAATGACCTGATCAAAACTAAAGTCTTTAGGAAGCCCAGCTTCACCGGCCTTATGCTGAGATTTGATGCCCTCTGCCCATGGCAATGAAAGAATGGCCTGATTCGCTGCTTTCTGCATAGAGCTTTTCTGATCTGTAGCTCCTAGAAACTGTTTCATGATGAGGTGGAACAGCTTACTGGCCATCTCATTGGGAATGGTTACCCTAGGAACTATGTGTCTCGCATTGTGAACCAGTTTTTAAATAACAAGCTGACTAATCAACAGAGCACTCAGGAGTATAATGCTAGAGAAACGAATAGCCCTACAATTGTGTTGCCATTTTTTGGCCTATGCTCTATTGAGTTTAAGAAGAAAGTTGAAAAACTGTTCAAAAAAGCCTCAATGTTTAGCTTAGGATCACATTCTGCACAGAGAAGGTGTCCCAGTATGTCTGCAACTTGAAGTCCCATGTCCCTCGGCCTCTCAATGCAGGTGTCATTTATAAATTTCAATGCTCTGGCGACCAGAGTATTTCGTACATAGGAAAAACTAAGCGACACTTGTACACTAGGGTCAAGGAGCACTAGACCAAAAGATCTGCTGTACAGGAGCACCTTCTCACATGCAACTCATGCTGTAACAGCAAACCAATTGATTTATTTAAGATTATCGATTCTTGCCGCCATGAGCACGCTTTGAATATCTTAGAGGCTATGTACGTCAAAGATCAGAACCCAAGCCTAAACTGCCAGCTAGCTATGGGAGGTGCCAGCCACCAACTCAGCGTATTTTAGCTTGGAGTGTACGCTACTACACCGTGTGTTAACTTGTTTTGATTGAAAGCTACGTACAATAATTTATATTGTGTATTCAACTTATCATAGGTATATTTATTCAACTGTTTATTAGAATTTTCAATTTCACTACTGCCCTGACAATGACCTACAAGGGTTGAAATGCATTGGCAATTGAATTAAAGTAAATAAAAACAAGTTAATGTTTGTTCTCTCATTCATTTTATTCCTATTTATTAAGTGAGCTACTCTACTTATAAGATCTATTATTTTTAAATCATTTAAGTTACTTAACTTAAAATAAAGTTAGCTTTTTATAAAGTCTAATAAGACTAGAGTTACAGTATAAAAAATTAATATAAAAATGCTATAAAGTTTTTCAATTTTTAATTCATCAACTGGTTTTGATAATATTGGATAATATTGTATCAGCACAAATAAAGCCTAAATAAAAGTATCTCTTATATCTAAAGCTGAGTGGATTAATTGATTAATCATTAGATTGACCAGCCAGGTTTAATACAATCTCCTCCTTGACAGCTGCCAACTTAAATGTGGGACTTATATATATCAATGCAAAATTTTCCTATGCAACAAATAGGCTATTTAAATGTTGAAAAATTCGAAATTAAGTCTGAAAAAAGCAGAAAACACCTTTCTTAACCTTCTTCTTTGGCCACTTTGCTTCTCCAATGGAGTTAGTGGCATGTTTGTAAATATACATGGGCAACCTTGGGAATCACTTGGCCATTTCTATTGGCAACATATACATGCAAGTTGCTATTGGCTGAGAGCAGTCTTGTGACTACTATTCTGTCCAATAGCGACTTACATGTGTGTGTTGCCAATAGAAACAGCCAGGTGAATCCCTAGGTTGTGCCCAAGCATGTTTGTAAAATGAACCACCCCAACCTCCACCCGTGGGTCTTTGTGTATTGGAGGGGGTGGGTGACACATATTCTACGTCAATGCAAATAACCCCCCAGGCCATGCTGTGTTTGGGCTGGAATTAAATTTTAATGATTCCCCCAGAATAGGGGGTTGAGCTGAGTGTACAAAGCAATGTACAGTGTAAACAGAGGCTTATAGATTGCTGGGACTGTGTTGAGATTCAATTGGTTTTATTATTAGCGCCTTTCAATAGGCAGCCCTGAAATTCAATGAATAAGATTGCGAGCCTCTTGCTGTAGCAGGCAGTGAACATACACAACACACTCGATGCTTCAATCCTTTAAATCAGGAATCAATTGTTAATTGTGCTGAGTTATAAGCTTTGAGAGAGATACTTATATTGCTGGAAAGATCTTGCAATTCTGAGTTTGGGGATATAAGTTGTTTGCTTTAAATATAATATTTTTCTTTAAACCAACTTTGCTTTTAAAATAGCCTATAAAACTATGGTAAAAATTTATGAATTCAATGTATTCTTTATTAGACATATAGTATTAATTGATTTAAAGGCTTTTTAATTTTTTATCTCATGTATAAATAATAATAATATTAATAATAATAATAATTGATTAGGCCTACCCTAATGGGTAGATGTGCAACCGACAGCTTAGCCACAGCTATTGTGTAGCACATCTGAAGGCTGTGCATGGCTGTTCAGTCCAAAGACTGGGGGGGTCGCCACACACAGCCTCAATTACCCCAGCTAATGCTGGCACCCATTTTACAGCTGGGTGAACTGAAGCAAAGCAGAGTTGAGTGTCTTGCTCAGAGACACAAACTGTTGCAGTGGGATTGGGAATCGAACCTCGGGCCTTCAAATCGTGCTTCCAACGCTCTAACCACTAGGCTGCAGCCCCCTATGTAAAGTATTTAGTTACCTCGCGACAACTGTAATTCGCATGAATTTAGATTGGAATTCAATCCGAATTTGTGCATGCTATAATACTCGTTGCTATAGAAACAGCATCAGCAGCCATGCCATCCGATCACAAGAAGAAGCGAGCCCAAGCTAAAAAGGACGCCGCCAAGCGCAAGGACGCTAAGAAACCGTTGCAACAGCAGCAGCGCGACAATGAAGATGAAGCTGGCAGCGCGGCAGGCGATGAAGTGCCGGAGACTGGGCCTAACGGAACTGAAACTGTTGGCGCCTCCTCGGACAATGGCGCCGCCGCTGCCTCCGCCTCGGCCGACAAGGACGAAGATTTCATGGGCTCAGATGACGACATGCCAAGCGCTCTGGCCAGCGAGATTGAGACTCTCAACCTGCTGTCTGACCGGGTGGTGGCGCATCGGGCCTGCACCAGCGTATTAGCCAGCCACCCGGACGCTCGCGATATTCAGCTAATTAATTTGAGCATCACCTTCCACGGCCAGGAGCTGCTGCAGGACACCAAGCTGGAGCTGAACTGCGGCCGGCGCTACGGCCTGATTGGCCTGAACGGCTGCGGCAAGAGCACCCTGCTGGCCGCGCTGGCCAACCGGGAGCTGCAGATTCAGCCGCATGTGGACATTTTCCTGTTGCAACGCGAGATGCCGCCGTCTGACAAAACTGCGATACAGTGCGTCATGGAAGTTGACGAGGAGCGCGTCAGGCTGGAGACCGAGGCCGAGGCTCTGGCTCTGCACGAAGATCAGGAATCTCACGATCGCCTGATGGACATCTACGATCGGCTGGAAGAATTAGACGCTGACAAGGCCGCCACCAGGGCTGCGGAGCTTCTGCACGGTCTGGGGTTCACGGCCGAGATGCAGAACAAACAGGTAAATAATCTGTATAGTATGCCATTTCCCTACTGATAGTAGTATGATTAGCTTCTGCACGGCCGAGATGCAGAATAAGCAGGTAAATAATCTGTATAGTATGCCATTTCCCTACTGTTAGTAGCATGATTAGCTTCTGCACGGCCGAGATGCAGAATAAGCAGGTAAATAATCTGTATAGTATGCCATTTCCCTACTGATAGTAGCATGATTAGCTTCTGCACGGCCGAGATGCAGAATAAGCAGGTAAATAATCTGTATAGTATGCCATTTCCCTACTGATAGTAGCATGATTAGCTTCTGCACGGCCGAGATGCAGAATAAGCAGGTAAATAATCTGTATAGTATGCCATTTCCCTACTGATAGTAGCATGATTAGCTTCTGCACGGCCGAGATGCAGAATAAGCAGGTAAATAATCTGTATAGTATGCCATTTCCCTACTGTTAGTAGCATGATTAGCTTCTGCACGGCCGAGATGCAGAATAAGCAGGTAAATAATCTGTATAGTATGCCATTTCCCTACTGTTAGTAGCATGATTAGCTTCTGCACGGCCGAGATGCAGAATAAGCAGGTAAATAATCTGTATAGTATGCCATTTCCCTACTGATAGTAGCATGATTAGCTTCTGCACGGCCGAGATGCAGAATAAGCAGGTAAATAATCTGTATAGTATGCCATTTCCCTACTGATAGTAGCATGATTAGCTTCTGCACGGCCGAGATGCAGAATAAGCAGGTAAATAATCTGTATAGTATGCCATTTCCCTACTGATAGTAGCATGATTAGCTTCTGCACGGTCTGGGGTTCACGGCCGAGATGCAGAACAAACAGGTAAATAATCTGTATAGTATGCCATTTCCCTACTGTTAGTAGCATGATTAGCTTCTGCACGGTTTGGGGTTCACGGAGCTCTGCACCCCAACCTGCTAGGTAAAGCACTTCAGCGGCGGCTGGCGCATGCGCATCTCCCTGGCCAGGGCTCTGTTCGTGAAGCCAGACCTGCTGATGCTGGACGAGCCCACCAACCATCTGGATCTGAACGCCTGCGTCTGGCTTGAGGAGGAGCTGAAGCAGTACAAGCGAATCCTTGTCATCATCAGCCATTCTCAGGACTTTCTCAACGGCGTCTGCACTAATATCATCCATATGCGGCACAAGCGCCTGATCTACTATGGCGGCAATTTTGATCAGTACATGCAGACTCGCATGGAGATGGAGGAGAACCAGATGAAGCGATTCAAATGGGAGCAGGGCCAGATATCCAACATGCGCAATTACATAGCCAGGTTTGGCCACGGCTCGGCTAAGCTGGCTAGGCAGGCCCAGAGCAAAGAGAAAACCCTGGCTAAGATGGTTGACAAAGGCCTGACAGACCGGGTTGCTCACGACAAAACTGTCACGTTCTACTTTCCCGACTGTGGCGAGATTCCGCCGCCAGTGATTATGATTCAGAATGTCAGCTTCCAGTACGCGCCTGGCAAGCCTTTTATCTATAAAGATCTGGACTTTGGCGTGGATCTGGACACCCGAGTGGCTCTGGTTGGTCCAAATGGAGCTGGTGAGTGTGCTTTTTTATTGATTCGGATTTTTTATGCTTTATAATAATATGCGTGTTATTGAGTCTGGACTCTTATGTATGATCTCTATCCTCGTAAACTAATCTATATCCCTAGAGATAAAACCCTATATCTATAGACATATATAGACACATCTAAGAGGAGTGTCCCAAAAGTCGGTGCACTTTCTTCACAACAGCCTTTTCTGGCCGATCAGAAATATTAAGTCCGTTGCAGTGGAAAAGAGAACTATCTGGCCGTTAAAATGACTTTCTGTTTATTTCTGCATCTGCTGGCATTCTTGAGATATGAGCACTTTTCTGCCCCACCCCCTGTGCTACTTTTACAAATTGCCATAGACCAAAGCTTTGTACCTGATGCACGAAACAACGAAACAATCAATAAATCAACAAAACATCCGCAACATGAAAGTTGAGGAAAGAACAGTCAAAAGTTAATCATCAACATTGTCCTGAGGCTTCTCCACATAGTCACCACTGCGCTGCACACTTCTGCCATCGGCTGTGCATGTCGTCAATGTCGTCAATCAGCAAAATCTGAGCGCGGCATCTCATGAAGGAGAACTTGGCGAGTCAATGCTTCCAGGCTCCCACGACAAGCAAAGATTTTTCCATGCAGCAGCTTCTTCCTCTTTGGAAAGAAGGCAAAGTCAGCTGTTGACAAATCCGGAGAGTAGGGTGGCAGTGAGTGCAGCACAAAATTTGCCTGCTCGATCGTCTCCTCCGTTTTCTTGGCCATGTGGGACGTGCGTTGTCGACATGCACAGCCGATGGCAGAAGTGTGCAGCGCAGTGGTGACTATGTGGAGAAGCCTCAGGACAATGTTGATGATTAACTTTTGACTGTTCTTTCCTCAACTTTCATGTTGCGGATGTTTTTTTGATCGGTTGAATGTTTCGTTGTTTCGTGCATCACGTAAGCTTTGGTCTATGGCAATTTGTAAAAGTAGCACAGGGGGTGGGGCAGAAAAGTGCTCATATCTCAAGAATGCCAGCAGATGCAGAAATAAACAGAAAGTCATTTTAACGGCCAGATAATTCTCTTTTCAACTGCAACAGACTTAGTATTTCTGATCGGTCAAAAAAGGCTGTGGTGAAGAAAGTGCACCGACTTTTTGGACACCCCTCGTATATCTCTAGAGATAAATCTATATCTCTAGAGACAAGTCTATGACCCTAGAGACAACTTTATATCCATAGAAACACATTTATGCCCCTAGAGAGAAAGCTGTATCCTCAAAGACAAATCTATATCTCTAGAGCCAAATCTATATCCCTATGGACAAATCTATATCCCTATAAAAATCAATCCCTATGGACATAGATCCAATCCATAGAGGTTAGCTCATATTTGAAGTTTACTATTCTCAGAAATCTACTCCCCGAAGAACATGCCTTTACCAGCAAACTCTATAATACTCTATTTAAATAATGCAATAATCAAATCAGCTACTAACAGTAGCTTAAAAAATTATATTTAAACTTAACGCGCTGCTGCAATTCAGGCAAGAGCACTCTGCTGAAGCTGATCGCCGGCGAGCTGCAGCCAACTGACGGCCTCATCAGGCGGCACTCGCACGTTAGAATCGGTCGCTATCATCAGCACCTGCACGAGATGCTGGACATATCGCTGACCTCGCTAGATTGGATGATGCGCCAGTTTCCCGAGATTACGGAACGGGACGAGATGCGCAAAATACTCGGCCGATACGGACTAACTGGGGCCCAGCAGGTGTGCCCGATTCGGACACTGTCCGACGGACAGCGATGCCGAATTATCTTTGCCTGGCTGGCCAACAAATCGCCGCACATGCTGCTGCTGGACGAGCCGACCAACCACTTGGACATCGAGACTATCGACGCTCTGGCCGAGGCCATCTGCGAGTTCCAGGGCGGCCTGCTGTTGGTCAGTCACGATTTCCGACTCATTCAACAGGTGGCAGAGGAAATCTGGGAGTGCAACAATTGCAAAGTGACCAAGTGGGAAGGCGACATCTTCTCCTATAAGGAGGAGCTGACTAAAGAGATTACTAAGGCTAACGACGCCAGAATGAAGTGATTACTGATCTTATCAGTTTCTTGTTTTTAAAGTGTGTTTTCAATGACTAACGCATGCATTTCTCGTGTGTGTTGAGTAACGATAAGCACCTTTATTGTCGGACTCCTGATGCCGCCCCCTCCCTTAACACTGTTTTGCTTAAGTCCTTCACTGTGTTACTGGATCTCTTTATTATTTTTTTGCCCCCTTAGTTGGTTAAAATAGCAATTGTTGCAAGATCGATCAGTAACTTGATTGATTTTAACCAAACAATAATAGTTTCGTTGCTTTGTGTAACTGAAACCTTTGGATATGATATATCTGACATTGAATATTGGAAGTCTACTGTTAATTGACTTGTGAAACAGCCGCGTGTGTGTCTATTAATATCCCAACAGAATATATACACGTCCTTCTCTGTTCTGTGACCAGTTTATTATTTTTTGTCAGCACTGTGTCGGATAAAATGTATTCCAGTTTGATTTGGCTTAAAAATTATCTTGCTTTTTTCACATTTTAGGCAAACAGTTTTTTACTGAGCCTAGGCTCAGGTTGTCCAACTGTCCCGCTCGAGGCAGTGCAGACTCTGTGCGTCAGTTTGGTTGACGTAGAGACTTTTTGTTGTTGGCCAGGTGTACCGAGATCGGTAGAAACGATGGAGAACAGTCGCAGTTGAAGAAACTGCTCAAGGACTACTTAACAGCACAGAACGTTACACTTGAAAATATTGGCAGAATTCTAAAAGGCCGCTTTTAATGTATGTCTATGGTTTTAGTGGCCTTTTTGCTTGTGAAGCAATGTGTATAATACATTATTTACAGAAATAATGTATTATACACATCATTATTACAGAAATTAAAGTCTAGTGAACACAGCCTTTTATGTGCACGTGTTCCGACTAATTATTTTTATTTTCTCCAACAGATGAACCAGAAATACATTCAAAGTCATTATTTATTCCTTTAAGAATTCTGCCATTATTTGCAAGTGTAACGTCCTGTGTTGTTAAGTAGTCCTTGAAACTGCTTTAATACGTCTCAGAAACCGGTCATGCTAGTTCGAATCACACTTTTTGGCAACACTGGTAAATGCTAGATCGGTAGACTTACTGAATCCGGTTGGCTCAATTTGACTGCCGATGTTCTAGGTTAGAGCGAGAGTTAGGGTTTAGGTTGGGTCTAGGTTAGAGCTAGAGTTAGGGTTTAGGTTGGGTCTAGGTTAGAGCTAGAGTTAGGGTTTAGGTTGGGTCTAGGTTAGAGCTAGAGTTAGGGTTTAGGTTGGGTCTAGGTTAGAGCTAGAGTTAGGGTTTAGGTTGGGTCTAGGTTAGAGCTAGAGTTAGGGTTTAGGTTGGGTCTAGGTTAGAGCTAGAGTTAGGGTTTAGGTTGGGTCTAGGTTAGAGCTAGAGTTAGGGTTTAGGTTGGGTCTAGGTTAGAGCTAGAGCTAGGGTTTAGGTTGGGTCTAGGTTAGAGCTAGAGTTTAGGTTGGGTCTAGGTTAGAGCTAGAGTTAGTAATTAGGTTGGGTCTAGGTTAGAGCTAGAGTTAGGGTTTAGGTTGGGTCTAGGTTAGAGCTAGAGCTAGGGTTTAGGTTGGGTCTAGGTTAGAGCTAGAGTTAGGGTTTAGGTTGGGTCTAGGTTAGAGCTAGAGTTAGAGTTTAGGTTGGGTCTAGGTTAGAGCTAGAGTTAGGGTTTAGGTTGGGTCTAGATTAGAGCTAGAGTTAGGGTTTAGGTTGGGTCTAGGTTAGAGCTAGAGTTAGGGTTTAGGTTGGGTTTAGGTTAGAGCTAGAGTTAGGGTTTAGGTTGGGTCTAGGTTAGAGCTAGAGTTAGGGTTTAGGTTGGGTCTAGGTTAGGGTTAAGTTTGGCAGTTGGTTTAAGGCAGCAAAATTCTTATACCACTCCTGCTACCAAAGAGGAATGAAGGACCGGTGCTCACTCACTCAGTTGCCTGTAGCCTAAGCCTGTAAAGTATCGATAACGGATCGGCTTGGCATCCGGCCAGCTCAAGGTTTGTGTCTTCTCAGCTCCCTTCTCTCTAATCTCTCTCCTCTACTCTCCTCTTCTCTCTAGACTCTATCGCATGAAAGTTTTGCAGCTAAATGCTTGTATTTATCATAGCCGGGGGAAATGGCAACTTGCGAGCGTCCTTAGAATAAGGGCTTAAAGTTTATATTAATTCATTCTATCAACTTTTCTCGCTTGGCTTCTCGTATTCAAGTGCAACGAAGGACGAATGGTGGGATAATGAAGATGATGAAGAATAACAGTGTATAGGTCAGACTCCTTCAATACCGGTACTGGTGCTTTTTTATAGCAACTTTAGACACTTATAAACACAATCCAATTAACTATTGTTATGTTGCAGTCACAGCATAGTTTATGTATTACTTGCAGTAGAGTTAAGAGAACATGAAGACGCTAAAAGCGGGAGCGACCACAGTTATGGTAGTTTTTGTTGAGTTGTTTTCTACATTTTGTAGAATTGTATTTAGATTAAAAAGAAGTCACACGGGCTGTTTACATGATCGGATATTTAGCAGCAGCCAGGGCACCCTTTTTCCCCGCCGGGAGAAGATTTTCTCCGAAAGAAGTGAAGCAGAGTTATGCATTGTATTGCACTTGTATTGTCTAATCTACAGAAAGCGAAATACAGAATACTTTTCAGAATATTTGGCAGTAGTTCGAGGCCCAACAAGTTAAGACTCCAGCACAGTATGGAATATCATACAATTGTAAAACTTTGGCGGGTCAGGTGGTCAAATGAATGCTCTGGCCGTATCGCAGCGCAGAAGTATTGTCCAGGCATTTTCAAACTCTAGCATTAACTGAGCTCAAAATTTCCTGAAAACAAACTGAATGAATATCGAATCCACATTTTTCTCAGATGGGGGTCAAAGTCCTCCACCTTATTAGGAATATTTTGGACTGCATGAGCAGGCTTAATGGGTGACCTCTGCAAAGTCGTGCGCAATCTCCAGGCGTTATTATTGACACCAAATTGCTGCATTCAATGGCACAGCCACCCCCACCCAAGCCTTGTAAACAGAGTCAAGTTGCAGCTAAAGCCATATATTTGAGGCCTGTTTTTTATCAGGATCGAATAATATTGAACCGAGCCTGAGTAAACTCGAATAAGCTCGAGGCAATTGATACAGCATGGGGGGCAGCGGCTTATACCGATAGCAGGTCCGATAATAAAGTTTCTCAAGGGTGGACCGAGACCCTGGCCGAGACTGAGATACACCGTATTGTCGGAAAATCAATAAGATTTAACTTTATAAGCCTGTGTGGGACTGGGAACACACTGCACGCCTAAACGCATGGGTCCATAGCTAATCTATAGCGTATTACGTGTAGATAGCCGCAGCAACAAGCCAGAAACGTGCGCCTGCACAATGGCACAGCGCGCGTGTCCAGAGCCCTCACCCGCCCATTCGAATGGAACGAAGGGCCCTTTATCTTATCCAAGCTCGGAGAGAGCTCAGCAGAGATAAGGGATCGACTGAAATAATAAAGCCCCGCGCACGGGGACTCGAGTGGCCTCTCCTCCTTTCTATAGCTAAGCGCTGCAGGAAAGAGGAACCGGCCTGGTTCCATGCTGCTCGGCGATTCGCCTTATACAATCCCAGTTCGCGCAGCACCAGACCATCAAGTCTTGCAGGTCCAGTGGAGAGAGTTGTATCTCGTCGGGTTGAAACGCTTTCACTCGCTGATTCGTCCGTTATACTATATAATTATTAACCGGACAAATAGAATGTTGAGCACCGATGAGATTCAACTCCTCCAACTGCACTTGGCAAGCGGAAGCGACTGTAGGAGGTGCTAGCAAAATCGTAGAATTTTCCATTGTCCCTGCCTCGTTTATTACAGGCGAATAGCATATAGCTCTGCGATGTAAGTCCATAACTCATTAGCAGCTTTAAAGTAGGATTTTGCGGAACCTGTTGTTTACTTTTATAGAGAGCCGCGTTAATTGCGTTTTATTTGATGTTCATTTTTTCGTCTCTGAAATATACAGTTACTACTTGACAGATTATTTCTATTATCGTCAAATGCAATTTGCTTTGGTTCTTTCTGCATAGATTTTTTGTCATTGATTTAATCAGAAATGGAGTTTCTCAGCGCGGTTTCTAATGAGTATTGACGGACTAAACATATTGAAGTAGTGGATCCGCACCCCCACGAAATACATGTAGGTTGCGACAATCGTTTCTTAGAAATGTTTGAAGGCTTATCCCCCCATACGCTACCAAGGTATTATGAATGCTCTAATTTAAATACATCGATTCATCACAGCGCTATCGAATTTGAACTATTTGGAGGGCACTGCTGCTTATTAAAAATAATGCGCTATATCAGGGCTCCATACTATCAGTAGAACTACTACTTAAGGGGGGGAGTTTCCGGCCCACCCCAGAATTTTTTTTGCTGCGCCGAAAAGATGCAATTCAGACCACACAAAATTCAAGAACACGGCCCAACTTTTTGCTGCGCACCTTTTCAAACAAGAATCGATCGTCTCCAGCCCTAGCTGAGGATATCCAGCAGTTGAGGTTTGCCCACTGTCGAGGCTTGATAAGCGAAACTAGAGAAACAGGGTGTCCATAGTCACCTGGTGCCACATGTTGAAGGTCCAGAAGCTCGTCCCGCCTGGGTGAAGGCCATGCAGTGAACAACGAGGTTCAGAGCTGTCGCAGACACGGGTCGGACGTGCTGATGAAATTTGAAGGCTTGTTAAGGCTGAGGCACAAATACTAATTGGCGCACAGGGTGTTTTAAATACAAGGTCGAAAAAAATCCGATCTTCTGGCAGAATTGTTGAATATCTTATTGATGGTCTGCATAGTTTATTCGTGCAGATGTAGCTCGTCACATGTAGGAACTTAATTCATAACGTTGCTTTGTACTGTAACAAGCAATTATCTAGTAAATAAAATAAACAATATTTGAGAAGTGATGATCGCGGCTTCACTGTCGAGCAACAGTTGCAATCAACAATATGTTAGTTCAGGGGCGTCGCCACCGGAGGGGACAGGGGAGACATGTGCGCCAAAATGAGTGCCTGAGGGCGCCAAATGAGCGCTGACAACACCGATTCTGAAACTAATGTGCATGTACATGTACATGTCGAATTCTTCACATGGCTTTGTCCCCCCACCATAAAATCTATATGGCGACGCCCCTGTGTTACATGCATGTAGTTTCCACCCCGAAACCATGCAGTGATCAACTTTCTCAGCCCCAAATTAAAATTCCAGTCCGCGGTTGTCATCTTAACTATGGGTGATGCAATTTGCGTCATGCGATTGGCCCAGCTTGTATGGTAGGCTGGTGAGGAGAGAGTGCAGAGTCATAGCTTGAGTTAGCCTAAAGCTGCCCACTTGTTGTTGACATGCACCTGGTCAGGCCTCGTGCCCCAAAAGCTAGATCCAAGGGCCAACTATAAGGCATAAGCCCCAGAGGTATCCTGCCAGTCAGACCCAACGGGAATTCGGGGAATCCTATAGGCTTTTGGAGTGTGATTCAGCGCCTTAACTCGATCATACATAATCATACATGTATTATCTAGCTGTCTGTGGTGAGTGTCAGCGCAAGTCTGGAAACGACAGCACGTCCGCTGGGCATGCCCACGAATGTTCGACCCTTGCCTGATGGGTAGTTTGTGCCGGCGGATGATGGTAGTTTGTTCTGGTCTCCGAGAAGCCGTGGATCTGGTATGGTATACCCTGCTGGTAATACCTGGTATATCAATTCAACCCATCCTTTGAGCCTGGCATCTTTGTGAGGCAGTCTCATCGTGATCTCCAATTAGGTGGCCCGAGCAACTCTCCTGTGGACCCGAATCATATATTCTCAGCGGTCTCCTTGACTGAGCTGATCGCGTCACTGCACGGCACCCCGTTTAAGGGGCGTCGCCATGGATTTTTTGGTGGGGGGACAGCCAAGAATTCAAGATGTACATGTATACATGACTAAATTCCTACATTTTCGTTACTTTAATAATCGTGTTCTCAGCGCTCATTTTGGCGCCGCAGGTACTCCTTTTAGCGCCGCAGGCACTCATTTTGGCGCCGCAGGTACTTTTTGGCGCAGCAGGCACTCACTTTGGCGCCGCAGGCATTCCTTTTAGCGCCGCAGGCACTCCTTTTAGCGCCGCAGTCACTCCTTTTAGCGCCGCAGTCACTCGTTTTAGCGCCGAAGGCAATTTCCTTTAGGCGTCGCAGGCACTCCCAAAGTTCCCCCGATCAGGCCCTCAACAGAGGAGACCCAGAAAAAATGCTAGTGGACCAAGCCAATTTTCGCCAAAATGCAGTCCCGACCGCCACTCCGCATCCTTGTCTCTTAACCATCTTCCAGAATACACCCTCGACCTCACCAAATTTCTGATTGCGGCATGGTAGCTATACAGCTATTATACAGCTTACAAAGCTATAAGCCAGTTAATAGCGCAACCAGAAATTTTTTGAGGGGGCCGGATTCTGGAGGGAAAGACCCGGGAGGAGGGGCAGACGAGTGACTCTGTTTTTGGCGAAAATTCGCTTGGTCCCCCTTTGATTTTTTTCCGGTCTCCGCCTAAGGGCCGTCGCCCCCCCCCGCCGCCCACACCCTTGGTTGCACCACTGTATCAAGCAATAGGTTTACTCTGGGCCTACCTAGTTCAAAGCTGCATTAGGCCTAATTGTATCTCTTAGCTTTCATTTTCTAAAATTTTGCCTTAACTGGCATACACTGAACACCTTCCTGACTGGCACAGAGCCAGTTGTGACGTTGTCGTTTACAGCGTAGTCAATAACTTTGTTTTTTATGTAAATCGAAATTCATTTAAAGAAATGGTATCCTCAGTAATATCTGGTAATTTAGTTTTCTCTTACTATTTCTAATTACGTTATTTTTTGTTTTTCTTACCGTAAGAAATGTATTTCATTCAAACTGTGAAAGGGAAGGTTTTTTGTGCCGCGGGTAGCTCGATCGTATAGTAGGCCTAATCCTAAATGCAGTGTGTGGTTGCGCGCTCGTGATTGGTTACGTTCCCTAGGTACTGGCCCGTTCAAGCCAAAGGTTTTCTTTTTAAGACGCATACGTATAATAGCACCGCATAGAGATTTCATTGGAATTTAAGCTTTGGAGTCATTCAAGCGCCATCACCGATTCACCATCCACTAGCTCGCACCACTCAATCAGATAATCATATTTGCCATTATAGTAACGAACCAACGGTTTTTTGATGCAAGAAAGGGTTCTTTATTGTTGTAATGTCTTTCTAATAATGTCTGACGTATAGGCCTAACTATAGGGTGCCACCGAGTTGACAATTGACGAACTACCTTAATAGGCACTGTTGACGAATTCGGTTATCTGAGTAGGCCTATCCAATATACATGCAGATTGCAGTCTAAAAAATATAATGAAATTTAAAAAAGACGAAGGCGAATGCATGGTTATACAAACCCATGGTTATTTGTGTATTCATTGTTTATGCAAAAATTAAAATATAAAGTTAAGATTGCAGTTAAAACGAAACGAAAAGAGTTCTTAGAAACGAGATTATTTTTAAAAACGAAAAGAGTCCAAAAAAGTATTCTTTGGGGTCATTGCTATGCCCTTCGGAAGTTTGCATTTTTAGCCCGAACTATATAAATAACAAGTAAATTTGTTTTTCTGGTATTAATAAGGTTTAACTTATCACTATAACAAAAGTATAATTGTCATCCAAATGCATGCTTTACATAGATTAGTGCTTGTGTAGTGTTGTAATTTTATTTTATAGATGCATATTTGCATGGTGCTTTTTATTTCATTGTATTTGTTAATACTAATAGTAAGAGTCATAAGACAACTTGTTTTAATTTAATATATATTTAAATGAGCATTGACCTTATTGCAACCTTTCTTATACATTTATATTTCTTAATGACTATATATGCAATGTCAACTTTTTCAACATGTAAAAAGGGGAGGGCAAATATATGTAAGTAAATATATATACATATATAGAGATATAATGTCTTTAGTCTTTATATTTATAACTGCATATATTGAGATACAGTGTGGCCACTTATGGCTACTAATAAAACTTAGCTGACAAAGTTATATGAGGGAATTTTTTAAAATTCGTAATTTGTAATTTTGTAAAATTGCACTATTGGCTAAGAGTAGTCACATGATTACTATTCTGTCCAATAGCAATATACATGTATGTGTTGCCAATAGAAATGGCTAAGTGAATCCCAAGGTTGCGCCCAAGCATGTATTATTATAGACTGTCTCTTATTAGGATAAGTTTGAAAAATCTATGCAGCCAATACAAGTTATAAAAATAGTTTCAAAATACAATATTTATCTTTTAAAAAATTTATAATTGAGAAATTAAATAAAAAAACAAGGCTTTTATTGCTTTTATAAATGTTATAGGCCTAGGCCTATTTAGATATAGTAGCTTTGTCTATAATACAAAAACTTATAGAGGAAATAGTAGCTATATTTCTAATTAAGAGTCAATGACTAATTCTATACTTATAGTGGCTAGCTTTATCCCTATTATCAATGCTATTAGCAATTAGCAGCTGATAAATTACAAGCCAAGAGCTATAAAAAGTTAGCAATTTCATAAATTCATCTATATTGTCAGCTATAAACAGGTATATTTTGCATCACATATACTTTAACCTTTAGATTGCAAGTATATTTGTTCTTCTAGCTTCCACAAAACTTCCTTATTGACAAAGTCTATCAAAATTTTGCAGTGGATTATTTGCTTTAACTTCTGGTTTAAGCTTTCTATATGATAAGTTGTATAATGTATTGAATGAAGTTTTTAAACAAAGCATTAGACCCATTGACACTGGTACTTATTTAGGGCCAAATTAGTAGAAAAATGCCTTGCTTATAGTTTGTCTTGCTTGGTGTCTATCATATTTTTAAGGATTTTGAGAACCTCATCACTTATAGATCTATATAAAAAATGGTTTTCACTATAATTAAATGTTTAAAAAACATGAAACCTATATAAGATACATTTGACTTCAAAATACTTTAAGAAGGCTTCTTGTTTAACAAAATATTTGACTTGACCTATTTTGACTTGACCTTGGTTTTATCTGTTGGAAAGTTCTTAGATTTCATTACCTAAGTTTTGACTATCAACATCTTGCTATTTCCATTGACGATCTATCAATGATAGGATGATAGGATTTCCATAGGATGATCTAACTTTGTTATTGTCACTATTACCAAGAAGATACACAATTCCTTTTTTAGAAAGATGCTCAATAATTCTAGATAAATCATCCTAGCCAATGCTAATACTAGATTAACTTGCAAATTTTGCAAGTCTTTCATTATGACTAGTTGTCCATTTTCAAAAAGCTTTGCCAACAAAGTTTTAATAAGCTGGCAAATGTTTTCTTTCTCACTTTTGGGTAGTGAGCACTGGTAAAGTAGAAATTCAAACTTCCAAAGTGCCTGCAAAGGAATTTCCAGATCCATAGCTATTAAAAATAGGTTTTAGTGCTAATGCTAGGTATTGCCAATTTAGAATGCATACCACATTAAAGATAGTAGCTATGTCAATAAAGGCTGCATGGTGCTTTTATGGTTAATATTAAATAGATTTATACTCAGACATGGTGCATAATTATATTCTTCATATAAAAACCATGTGACATGAGTCTAGAGATATTGGTAGCTATTGGTAGCTATAATATACTTTAAAGTTAAAACAACAAGAAGCAAGACCTTATAGCATTTAAATTCTTTTAATCATAATACTTGAAAAACCTTAAAAAGTACTATAATTGTTAAAGGGTCTTTGTTAACAATCTAAATCTGAATTAATTAATAAATCTACAAACTTTATTTGTCTATTTATTTGCTATTAGAATGATAGCAACTACTTGACTAATTCCATTTCCATAAATAATAATAGTCAGAAACAATGGTATTCTGCAATTGTTAACTTATTTTCTTTTGTTAATATCAAATGATAGTAATTCTAGATGTACATTGAAATGTTGCCTTTTATTCTACTGATTAGAATTTTTCGTACCTAGTACTTTGCTAAACTGAAAAACAATATCTAAACTGACTGTCATTGTCATTGAGTCTAAAGTCCTTTAGCTGTAAACAAGGATTCTGGGAATCTTGTCCAGTTATCACCTTTCTAGTTGTCTTTATTAGATGACATTTAACCTTTGTTGGATACTTGGATTTGCTCCAAGATTAAGCATAACCATTGCATCATTCATAACAGAAAGAAGTATGTCTTTCTTTGGCAATATGGTAGAAGAGCATTTATAACTAGCTTTTTAACAGTCATAGCATATAACAATTTCAAATGGGCAATCAAGCTATATAAATCTGGAAAGTCATTTAGTTATATAGTAAAATGTTTCCAAGTTACTAGGCTAAATAAAAAAAAATATTTGAAATACAGAATTTAGGAAATTGCATAAATTGCAAGAATAAATTTGTTTTCTAAGTTTGTTTAGAATTTAAGGTCTAAGTACCTGACTGACAAAGTAATAAGTTCTCATGATTAAAGTAGATTAAAGTAAACTAATTAACTAATAAACTAAAAAAATATAAAAACCAATAAACAATAATTGCATCAATTTAGAATATATCATTATTGTAATCATTTAATTTTAATATGTCAATCTCTCTTCCTTGTTGACTTATATATTCCATGATGCTCAATCTTGTTGCCAAACTTCTTCTGAGGTGAAATGCACTTCTCAACAGGAGCATCACTATGTGCGGTGGCATAATAGAAGCTGTTGCCTCCACGTCTATCCAAGATGGTTTGGTACAGTCTGGCAACATGCACCTGCTATCTCTCTCATTGCTGATAAGTAACTTCTGGTACTTCTCCTTCTTAAAAGCTTTCTGGCAATTTTCCTGAAGGATTTTTTCCCAAAATAAGCTTGGCTGATATCAAACTTGCATGTTATCTCCCACTGTAACAGTCCTCGTTGCACACCCTTCAATATGTTCTTCACATTTGCATTTGTGACCTTGAGCTCCACCCTGTGGCAGTCTGAGCCAGCACAGCATAGCACAGATTCAGGTCTCAATCACAACTAACAGGTTTGTGCTGTTAGTTGTGATTTCTTTTTCATGTGCCATTTGACATAGTTAAGGGACAATTATTTCCTGACAGGTTTCTTCTATGCCTACTAAATTGTTAATAAACTTGTTTTGCTAGATTAATGAAATTTTCTTTTTTAGTGCTGTTATAGCATGCAGAAATAATTAAATAAAACAAAATTGTCTTTAAATTTTATGGTGCCACTATTCTCAATAGTTGTTTCACAATCAAAGTTTTATAAGTTATAAGTAGTTTTGCAATATTCTATAAGTTCAAATAATACAATAAGGCCATGCATACTTAATATTCAGATCAGATCTAAGCTGGATATTGACATTGCCCTAGCTAGGCTTGGCTGTTTTTCCAAGTATATAAGTCTATATGGCAGCCATGTCCAAAAGTACTATTTTTAACAAAAGTCATGTTTTTAATTTTTAATTTTTAATTAACTATTTTGCTTTAAATTATTTTATGTTATTTTTCTGTTTTCACATTGCATCTAGTATAAAATTTTGGTGACATTTATTTATTTGGCATGAGTGGTTTAAATCTAGGAATAGCTGAAATTTTCTTCTGGCATGAGCTTAGCATGACCTAGACTATGAAATATACAAGCGTACATAGCTTGTACTTATATATCAATAGGAAATCCAGATATTTGTGCTTTGCCTTTTTGTTTGTATTCTCATGCAGTTTGTATTCTCATCCCTCGATGGATTTCATGACAATCATGATTCTGTTGGGTATTCTATGCCTAAAACTATGATACTGCAATAAGCCTTTCAAAATCGAATGTTTAATTTCCATATTTCTTATTCAATACTAACTGTGTCTAAACTGCAGCCAACTGCCAACAAAATGCCTGGCTACAACAATGACCAGTTCTACAACTTCTCTTCTGCCAAGCGCAAGTGCATGACAGTTGACGAGGTGAGATTTCTCAGCTTTGCCCTGCAGTATTATATAGTAGTAATCATTTCACTCTGCATATTTTAATATCCTACATTTTACATATACTACTAACAGCACTCGGTTGAGGCCAAGCGATTCTGCATCGCCACCAGCGCCAGCGGCGACGCCGAGCCGCTGCCATTTGGCTGCTTCCAGCCTTGCCAGCAGCAGCAACAGCAGCAGCCGCAGAACTGCGCATTTCCTGCATGGAATGTGTGCCAGAATAACAATAATAACAATGGTCATGCCGGCGAGCTGGGCCTGGCTGCTGCACCTGCCGATGCTCCGATGGAGCTGCATGAGGCTGAGCCAGCCGCCGCCGCCGCCTTACCTGACTATCGGTGCACAACCTCCATCGCTGACATTGGCATGTGCGCTATTAGCACTGCCAGCTCAACTGCTGGGTAAAAACATATCTAATACGCAATGCTAAGTTTGTCCTCTCAGCTTGCTGTATGCGTTTAATGCGCGTCTTGGGCTGCGACACTCCCGCATCAGATCAATTGAGTCCCAAGCACTTTCAGATCCCACTGATTGAGTCCCCAAAAGTCCTAGATCCCAGATCCCACTGATTGAGTCCCCAATGTATCCAGATCCCACTAATTGAGTCCCCAATACATCCAGATCCCACTAATTGAGTCCCCAATACATCCAGATCCCACTAATTGAGTCCCCAATACATCCAGATCCCACTAATTGAGTCCCCAATACATCCAGATCCCACTAATTGAGTCCCCAATACATCCAGATCCCACTAATTGAGTCCCCAATACATCCAGATCCCACTAATTGAGTCCCCAATACATCCAGATCCCACTGATTGAGTCCCCAATACATCCAGATCCCACTAATTGAGTCCCCAATACATCCAGATCCCACTAATTGAGTCCCCAATACATCCAGATCCCACTAATTGAGTCCCCAATACATCCAGATCCCACTAATTGAGTCCCCAATACATCCAGATCCCACTAATTGAGTCCCCAATACATCCAGATCCCACTAATTGAGTCCCCAATACATCCAGATCCCACTAATTGAGTCCCCAATACATCCAGATCCCACTAATTGAGTCCCCAATACATCCAGATCCCACTGATTGAGTCCCCAATGCATCCAGATCCCACTGATTGAGTCCCCAATACATCCAGATCCCACTGATTGAGTCCCCAGCATCTTCAGATCCTACTGAGTCCCCCATAAGTCCCAGATCCCACTGAGTCCCCCAAAAGTCTCAGATCCCACTGAGTCCCCCAAAAGTCCCAGATCCCACTGATTGAGTCCCCAACACTCTCAGATCCCTCAATTGTGTAACTAACACTCGCAGAACCCGATATCTTGTATTAGCTTGTAGTTATCCTCGATATTATCTCTGTATACTCTTAAGCATTGAACTCCTAGATTACTTTAAAAGAAGTCAAAAGTCCATCAAGAGTAATCAAGTGAAATCAAGAGTACACACTATTTAATGCCTGACAAAATTGAAATTTTCAGCGGCTACACGTCCGATTCGCCGGTTCGCTGCTACTGCCGTCCCTCGATGGACGTGATTCACGGCTGCCACTACTATTTCTCCGACTACTACTAGCTCAATGCCAGGCGGCTAGTAGTGTGCTTTGTATTTCAACAATATTTGATTTTGTCGTGTTTTTGTACCTACTTTTGTTTATTATCTTACGTAAACTGTAATTTTATTTGTTTCTGAAAATATTTCTTAAACTAAATTCTCTTTAAAAATTATTTCACTCCTGGTTGTGCCCCACGCTGCTTTGAAATGTGCTTGCTCGTACATTTGCTGCTTTTGTTGTTTGTGTTTTTTGCCCGTCTGAAGTCTGTCTGGTTTCTGCTTTCGGCTTGCGCGAGTCAATTATCAGCCAATCTTTGGCGCCAGGATTGCTTCGCTGTCAATGCTTAATTTTGTTATTAAAGTAATGTCTATATTTTCTATTGCATTGGATTTTGCTGCTCTGTAGTTCTATGCTTGCAGGTTATCTGTTGTTGTTTACGCGAATGGTTTTGCCAAAAAAGTATCAATTTGTTGTTGTTCAAATAGTGCTGCGTTTCAGTTTTTGACAGTTTTTTCTATGCAGGTTTTTTAGTTCTTTTAGCTGCAGGAAAAGTACTTTGGTAACTCATTCAAAGCGATTTTGTTTTTGCTCGGTTGCCATGGAAATGATCAATATTTTATAGGGACAGTTGTCTTGAAGGATCGTACAAGAGGCCTGGGGATCACAGGCAGGGTGGGAGCAGTACCTGGGGATCACAGGCAGGGTGGGAACAGTATCTGGGGATCACAGGCAGGGTCTAGGTGGGAGCAGTACCTGGGGATCACAGGCAGGGTGGGAGCAGTACCTGGGGATCACAGGCAGGGTGGGAGCAGTATATGGGGATCACAGGCAGGGTGGGAGCAGTACCTGGGGATCACAGGCAGGGTGGGAGCAGTACCTGGGGATCACAGGCAGGGTGGGAGCAGTACCTGGGGATCACAGGCAGGGTGGGAGCAGTACCTGGGAATCACAGACAGGGTCTGGGTGGGAGCAGTACCTGGGGATCACAGGCAGGGTGGAGCAGTACCTGGGGATCACAGGCAGGGTGGGAAAAATTGTATGACATATTTGATTTAGTTTTAATAAATTAAAATTAATTTTAGTGGTATTTGTTGTAATTTGTATTGGATTTCAAATACTTCATTTTCTGTTAAGTTCTAGACATGCGTAAATTATAAATACGCACTGGTATGATGTGTAGGACGCTTTCAGTCAGGGATGAAATTTAAAAAAATTCATGAATTAGTGGTTAGGCGCGATAATAGCTAGCCGAACTACTTAAAATAGCTAGTAGGGATTTTAAAAGCTGTTTTTATTTTCTTGCAGCTGCTGTATAGTCTAATTATATCACTAGGCTATTATATATTTCATTTATATATTCCGTTTGCACACATTTTGTATAGCATTTATGGCAGCTGAAGTTCTTGGTTTTCTACTATTTTATTTTAATTAATAACAATCATATCTATTATCCGCGCCAACATTGATCTGGCGATTTTATTAGCTCACAATTTGTAGGCATACACGTGTACCGTTGTTTATGGTATTACAGATGTATTGTATATCCGGTTTTGTCAACACCGCCTGCAACTCAAGTTATTGCTGTGTGATGATTTTTGCATCTATTTTTTCGATGGGTCGAAGAGTACTCTTTTTACAATCTTTTTGTATATTATTTTCAGCAACTGTTTATCAAATTAAGTTTCTGCTTTTTAAAGCTAAAAAACGAGTAAAGGCCTGAGTATGGTTCCGTGTTTGAATTAACAATGAAAAAACAATACTTTGCTCACTCCTAGGCAGCAATTTGCTCATCGCAGTTATTTATTATATTTGTTGTCATTTTTGTTTGACGATGTGTTTAACTAGCATAGGCAGAAAAGCAAACAATACTGGCTCCTATCACTTTGTCCTTCTTCCCATTTATATTGTTTTCCATTTTAATTAAAGTATGCATCATAATCTGTAACTAAACTACTAATGTAAGTAGTTAGGTGAAGATATATTACCGCTCGGCTAGGCTTCAGAAGACCCATTAAACTGAACTGACGGTGAGAGTTATCACAATAACGGACCACTTTAAGACTGGATAGAATAAAATGAAAGTAATTAGCATTTAATTTAAATCCGGTTCAAGTACGAGTTAGCTACTGTATGGGTCTATCCGACCATCAAAAAACCAAAGTCTGAAGGCAGATCAATTAATTTTCTGGTCGGCCCCTTTGCGCGCCCCACCCCACGCCATCCTTTTCCTATCCTCATTTTTATTTACGTCGATCCCTGGTGGTTAGCGGGAGCTTAGCGTGAGGTGGGTGAAATTTTATCGATTTTCTCTGGCCGCCTCAACTCCCTCTCCAGTCTAACCCCCCTATCTCTCATACCGTGCCTGGACGCGTGTGAGGCGGAGGGGTGTAGTTTATCGATTTTATTTAACTTCAACCTCACCCCATCCAACCAACCGTCTTTCCGATCCTGGCCCAACGCCCAAGTCTAGCAGATCTGTTGCCTACTTAGTATTGAAGGATTTTCTGTTAGAAATGTGATTTTAGAGATTTAGTATAGGTGTATTTAATAGAGCTGAACTGCCTAAGTGTTGTGAGTTTTTTGTGTCAGCCGGGCGGTATTATAATAAAATGATTTAATTAATTAAATTCAACGAGTCAGTATAGCGAATGTGCATACTTTATGGACTATTGGTGCAGAATAAATTTTCTATAATGCGAGCGTTTCTCAGACTCTCAGTCTCAGCTGAGCACTATCAATATGTAGCGTGTAAATTTAATATTATACGAAATAATTATAATATTTAGCTCTTAAAGTTGTTAATAGTCGTGCTAATTGAGCACCTTTAATCGTATTTTTTGTTAAAAGTTTGCAGAAACGCCAAGTCCTCATTTTTGTTTTAGTTAAAATTTTTCAAATACGGAGATTTTATTCTGTTGTTTTGCATAGCCAAGGTATTCAATTTAATTTTGCGTTTTGCTTTCAAGAATCCCTAAATTGCCCATTTCAATTTTCAGACTGCTTAATTAATATTCTGTTTTATAATACTTTTGTCTGCTTGGAAGCAGCACTCAATAAACGATTTGTTTTGGTTCGTACTTCGTACGCTCGTATATTTAACTCAAGTTAAATAAAACTTAACGCAATAATCCAACAGGCTGTTGCTTTGAATCTTTTTCGTTCGATTTTCTAACTGTTCAAACAGTAAAAAGCTACCGCACCGTGGCTCGGCGTGGTTTTACGAGTAAATTGGATGGCATGGCAGTGAGGAACTCAAGCAAAAGAGCGCTCCAATGGGTAAAAAATAATTCAGTCTTAGAATGCGTTCGGGTCAGTGTTCTGTTGTACCCGATTGGTTTTGGCTTCTATTCCTGACGATGAGGCTTACAGTTTCCTGCTGGCTGATTGCCTCGGCCAGCTGCTGCAGCGTCATCGTGTCCACCGGCGCTCCGTCCACTTCAAGGATCTCGTCTCCGGGTTGAATGCCCTGTGATTGGGTAGAGATCAGATTTTCAGGAAATGAAGAACGATGACTGACAAAAACAGTGACTGTCTCATTGAATAGTTAAACATTCTTAGCCTTAAGCACGTAAAATTATTGAAATTTTTATGAAACACATTGAAGGCTCGATCTCGCTATTAAATGCATTTATACGAGTAGCTACCAATGTAGATAGACTTTTCGAACGACTATTAATTAATAACTTTTTCATCTCGACTACCGAAATCAGGTTTACTCTAAAACATTGCAATCTCTTGCGTTAGGGGTACCAAAGATCGGGGGTCTCAGCCCCCAATAACCCACCCAGAGCAAAAAGCATAGGGGAGCTAGGGAAGAACAGGAATTAATGTAAAGATAGCCTTTTGGTAGGTCTCGGATAGTTATTTTTCAATACAATACAAACGCATGCTGCACTGCTCGTCGAGAATCCAGAAGATATAGTAGGTGAGATCATTGTTCATGTGTACTCTTGCTAAGAACAAAAGTTTTCCTATCCAGTCTCTTTACGAGTATGCATCTATTTTGGAAGAGCAATTTCGCTTTCAGTTTACATGTACTTTACATAATTTTCGTGCGTTGCTAGTAATCATTTCCTCTCACCAGATGGTGCGCTTGCGATCCAGTCACCACGGAAGAGACCAGTACTGTAGACGATGGCGGAGCTGATTCCGCCGCAGCCCTTGGCCAGCCACGAGCTACTGAGACGCCAAAAAGGTGTTGCTGCTGCGACTGCTTTTGCTGGTGACTGAGCTTTTGGCAGTCGCTGTTTCGCTTGAGCGTCACTCGGCGCCAACTTTCCTGCCGCTTCTGCTGAACCTGCTCTTGGGCGGCAGCAGTCGCAGCCGCTGTAGCCGCGGCGGCAGCCGCCGCTGCCTGTGCCATCATGTGGCCAGCCAGCCACTGCATTACCAGGTCCGCTGGCATGGAGGCGCTTTGTGACACTACCGGAGCCAGGTGGCGAGTGTTGGCCGCAGAACGGGGCCCGAAATGCGTCAGGCGAACTGGCTTCAGGCTCTGCGCTCCGATGGCGGCACCGCGATGACGCAAGCAGGCCGGTAGCTGCTGACTCAGCGTCTGGCGATGTCTGCGTCTCTGCAGGCTGCTGCCGAGCCTGAGCTAGTGAGTCTGCAAGGTGATAAAGCGAAGGTGGAACGGCTGACAGTTGATAAGAAACCGAAAAGCGCTTAGCACGCTGTCTGACCAGAGCATTTTGCAGATTTGAGCCAGATTTTTTTCAAAAGCGTTGAATCACTAAAAAGTGCAAAAAGTAATGCCGCTTCAGGCTGTAGAAAGAATTAGTAACTCGAGCGTGAAGCCCTAAAGCTATTTGCTACTTTGTTTCAATCCGAACCTAAAAATTAAACGACACGTATGGCGCTTTAACAGCCCTGTTTACTGTGGCGACGCGATATCTGCGCTATTGTTGATGACTGTTGTGTGCAAAGGATGGTACTAATGAAGTAATTTCAAGCTGAAAATCATTTGACGCAGTTTTATTCAGTTTGACTTTTTAATGGATTGAAACCGGGACAGCTTCGCGAAACAGGCGTTTTTTAGAACGCATTTTAGAGGATTGATGCTTTTTGAGGAATTTCTACTGGCAGCTGCTCGTGCAATGCTAATGAATTTCCCTGCTACAGATGTTATTACTGAATTCATTCAGTTCTAACATAATTACGAGTACTTTATCCCAACACATGAAGTAAGAATTAGGAGTTTCAACTCTGGGCACTGCCAGGATCCTGACCCTTAATACTTTACTAGAAAGCGACACCGGATGCCTCAGGAAAATCTTCATAGGAAACCTGACACTAGTATAGCAATGACACTTATGATCCGAAAAAAAATCCCAACCTTGTCGAGATCCGCTATCCAGCTGTTGTCGATCGAAATCGCTGTTACATCCGCCGTAATCGGAGCTCTCCGCCAATTGCCGCCGGAAATCGCAATTCCGAGTATTCGGCACGGCTGAGTCCGCTATTGTTTGATTCTCCTCCGTCTGGCAGGCGGCGGTCTCTAGCTGGGCGGGTGGTTCCGTCTGTGTCCAGCGACTGCCGCCGTCCCGATGGCGCCGACGACTGCTGCTGCTGCTACGCCGCTGTTCGTCGCTAGTTTGCGACTTCTTCAGTCCCGTCCTGTGCGGCCGATTTTTTGGCTGACAGCTTTAATGGTTTTTCATTCGCCACCGAGTTTGTCACAGGTCCGTTGTGGATATTCGGTTGTGCGTTCTGTGCATTCTCGGCGCTGCTTCGGGCAGCATTGACTTGCTTGCCCTATCTTGAGGTTCCGATTGTGTAACTCTTTCTAAAATCAGGGTAGTTTGAACCTCTAACGATGCTTCATCTGCCCTGCTTCTCTGGCATGCATCTTTAGATGCTGATTGTCGTGCCTTGCTTCCGAACTGTTGCGTTTCCTCTGATGACATACTCTCTGCCGTTTCTTTAGTCCGATTTATCTCTTTAGGTGCTGGCTGTTGTGCTCTTTTGTTGGTCTGTGGTGTCTCTTCAGATAGTTTTTCACATTTTCTGTCTGCCTCAAATGTCTCTTCCGGGGCTAGCTTGTGACATTTTCTGTCGGTTTGGGATGTCTCTCCGAAATTTATTTTATGATATTTTCTTTCGGTCTGAAGTGTCTGGACAGAATATGTTTTGTTACTTTTCTTGTCGTTCTGTGGTGTCTTGTCCGAAGCTGTTCTTTTACCCTTTTTGTCGATCTGAGGTGCCTCTTCAGAAACCGTTTTGTGACCTTTCTTGTCGGTCTGAGATGTCTCGTTAGAAGGTGGTTTGTGACCTTTTCTCTCGGTCCGAGGAATCTCTTCAGTAGCTGGTTTGTGACCCTTCCAGTCGGTCTGAGGGGTCTCGTCCGAAGCAGATTTTTTATCCTTTCTTTCGGTCTGAGGTGTCTCTTCAGAAGGTGGTTTGTTGTCTTTCCTGTCGGTCAGAGGTGTTTCTTCGGAAGATTGTTTTTGACCTTTTCTATATGTTTGAGGTGCCTCGTCAGACGAAGTTTTTTAACGATTGCATCGGTCTGAGGTGTCTCTTTAAATGCTTGTTTTTTAGTCCGTGCCTCATCCTCAGAGTTACTATCGCTAAGAATAGGAGCCTTAGCCAGGTGAGTACCAGATTCTTTTTTGTGATCCTTTTCAGAAGACGCGTCAACAAAATCTATCAACAAATTTTCTTCCTGCTGGCGCTTCCTGATTCCAGGTGAGGCATCTGAAGTGAGCACCGAATAAGCCCTTGGTCGGACCTGTTGCTGCTGCTGCTGTTGCTGCAGACGACCTCCCGCTACTGAGGATCGCACGAGCGGGCTGTTTGGCGTGCTGGCTCGACCGGGGGGCGGGACTCGGTATCGGCCAGCATCGTCAGACACTGCGGATAAAAGATAAGTGTTTTAGGGTTAGTTTCGTCTCTGTTTTTACGGCCAAGTGAAACAACAAACTCTCCACACGAAGCCCTAGCGGTTGAAATGTATGAAAAAAGTTTCAAAGTGCATCGAAAACGCTCTACAGTCTTATATGCTGCTATTTTAGGCACTTGAAAGAACGCTTGTCAACGTCTGACATTTTGACTGACGAGTTTAGAATTTGCTTGATTCCAACTCGTCATGTCTGTATAAACAGCACCTTTCAGAGCCTTATACTATACAGTAGGTTTCAAAAACTTATTTTAGGTTTAATTCATGATCATCCGGTTCCGATCCGTTCAGGTCCGGCTTACGAGCTATTTCCGGTTTTTTAAAGAGCGGAATTTTAATTTTAATTTTAATTAGTACCAGAGCAAACCACACCTTCAGCGAAAACTGAACTGGATGAATCGGAGCTGCACCGGAACCTCATTATTGACAACCCAGCCTAAGGCCTCGATAGCATTTTGTGGCGACGATCTAAGCACACTAAATCTTAGCTAAAAGTGCAGTGCGAATTCGTGTTTTCAAACAAAGTAGCCACTGGCCACGCAGTCGGATTGCAAAAGCTACCAGACAGATTCGTTCGCTTCTTAGCAGCGGTCGCCATCTCCATTCTTCA
>NIVC01001619.1:76440-140635 GCA_002269645.1 Macrostomum lignano | reverse complement strand
TTGAGCCTAGTGTGCTGGAAGTAGCTCCACACCACTTTTCCCTTGAAGAAGATGCAAGCTCCAAGCCTGAAAGACCATCCTCATAGAGCTGTCAGTGTAACAGTGGACTTCAGAGTTGCTCCAGCTGTCACTCGCCTTGTGTCAAGGCTGAATAGTGACCTAATACCTTTGGCTCAGGAGAAGAGTGGCTGGGATTGAGTCTGTGAGGATGTTGAGCCTGCCATACTCCTCGAGAGCCTTAAGGCAAAGTCAGATGCAGGATAAGCGACCACTTCTTAAAGGCTGGCACTTTCTTGAAGGCCACCCAGCATCTAGAAGATGCCCAAGTGCTCTTTGCCGCCTCTCCTTTGATGTAATTATCCAGAGGAGGGGCATAGAAAAGGCATTCATGCCTTCAAAAGGAGTAGAGGGTGGAGTGCCCATAGTGATACAGCAGGCTCTGCCTGGATTTTGTAATGAGTTTTAAGGTTGCTCTTGACGCTCAGGCTGTGGCCCATATGAGGCTGGAATAACTGATTGAGGGGGTGGATGATGACAGTGTAAATCACCAGAAGGATTTGTTTTGTCGCGGTATGCTATCAGGTATAATGCATGGCACACCTGCGCTAGAACAAATCCTATCAAAAATTTTGATGGCGCTGTGTACCAGAACTATTCCTATCAAAAAAATTTGCTTATACTATGCCATATTGGGAAGGTATAGTATATACCAAAAAAATGGCATACAATAGTCTATAGTGAAGCAGTCAAACAAAAGTTTGTATATTAATTTTCAGCTATAAATAGTATTTGTAATAGATAAAAAACAAAGAAAATAAAAAAATATCAGCTAAAAAGGGGTCATTGATGCAACACAAAAAGGTCATTTTTTCACATGCAAAAATATGTTTTATTGATATAACACCAACCTAGATTTGAGAATGTACTCAACTTTTTTGGTGTGCATTTGTAATTATTTTTTATGTTTGGGTGTGTATTCAGCTTGATCTAGACTATAAAGTGACATAGCAACGATTTTGAAATGGCTTTTAAAGGGGGTTAAAGATGTGCTGCATTGGTGCAATATAGTGCTAGACAAAAACTTCTGACAAGACAATATTAAGATTATGATTTCACACTCTGAATCATACAGTATACGCCCAAAATTGTAGCCATATACTTAGCTAAATTTTAGCTAATAAAATACAGAATATATATTGTATCATTTTATTTAAGCCTTGAAGCATTTTATTTATTCATGGATTAGCAAAGAGCTTGTTCAAGATTAAATGCATGAGCTGGTTATGAAAGGTTTGAAGCAAGGCCAAGCCACTCTGGTTGTCTGAATTGACTGAATCTTTTTAGTTGGCTGACAGTGTGTGTGTATGTACTACTAGTATTACTAACTGCTTATGCTACCAATACTAATTGTATACTAGTATAGCAGTAATATGTTAGTATATGTTTTTTATAATTTTATATTGTTTTTATATGTATGCGACTTGGCCTAGGCCCCTACCTCTACCTGTATCCCAATTTGTACACATTCATCCACTCAGGTAAGCAGCAGCAATGCCAAGCTGTCCAGCTTCACCAGCCTCATCGGTGCAACAGCTCTGCAAGCCGTCTAACAGACTACAAGCGTGGCAAAGGCGGTCGCAGCTCATTTAGCGGCATGGTTGCCACAGTGTTTGGCTGTTCCGGCTTCTTTGGCAAATACGTTGTCAATAGGCTGGGCAAAATGGGCTGCCAGGTGATCTGCCCGTACCGAGGCGATCCCTACGATGTAAAGGAGCTGAAACTGATGGGCGACCTGGGTCAGATCCTGTTCTTGCCCATCCACCTGGAGGACGAAGCCAGCCTGCGCAAGGCGATGCAATATTCCAACGTAGTTGTCAATCTAATTGGCAAAAACAATGAGACCAGAAATTTCTCATTTGAGGATGTGAACTACTTGGGTGCTCAGCGTATTGCTCGCCTAGCTAAGGAGAGCGGCGTTGAGAAGCTGCTGCACTTCAGCTCGTTGAACGCCTGTCCGAATCCAGCTGGTCACGTGCTGCCGGAGGGCTCCGAGTTCTTGCGCACCAAATTCAAAGGCGAAATGGCTGTTAGGGAAGAATTTCCCGAGGCTATCGTGTTCCGACCCGCCGATATGTTTGGCCAGTTGGATCACTTTCTGACTCTGTACGCTAGGCCTTATCGTCGGGTGGCCGGACTGGGCGGTGTCACCTACATACCACTGTACAAGAAAGGTCGGACCACTGTCAAGCAGCCGGTGTTTGCTAGCGATGTTGGTGACGGCGTGGTGAAAGCCCTGCTAGATCCCGGCTGTATGGGCAAGACCTTTGATATTGTTGGACCGCACAGGTGAGTGCTGATGGGATTAAAAATTGATTAAAAACTGGGTAAACGGCAGGAGTAACTATAACTGTACTGCAATAGAAAAATGTCTTGTCATCTAGTTAGTCGTTTCGCTATCAGAGTTAGTTGTTTTCAAGTAAAATAAAAATAATTACACCTGCCCTATTGGGCAGATGTGCAACCGACAGCTCAGCCGCAGCTATTGCGCGGCGCATCTGAAGGCTGCGTACGGCTGTTCAGTCCAAGGACTGGGGGGCGTCGCCACACAGCCTCAATTACCCCAGCTAATGCTGGCACCCATTATACAGCTGGTGATTTTAAAACTGAAGCAATGCAGAGTTGAGTGTCTTGCTCAAGGACACAAATTGTTCCAAATAAGACAAGAATCGAACCCCGACCTTTCATTCGTTAAGCACTAAGCCACAACCCCTCCTGATCTAAAGTATATCCAATTTCATACTGTAGCATTTTTGGTTTTACTGCGTGTTGCTATAGTGCATCTGTACCGTAGGCTCCCTGAAGGTCTGCCTTCCCAACCCTGGTGCAGAGACAATCAGAATGTCAAGGGCAGCTCAGAAGTCAGCCGGAAGATGCTCAGAAATGACCAAGAAGCTCAGTGAACTAGGTGGTCATCACCAAGGGTTAATATGCTAGGCTATTATCCATCTTAATCAAAACTACAGACAGATACTAGAATCACTAGATGGGCCATTCAGCACATTTGCGTGTAAGCTACTTTCAATTCAGTAGTAAGTTAAACTGAAGCATTTTAATGTATTTTTAAGACACAAGGCTCATTTATTGGCTCTTACCCCCCCCCCATTTATTATTTTTTTTATTAGAGGCAGGGGGGCTGTGTGCACCCTGGCGCACTTTAAGCGACATAGGCACACAACCGGCGAGAGGCATTACTGCCCATTCCGCCGACTCCCCTGAGCAGGCATACAAGCGCGCGGATACGTACGCAGGCACACACTCACACAGGAGTGTACACCGGCCCTAGCTTTATATTATCGTTAGGCATGTACAATTCACTGCACCTTGGGGGGTTGGCTCTCAAGGCCGTTAATTGCACGAGCAGAGCCAAGCCGAGATTCCAATTCAGCCCCAAATTAATGTGACTGTACTTGGAATCGAGCCTGGGTCGCTGGCACACCAGAGCAGCTGCGCTACCGCTGGGCTACGGCCCCCCTTATCCCCCCCCAATTTAAATAAACCCTCAGACTCCACACAGAACCTCTACCCCTGCCGAGCCGCCCAATTTTATTATTGCCCCTCCTCGATTGTTCCAGCCTAATTCCGCCATGTACATTTCAGTGAACCAATTAGCAAGCTGTTTAACGCCTGCAAGCTTGGACTTCTATTTATAAAAGAAGCTTATGTATTATCCATTGCTACAGATCTGAAAGTAGAAAGCTGTTATCTTGTCATGACCCCCCCCTGTCCGTAGGTACCGGCTGGACCACCTGATCACCTACATCTACCAGGTGCTTAGATACAGTCCCAGCAACATTCGCTTAACCGAATTCAATCGAACACTGCCATTCAAGCTGCAAATGCGCCTGATAAATTTCGTCCGGCCGGTCAGTCCGCCCTACTCGCTAGACCGGATCGAACGAGAATTTGTGACTGACACCCTGACGCCTGGCAATCCGACACTGGCCGATCTGGGTGTGCAGCTCACCCCGCTGGAGCACCGGATTCACTGGGAGATCAAGCCGTACCGGCTGTACAACTACTACTGGGCCAGCATTGGCGAGTTCCCGAGCCCGACCCGCCGCCTCTGGCTCATTAAAATCAGAACTTGATTGTGTCTCCAGCTTTGTTGTTGACTGACCTATCATAGATGCTTCTGTTGCAGACTGGAACACACCCTCAGATGCGCTAGTTTATTCATTGTTTAATAGTTATTATTTGGGTAGGTAGGTAGCTAGCTAGTGTTCTTTAATTTAGATAAAATAATATTTATCTTACTAACGTCATTGTGGGCTCCCTTAATGTTAAGTAAATATAATATAATATTGGCACATGTGCCCGATTGGGAGCTGTCTATGCAATTTTTTTTTCACGGGTATATCTGTCTCTTTTCTTTTGATTTTGTTTGACAGGTGGTATTATCAACAGTCACAGGTGGTAATTATCTAGAGTCACAGGTGCTAATTATCTAGAGTCACAGGTGGTAATTATCTAGAGTCACAGGTGCTAATTATCTAGAGTCACAGGTGCTAATTATCTAGAGTCACAGGTGCTAATTATTTAGAGTCTTAAGTGCTATTGTCTAGAGTCACATGTGGTAATTATCTAGAGTCACAGGTGGTAATTATCTAGAGTCACAGGTGGTAATTATCTAGAGTCACAGGTGCTAATTATCTAGTCTTAAGTGCTATTGTCTAGAGTCACATGTGGTAATTATCTAGAGTCTTAAGTGCTATTGTCTACAGTCACAGGTGGTAAATATCTAGAGTCACAGGTGGTAATTATCTAGAGTCTTAAGTGCTATTGTCTAGAGTCACATGTGGTAATTATCTAGAGTCTTAAGTGCTATTATCTAGAGTCACAGGTGGTAATTATCTAAAGTCACAGGTGCTATTGTCTAGTCACAGGTAGTAATTATATAGAGTCACAGGTGGTAATTATCTAGAGTCACAGGTGGTAATTATCTAGAGTCACAGGTGGTAATTATCTAAAGTCACAGGTGCTATTGTCTAGTCACAGGTAGTAATTATATAGAGTCACAGGTGGTAATTATATAGAGTCACAGGTGGTAATTATCTAGAGTCTCAGGTGCTATTGTCTAGTCACAGGTGATGTTATCTAGAGTCTTAGATAGTATTATTTAGGAGTGAAAAATGGTATTTTTATTGTAGTGGATAAAAAATTTTCTGATGGAGAATTATACTTATTTTTCTAATCAATATTTGTTTATTTATTCTGCAGCAAATATTTGGTAATACAAAAATTACTTTATTGCTTTTTTATGGCCCTATGGATTGCCGGATTATCGTTTTGTCAACAATAATCTTTTTATGCCAGCTACTTGATTCCGTGGCACAGGAATTGTCGTATCCTTTCAGTTTCAACATTTGCAAGGATAGAATTAATGTAAGATTGCTTCAAGCTTGCTCGAATCAAAGCGAGAATTATTTCAACTCGCAATGCGAGTGTCAGAGCTGCACCATTGTGAAACAAAGATGCTTTTCAAATCCTAATGACTTAATCTGTCCGAAATATCGTGAGCTAAACTATTGCGCACTGAATACTACAAGCAGTGGCAATGCTAGTAGTTTCACTCCTACCACCAGTGCGAGAGGCGTAGAGTCTACTAGCGGAGCTACTGATAATCTGTTGTTAACTACCGACAGCAACGGCAAAGTCTATGACGGTCTGTCCACTGCAGTGAAGATAACAATTCCTATTCTAATTATCATAGTTGTTGTAATCGGAATAGCGATGTTCATTCGATTGAAGTACGCCGACGTGATAAGAGTGAAGTTTACTAGCTTTTGTCGCCTGTTGCCTAGGAGTCGGCAAGCTCAGACTCAGACGCCATTTGATAACAACAGCGCCAACCGCAGAGTAAGCATGTTCAGTGAGCCTACTGCAATTGAACCAGCAGCTCCTTTGCTTGATGTGCAGCAGCAGCAGCAGCAGCATGTGGAAAATGACTTGGATCATGAGCCGGTAGTGGTCGACATACCAGACACTCCTGACCCTGCTCCGCAAGCCAATGCCTGAACTGTCGGGTCATTCGAAAATTTGAAGCGTTTTTGTATGAATTGTTAATTTGTCATAACGAATAATACAACAGCCGCTCCAACCTAGGTCTGTAATCTGTAAAATTAACCATCTTTGAACAAAACAATCGTATTTGTTAAAGAAAGTTTTTAGCAGACGAAAAATTTCTGTATGCATCATGATAAAAATCACCACAAAAAGACGACGTATAATCAGGAACTATTATGTAAACTTAAGCTAATAAAGTGGTGTCCCAAATTATCCCTTTGCTTGTTCTCCCCTATCCTAGGTCCAATTTTTTGTCACTTTTTCGCCCAACCTAGCTTCCTGGTGTCACTGTGAGCATAATGACGTATCATTTGTGTATTGGGCTCCACTTTATAAGCTTAAGTTGACAAACTTTATAGTAAGCAGAGAAAGAGATTTAAGATCACTTGAAATAACACACATTAGCAGCTGTAAAATCCATTCAAAAATCCAAATTCTGCTTCTTGTGTCCCCAATGCTTAAAGTAGTAATCGTCAATATTTCTGCAACATTTTTATTTATATATCTGTGATCATCCTTTGCGTCACTCTGCCTCAACAAAATATCGTGTGAAGTATTCCAATTCTTAATTTTTGAATTTTTAAAAAGCCTTGTTCTGTTTTAAACAGCACCAGATAAACATCACTAAAGAAAATGTACACTGTACTTAAAAAATTAAATGTCTTTATGCGTCTTTCTTTCTAGTTTTTAAAACAGCTAAATTACCAAGTGTGACTTAAAACCTGCTAATTGACTATCAATGTTTCTGTTGTTGTTAATAGCGATGGTCAGGTTGCCAGCGTGGCCAGGAAAATGGTGCTAGATGTTGCGTCACCCCGTTCGCGCTATGGCATTTAAAAGACAACGCCTAATGCGCTACCAGACCACTTGCAGACCAGACCAGACCACTTCTGGGATTGGCATATATTAATCTAATAATGCGTCATTTTTTCACCGGCAAATATTATTCCGTTTTGTACATTCGAAGCACAACATATTGCGAGCCCATGTCAAAATATTAAATTGTGCGTTTTCGTTCCGGTCCTATTTGCATATGCTCTCTCATATCTGCTTATATTATACTTGGCATTCAATGCTAGTGTGTAGCTGGAGAATTACTTTTTATATGTTTTCGAAAAAATATTGTGTTTGAAATAACGAAAGCAATTAATCAAAATCAAAAGAAGCTTATTTAATATCCGCAGTTGTTTTTTGTCTTTTTTGTTTGCACGTTATTTTATTGATTTTAAATTATTACTTCCAAGCGCCACTTGATCTGTTGTAAACATTGTAAATTTTGCTTGTAAAAATAAACGTCATAAATTTGATATTGATGTCTTTAAAATTTAATTCACTGCTTTAAATAAGTATTTATGGCTACAAAATATTAAATATTATATAGTCTCATAAGGCAAGATGACAAATGGTAGACTTTTTAATTTTAATGCAGAAATAGTACTGGTAAAGAGTTGATTTTTTGTACTTTTTCAGTTACAGTTTCTGTTCATCTTAACGAAATGATTTTTAAATGTGTCCCCTACTTGTTTGTATATCAATGTCGTCTATATGCTCTCTTTAAATGCCTTGCTAAAATTTCATGCATGTGAGCTAAAACGGGCTGCGATAGCGCTCTCTTCCCTGGAGAAGTCTGGTGATGGCAGCAAATAACCAAATTTGGAAATTTCTGACTTTTGTAACTCTGATTCAGATCAACTTGATGTCTAATTTGGTTCTGTCGATGAGTGTAAAAAATCCACTGAGCTACCCAATGAGTCGGTACGAGTGCGTCCGGCAAACTCAGAACATGCTAAATTGCTCCGAAAATGAGTACTACGATGTCCACTGCACTTGTGTACATTGTGAGGCCACTTGGCAGCATTGCAGTCAGCCACGTCCTAGTGACGAGTTTTGTTCAAAATTAAAAGAATTGTATTACTGCGACAACAGTACCAAAACTACTACTTTGCCTTCTACAAGCGCTAGTACAACACGTGAAGCTTCCACCATCACCCATCTTTCCACATTGAACAGTGTCGCTTCGGTTGCTAGTAGATTTGCGTCCACTAATAATAATGCTGCAGCTGCCTACAATTATCAGTCAACTACAAACTATGAGCAGCCAAATTATGTTGTCTTTCTTGCTATCGGTTTGGTATTAATTATAATTTTCGCAGCACTAGTAGCAGCACTGCTTCTTGGCCGTACATACTCAAAGAGATTGCCAAAGTTTATGCAACAATGGCGCATATTCGGTCGGGCCGCTTCGGTACCGTCATCGCCTCCAGAGCAGACTCAGTCGTCCCGACCGCTGCTAGCGCGCAGCCTAAGCGCCGGAGTCACTCAGACGACACCGCCTGCGCAACTACTAGACGTGATGGATCCAGTCCTGGCAGGCAGTACGCCAGGCATTCCAGCTAGTGGCACTACCGAGCAACAGTCTGCTACGCCTGGAAGCAGGCGCGATCAAGACAATGCGCGCAAAAAAGTGGCAGCATCTGCTAGTGCCAATGCCACTAGTAGCTTTTGAGGATGCCAAATTTATTCAACACTTATTCAAGAATGGAAGCCTTTGTTATTCTATGATCTGAGGCAAAGCTAATATGTCAAACTCACTTTTTATCCTAGTGCAATGAAGGCGGACCAGAGCGCAAAGCAAAGAAACAAATCCACGAGGTAACCGCGTGATTTTATGGCTACAAGTTATGGTTGTGTCTGTTCTTGGCAATTTTTCTAAAAACACGTGCGTATTTTTGGACAAATTGATTTATTCTTAGCGCCATTTACGAGTAAAACAATCCATATGTACACATTCCGCTTATATGTTGATATTGTGTATCTTATGGTAATTTTTTAACAATATGAAGCGCCATATTTAATCAGTTTTATGCTACTTATAAATTATCAGGTGCTAATTTTATTCTAAATTGTTTTCATTTTGTAATAAATTGAATAATTATTTGTGTAGCAATAGTTATTTAATGTATTATCTGTTCATTTGCTGATATTTCGTTAATAAATTACGAAAAGTTGCTGTGAACGAGCCCAACTTTTATCCACAACCCCTTGCATAGGTTGATCTATTGAATAGTAAAACTGCTAAACCAAATTGCACAACTTTTCGGTTAATTTTCCCTGTGATATTCAATCAGCAAGTTGTATGCGACAAATGCGTTCAAATAGTTATATATAACCCCAAGGACAACTTGGATTCTACATACATTCGTGCATGTCTTGTGCCTAAAACCGTTAAAATAGCACAGCTCAGCTCTTTAGTTTTATGAGTCTGTTTTATCATTCTTAGCTGACTGTAACAAATATGCGTAGCACAAATGATAAAATAGATTCATAGAAGCAATGATTGGAGCCGTGCCATGCATTTTTATGATTGTTAGGTACAGTAAATGTACGTAGAATAAAAAATTAACATAAAATTCTAATTTTCTGAACGAAAAGCTTTATAAATATCGATAGAGCAATAAGAAAGGCACAACATATCAAAAGATGAACACTGGATCTGCCTCCTATCAAAAGCAATAGCAATTTTTGTGCTGAAAAAAACTTCCTATCTCCGTAGTGTCCGTCCTCCGTTTTTTCCCGTCCTTCTACTTAAGACGTCGTTGTATAACCCGTGCTCAGCATGTTGAATAGTTTTACAGTTTTACCAGTCAATAATAGAGCAGCTGTGCAATGAGTTGTGGCTAAAATTTCAGCCTACGTGTACGAGGGGTGTATGGAAAAGTCTGACACTTATAGAGTTTAGTCGCCTGTATTTTGGTCATTTCATTCAAAATTTATAACAAAATTTATAACATCGAAAATTCGCCATTACAGAAGATTCAGTCTGTGGTCGTCATTTTTGAGAGTGCAGGTAAAGTCTCTCAATCTTGCAAGTGACGCAACTTAGCTACGCCGCGGTAGACTTGAGTTGAGGAATGAAGTGGGGGGGGAGTTATTTTAGGGGCACTGCGATGGTTTTTCACACATAACTTTTGAATGAAATGACCAAAAAACACGCGACTGAATTCATTAAAAATGATACCAAAGTTGTGCTTGCAGCTGCTCTAGAATCAAAAGTGTCAGAACTTTCCAGACACCCTTCGAATTTTTGTGTTTCAATTTTATCACATATTAACTATGGAAGACGTTTGACCGACCTGTGCTCGCTTTATGGATATCCAGTTTGTACTAAGCAAGTTTTATGGCGTATAAGAAGCTTGTTATCCTTTTAGCGAACAGTTCCTAACTCAGTAGTGTATTAAAGACCAGCCTTTCAGATGGTTTGTAGGAAATGAAGTTTCCTGCAATTCCTAAGTCGTCCTTGGTACTAAATTTACACGCCGTAAAGGTCCAGAAATTCGTACTTTTAGCAGTCTCCAATATCACTAATTACTGCTACTTTTGAAGCGAAATGTTTTTTTTGTTTTGATTCGAATGTTTGCATTATTTTTCTTCTTTAGGGGCACAATTTGTGATGTACAGATAATTTACGCACTTTTTATATATGTGAAGATGACGTGTAGCTTTCGATATATAGTCGAAATACGCTCGTACTCTCTATTTATGCAAACAAACACTAACCTTAACTGATTTTCCCATTGTAATATTTTTAACCTACATATACTCTTGCAGGTTAGAAGTATCTATCATAATACCATATATTCGTAAATTTTGTAAATAAAATTACAGCCGTATATATTTCCTTTAAAATTGTGGTAAAAGTTCTAATTACGTGTTAATCATTTCGCCATTCATTGTAGGACCTAACCATTTCAATTTCAGCAAAGGTATAATTAGCTCATAGTTCGATCAAATATAGCTTTTTTTGCAGCTTATTTAAATTTACGCGCATTTAAGTTAATCCAAGATACATTTGCCAATGTTTGTCTATGGTAGCGAGGCTGTCAGAGCGGCATTTAATTTAGTCCAACAAGCATCAATTTGGTCCAAACGCTTTTCCAGAGCTCTACCGATAGTCAAAAATCTGATAACCAACTGGAACTGTTTCTTCAAATTCTGCTACATTTTCTGCAACGTCAACATAGAATTATCTTTCTTTTCGCAGGCGACCTCTGCCGGCAGTGGTTTCAAAGCGCTGCTGGATGCTGTAAACCATCTTTCTTTTACATTGAACAGCCTTGCAATGTCCTTTGGGTGTTCACCTCTGTCGAGCGCTTCGATCGCAAGCCAATGACATTGGTTCAACAGCCTAGCATATCATACACAATTCTGGGGCTGATCTTGCTCATTCGCAACAGTTGCAAATGAAGCTATGGACCAAATTGATGCTTGTTGGACCAAATTGGTGCTTTTTGGACCAAATTGGTGCTTTTTGGACCAAATTGGTGCTTGTTGGACCAAATTGGTGCTTGTTGGACCAAATTGGTGCTTGTTGGACCAAATTGATGCTTGTTGGACCAAATTGGTGCTTTTTGGACCAAATTGATGCTTGTTGGACCAAATTGGTGCTTGTTGGACCAAATTGATGCTTGTTGGACCAAATTGGTGCTTGTTGGACCAAATTGGTGCTTGTTGGACCAAATTGGTGCTTGTTAGACCGAATTGATGCTTGTTGGACCGAATTGATGCTTGTTGGACCAAATTGGTGCTTGTTGGACCAAATTGATGCTTGTTGGACCAAATTGGTGCTTGTTGGACCAAATTGATGCTTGTTGGACCAAATTGGTGCTTGTTGGACCAAATTGATGCTTGTTGGACCAAATTGGTGCTTGTTGGACCAAACTAAATGCCGCTGTGCCAGCCCAGCTACCATGGACAAAAGCTCCATACTACAAAATTCATACTACATCCATACTATCCATACTACAAACGTATCTAGGATTAAATTCTATGCTCGTAGGCCCAAATAGGCTTCAAAAAGCTATATTTAGCCCGCAAAACTGTTATTGTAGCTTCGCCGACAATCCCATTGGAGTGATAAACCCTAATTAAAGATTAATTAATTAGTAATTAGTCTTCTGATGCTTTGCTAAGCATCACTGTTTTTCTCTCATTTTCCCATATCGAAGCTGTCCCACTTAAAGTTGAACACATCTCATTGAATTCTAAGGATTAGGTAGTCCACACACACACTACCATACCGCTTGCTAATTTACCTTTACAATTAGCTATGTTTTTAACGAATTTTCAGGCGCTCGAGCCATACCGCAAAGGTCTGTAAAGTCAACAGATTTGTACAAAAAATGCGCAACTTTTTCAATCAACTTATTTATTATCAGCAACTATGGCTATGGATTGTCAACTTTAAATTCAACATAGTTAAATCAATTGGCAGCTTTCCACGAAGTCGCGAAGATTGCAGTGAATCTATGCAGAACCTTGTACATTGTTTGGCCAATCAGTACCACGACTTTCTATGCAATTGTCAGTCTTGCGACGATGTCCTCCAATCTTGCACTAGCACGCATAGTTCCAAAGACGAATTCTGTATTCTAATTAAGAGGTATTCTTATTGTAATGAATCGGTTTTGCCATCAAGACTTGGTCTTCCAGAGAAATTTGAAAATGGTAATTCTGCTCGGCCTATTATTCCAAGCAATGACCTCCCGTTGCATAACCGCTCTTTAGCGTTTGGAATTCAACCGGTTGCTATCGCTTTCGGCTTGTTGTTTGTCTCGTTTTGCTTTGCCTTGCTAGTATTTCGACTCAATCGATCTAGTCAACTTCTGTCCTTTAAAATTCGGTATTGGGCTACTCAATGCTACAGTGGCGAAGACGTTTCTGCAGTTGAGTCTGGAGATACTCAAGCTATTGATGCACAGTCTCTGTCTCAGTCGGATGCGGCGTCACCGTCAACTAAACTCACCTCCGAAGGTTGGCATGAACCGGCTGCTGAAACTGCAACGGAAGCTCTAACTTCCGATCAGGAACCGCAGGTTGCGGCGCCAGTTATACCTTTGCCTCTCTGTGCGCAGAATGGTGATGAACAGTTTGACGCGATTAGGCGGCCTGAGCAACAGTTCATGCAAAGCAAATTAAACCCTGTCAAATTTTAATCATCGTTGGTTGAACATTCCTCAATAGGAATGCACAATAGTGAAGAGTGCACAATATTTTTCGCCACGCCAAAGGCTAAGTGCTTCGAAGCCTATTTTAACGCTTATTATCAGCAAGTTTCTTGTCGCTAGTTTTCTAGATCGCTTTGATATCCAGCAGATGATATCAAGCAATTTAATGAGTCACTCCGAGAAAAATAGATGAAAAAAACAATAAATTGAGTCGTCGTTCCGGTTGGCAACCTGAACCCAAGACTCTCGGATTAGCAATGAAACAGTTCATATATGTAAACGTTTACTAAGGAATCTTATATTCGTCACACAGTTGAGCTTGTCATTGTCATTGGTACTATAACGGCATCGTTTGTACCCATCAGTAAAAGCACATATTAAGCTTGCCAGTTATATTTTAAGGGCCTAACCTCTTTCTATCAGTACTACGAAGATCATCTAGCGATCAATAGCGGCTTCAAAAGTTTATTAGATCGAAAAAGCAATACTAGAGCGAGTCCCTGCTGGAAGACAGAATATTTCACAACTTCCTCTCCGCAGAGACTGTCTTCCTGTCTCCCAGAAACTCGGAGACTAGCGCCCCCCCCTCCGAGACTGTCGCCCCCTTCCAAGACTAGCGCTCCCCCCCAAAGAGACTTTGCCCCTTAGACTGGCGCCCCCCCCCTTAAATGTGGCCCTCAGAGACTGGCAGGCAGGCAAATTTTGAGCAGTTTTTGCTATAAAAATCAGTACGCTCTGTTGCTAACAGTGGTTCTCATATCCATACTCCTTCGTATAATACGCTCGTATATAGTTTTAGATTGCTCTATTGTCAAATCACCTCCAAACGCTTGTTTAAATCAGTTGATATCCCTTTTTGTGCCCCTCCTTCCATTTTTCCCTTTTTACAATGTGCCTATTTACGCCTTTATTTAACTGTTAAAATTACAATGTCGTTCGCATAATTGTGTTTTATTTGAACGATAGGCAGCTCAGACAAAGACGCAGAATCATTAGTCAAGCCGGCCCCGGGACACACTAGCTAGCTCCCTTCGGGTAAAGTGCTACCGCAATCTCAAAGTCTTAAAATTATTTACAGTCGCAACTGGCGCCCCCTCCCCGCAGAGACTGGCGCCCCTTCTCAAACAGAGATTGGCGCCCCTTCTCATACAGAGACTGGCGCCCCTTCTCATACAGAGACTGGCGCCCCTTCTCATACAGAGATTGGCGCCCCTTCTCATACAGAGATTGGCGCCCCTTCTCATACAGAGACTGGCGCCCCTTCTCATACAGAGACTGGCGCCCCTTCTCATACAGAGACTGGCGGCCCTTCTCATACAGAGACTGGCGCCCTCTCCCATACAGACTGGCGCCCCCTCCTATACAGAGATTGGCGCCCCCTCCCCCGCAAAGACTGGCGCCCCCTCCCCCGCAAAGACTGGCGCCCCCTCCCATACAGAGATTGGCGCCCCTCCCCGCAAAGACTGGCGCCCCCTCCCGTACAGAGATTGGCCCCCTCCCCCGCAAAGACTGGCGCCCCCTCCCATACAGAGATTGGCGCCCCCTCCCCCGCAAAGACTGGCGCCCCCTCCTATACAGAGATTGGCGCCCCCTCCCCCGCAAAGACTGGCGCCCCCTCCTATACAGAGATTGGCGCCCCCTCCTATACAGAGATTGGCGCCCCCTCCCCCGCAAAGACTGGCGCCCCCTCCCATACAGAGACTGGCGCCCCCTCCCCCGCAAAGACTGGCGCCCCCTCCCATACAGAGACTGGCGCCCTCTCCCATACAGACTGGCGCCCCCTCCTATACAGAGATTGGCGCCCCCTCCCCCGCAAAGACTGGCGCCCCCTCCCATACAGTGATTGGCGCCCCCTCCCCCGCAAAGACTGGCGCCCCCTCCCATACAGTGATTGGCGCCCCTCCCCCGCAAAGACTGGCGCCCCCTCCCATACAGAGATTGGCGCCGTCTCCCCCGCAAAGACTGGCGCCCCCTCCCATACAGAGATTGGCGCCCCCTCCCATACAGAGACTGGCGCCCCCTCCCATACAGAGACTGGCGCCCCCTCCCCACAGAGACCGTTTCGTGTTGTTTCAACTATATTGTATTGCTTTAAGGTTTTGCTATCGAAGAATCATCGCCAACCGCATATTCAAATCAATAGTTATTTCTTTATCTTTTGTCTTCTAGCTCACAATGCGCTCTTTTAAATTGCAGATATTTACAAAATTTGTTATAATATTTAATAATAGCGCCCCTATTTTACTGTTAATTGCGCATTATAACTTTTATCGCTGCAATAATAAACGTTTTTGTTTCTCTAAAAATTTATCATATTTATTAGCATCTGCGCCAGATAAATTCCGCTACTTTACTTTCAATTGCGTAGTTACCAGCTAGCAGTGAATGAACTCGCACTTGGGCTTTGGGGAAGGGGGGGGGTTCTGTTAAAATAAGCATCGTTCCACTTTAGAGTTCAGTTATTACGCTATATAAGTAGAAAAAGTTTGTATTATACCTCGTATTATAGCATCACCCGCTTCGTTTTTAAGCTTATAGCTAGACCAAGTGTTCTATTTTTAGTAGCGGGGACCATGTCTAATAGTTATTTTTAGAATAGAGAGCTGTTTTTTTAGAGATGCTGATGACAAAGTGTCTTCGAGGGAACTTCGTAAGCAGTTTTTCTGTTATTTCTACTACTGCGTCTTCACCGCTCTTCTCTGCCGCTGCAACTCCTATATAGTCTCTACCTCTCTGGCTCGCTCTTACCAACGCAATAGCTACAGATTATATGCTAGGCTCATCATTTTTGTTAGAAACCTTTTCACCCAACCTGTCTACTCTTCTTAAAGGTTCTGTCTACTCTTCAGTCGTCGTCAACATTAACAACAAGAAGAGCTTTTGTTGAGGCTTTTTCTTTCGTCAACGCAAATGTCCAGTACGTGACGGCTTAGCGGCAATTGATTGATTTAAACAGCATGGATCAACGAATGCTACTAAGCATATTGTTGCTGTTCCTGTTGTCAAGCAACCGAGCCAGCGGTTTTGTAGACACGCCTAAGAACCAGTTAGATTGCTATCTCCCGCCAGAATGCGATTTGGATCGGCAGTATTACAATGGCGACTGTATGTGCGTCGATTGCGAGCCATTGGTAAATGAATATTCGTGCTATTCAGCATTGATTCCTCGACAACAACTTTTACAAGAATGTCGAGACGCACTGACGCTGGGCTATTGTCAGGCAACTATGCGAAATGTAAGCTTATCGCCAGTGGCAGGCACTACCACTGAGCGTATTCAGCATACTTCAACTGAAATGTCAACCACGACTGCGACGTTGTCTTCAACAGTTCAGCATCCTTCGAACTCCAATGTGGCTTTGATATTCAGTTTATTAGCCTGCTTTTTTGCATTGGCCATACTATTTACGGTCATAATAATCCGGTTCTGCGCTCGAGGCCGGAGCGGAGTCGGGCGTCAGAGTGGATTAAACGAGTCAGTTGAGTCTGCTGATGAACTCGATGAGTAAGTAATATCTCTTATCTGACAATTAACCTATCTAAGTCAGATACCAACCATATCTGATAATTAACCTACCTGAGTCAGATAACAACCATATCTGATAATTAACCTACCTGAGTCAGATAACAACCATATCTGATAGTTAACCTACCTGAGTCAGATAACAATCATATCTGATAATTAACCTACCTGAGTCAGATAACAATCATCTCTGATAGTTAACCTACCTGAGTCAGATAACAACCATATCTGATAATTAACCTACCTGAGTCAGATAACAACCATATCTGATAATTAACCTACCTGAGTCAGATAACAACCATATCTGATAATTAACCTACCCGAGTCAGATAACAACCATATCTGATAATTAACCTACCTGAGTCAGATACCAACCATATCTGATAATTAACCTACCTGAGTCAGATAACAACCATCTCTGATAATTAACCTACCCGAGTCAGATAACAATCATATCTGATAATTAACCTACCTGAGTCAGATAACAACTATATCTGATAATTAACCTACCCGAGTCAGATAACAATCATCTCTGATAGTTAACCTACCTGAGTCAGATAACAATCATATCTGATAATTAACCTACCTGCAGAGAGCAGTCCCCCATCGTGGAGCACCCCGGGGGCACCGACAGCGGCTGCAACGGCCCCTGTAGAACCTGTCAACCAATAAAGTGCCCAGACGAGTCCAGCAGATATTTATCCAAAGGCGCTCAACGTTGCTCGAAGTGGTTAAGCGAGAACTGCTCAGTACAAGACGGTGTCTCATCGGAGGCTCTCGCGCCAAACATACCAGCGTCTAGCATGTCCGTGTGCTCAATCGTTAGGCAGTTGAATCCCCTGCTGCATCTGTCCGCGCCTATGCTGGCGCCTGCGGCTACTAATGCTTATGGGTTAAAGTGCCGCGACCAAATCCTATCAAAAGTGTGATCCTACATCATGTGACATGTCTGTTTATGTGCATAATCAGCTCCGCTTATTATATATTGTTCTCAGACTGAATTTAGTTTTTCTGTCTGCTCACTATCTTTTCAATAATTAAATCATTCAGTTTTTTGCTGTATTTGAAATGGTTACTTTTTTGTACTTTAAACTGAGCTGAAATCTCCTACATATGATATTCTGAATCTCATATCAGGTCTCGAATCTCTCGCATGAGATCTCAAATCTCACATAAAGTCTCTAATTGCTCATGAGATTTCTAATCTTTCATATGAGATCTCAAATATCTCATGAGATTTCTAATCTTTCATATGAGATCTCAAATATCTCATGAGATTTCTAATCTTTCATATGAGATCTCAAATATCTCATGAGATTTCTAATCTCTCATATGAGATCTCGAATCTTCCGCATGAGATCTCTTATCTCACTTGAGATCTCTAATGTCATATGAAGTCTCAATTATCTTTCATGAGATTTTTAACATTTCATTTGAGATCTCTAATATTTCACATAAAATCTCTAAGCTATTCTATCATATATCCCGGATCTCGCATAAGATGACAATATTCATAGAAATAAAGTTATATAAAGTAGGAATTCATATTTCTAACCACAATAATGTACTCTAGTACAAGACCTATAGTAATATTTCAATCAGTTGCCCTGCCAATGGATTTTTTAAAGCAGATCTCTGTGTCTCTGCTTTTCTACACCGATGCCAACAGTACTCAGCTGTCATCAATGTTTTTGTCATGCTCATAGTAATTGCGTGATTCAACTGACGCATTTTGTTATACCGACACTGACATTAGTAATGTACAGACATCTGTCTTTGTATCTTTGTACAGTATTGCCTTGCGTTCCTTTATTCATTAGCGAAATTATTGATTGTTTTCTTACAGTTGATACTGAATGCAATCTTATTTGTTTGGCTTTGTGACTGACTGACTGACTGACTTGAGTGAGTGGGTGCTGACTGACTGACTGACTGACTGACTGACTGACTGACTGACTGACTGACTGACTGACTGACTGACTGACTGACTGACTGACTGACTGACTTGAGTGAGTGGGTGATGACTGACTTGAGTGAGTGAGTGATGACTGACTGACTGACTGACTGACTGACTGACTTGAGTGAGTGGGTGACTTACTGACTGACACTGACTGACTGACTGACTGACTGACTGACTGACTTGAGTGAGTGGGTGATGACTGACTTGAGTGAGTGAGTGATGACTGACTGACTGACTGACTGACTGACTGACTTGAGTGAGTGGGTGACTTACTGACTGACACTGACTGACTGACTGACTGAAGGCTCCTTGTCGTAATAATTTCTTTAGTGTACTCAAACTTTAACGAATATATTATAGTCTTTAAATCAACGAAAAATTACAGATAATGCCAACTGTTTAAACAATTCTACAATATATTTTATTTAAATTTTGCTTCTTTCTTTTTACATTTCTACTTATTAGTAGTGTAAATTCCGTTTGACTTCTGCTTTATCTCAAGAGCCTTGATAAACTGTCTGCTTATAAATTTTACAATAGTTTTAATTCTCTGCTTAGCCATGCACTTTACTACTAACGTGCCGCGAGTTCATGTTTTACTGCGCTGGTTAATCTCTCAGGCAAAAAAGACGAGTTTGCCAACTTGAAATTTTCTCACATTTGTATCTTTTTAGCAGTTGCCATTTCAAACAAAATACACATCCATGCACCTGCCAGATTGTAAATTTTAGTCTATTTTTGTAGTCATTTACCGGTTTTTTGACTTGACACTTTTTATTTGGCTACTTGTGAGTAGGATAATCGCAGTTTTTTCAGTTAATATGCAGTTTTATCAGTTATCAGTTTCAAATTTATCTGCCACCTTTGTCGCTCATTTCAGATACGATTTCGCTATGAATTACTACTTTTAAGAGTAGTAGCGGCATCTTACTATTTTAAATCTTCCCTAATCAGCTGATCAGATGCATCTTCAAATTCAGCTGCTAATTGCCGCTGCTGTTCTTATCTGTCGGTGTTTCGGCAATGATCAGCAGGATGTAAAGGTGAATAAATTTCAAAACTGGACCTATTTATAGCGTACTCAGGTTTTTGTACAAAAGAATCTAGCACAGACATAGACGTTTCATCGAAAAAAGTTTTGAACCCTTTTCGCCGAAAAATACACTACGGAGATGAGAAGTTTTCATATTTTGATATTTTGTACGCAGAATAAGAAATTAACATAAAATAATAATTTATAATTCTATCTCCGTAGCTTCCTATCTCCGTAGTGTATTTTATAAAAAAAAACCTGCATCCTAAAATGTTCTTAAAAATGAGGTTATTCGTCCTTCTACTTCAACAGTCCTTGGATAGAATAGGGTAAATAGACCCGTCGGAAAACGTTAGCTTGACGAACAATCGCTAAATAGTCATTGTAAACAACTCTCTAGTGGCTTTAGCGACTCTGGCAGGGGCGTCGTCACCGGGGGGGGAGGCATGTGCCCCCCCCCCAGTAGAAGCTATGGGGGGACATGCCAATGCTTTGTCCCTTTGTCCCCCCCACCCCACCTTGTTGACCCATTATGGAAATCAATAATCAATTTGCTTCAGGGCGACAAAACAGAGTGCCTGCGGCGCTAAAATGAGTGCCTGTGGCGCTAAAATGAGTGCCTGCGGCGCCAAAATGAGTGCCTGCGGCGCTAAAATGAGTGCCTGCGGCGCTAAAATGAGTGCCTGTGGCGCTAAAATGAGTGCCTGCGGCGCCAAAATGAGTGCCTGCGGCGCCAAAATGAGTGCCTGCGGCGCCAAAATGAGTGCCTGTGGCGCCAAAATGAGTGCCTGTGGCGCCAAAATGAGTGCCTGCGGTGCCAAAAAGAGTGCCTGTGGCGCTAAAATGAGTGCCTGCGGCGCTAAAATGAGTGCCTGTGGCGCTAAAATGAGTGCCTGCGGCGCTAAAATGAGTGCCTACGGCGCTAAAATGAGTGCCTGTGGCGCTAAAATGAGTGCCTGCGGCGCCAAAATGAGTGCCTGCGGCGCCAAAATGAGTGCCTGCGGCGCCAAAATGAGTGCCTGTGGCGCCAAAATGAGTGCCTGCGGTGCTAAAATGAGTGCCTGCGGCGCTAAAATGAGTGCCTGTGGCGCTAAAATGAGTAGCTTGCGGCGCTAAAATGAGTGCCTGCGGCGCCAAAATGAATGCCTGCGGCGCCAAAATGAGTGCCTGCGGCGCTAAAATGAGTTGTCTGCGGCGCTAAAATGAGTGCCTGCGGCGCTAAAATGAGTGCCTGTGGCGCTAAAATGAGTGCCTGCGGCGCCAAAATGAGTGCCTTCGGCGCCAAAATGAGTGCCTGCGGCGCCAAAATGAGTGCCTTCGGCGCCAAAATGAGAGCCTGCGGCGCTAAAATGAGAGCCTGCGGCGCCAAAATGAGTGCCTGCGGTTTCAAAATAATCAATGACAACACCGATTCGGAAATAATGTACATTTAGAATTCTCGGCTTTTGTCCCCCCCCCACCATAAAATCTATGGCGACGCCCCTGGACTCTGGGGCTTCTCTTATGACTTTTTAACGACTCAAACGACTGTAATGCGACGGAGAGGCGACTGTTAAGTCGAGTCACGAGCGCATCTCACATGAGTTGCCGTATCTTTAAAGAGTCGCAAAAAAGTCGTCTAATAGTCGTTTTTGTGTTTGACATTTTACTAACTCAAGTAGACTAAATATAGAGTTTTATGAACGCGAAGTGCGATTCTAATTCATAAAGTGAGTCAGATGCAAGGCTCTGGCCCGCCTCAGATACGACTCTAAGGCCCTGGAGTCACTATTAAAGAGTCCACTATTTGACGACTTGTACCGTAACATCTTGTCGTTTTAGATTCACTTCTTTTCCGATTTTACCTGCGTTTACCTGCAACAACTCTGAAGCGACACATGACTTTTTGTCGAGTGACTTTTTTCTCCTCGATGCCTCCTTATGACTGAAAAGATGTCATTATTTAGAGAATTTACGCGATGCGAAAGACCGAATTAAAGGGGAGCCGTAGCCCAGCGGTAGCGCAGCTGCTCTGGTGTGCCAGCGACCCAGGCTCGATTCCAAGTGCAGTCACATTAATTTGGGGCTGAATTGGAATCTCGGCTTGGCTCTGCTCGTGCAATTAACGGCCTTGAGAGCCAACCCCCAAGACACAGTGAAGTGTACATGCCTAAATATAAATAAAGTCGTGGGCCGCTGTACACTCCTGTGTGAGTGTGTGCCTGCGTACGTATCCGCGCGCTTGTATGCCTGCTCAGGGGAGTCGGCGGAATGGGCAGTAATGCCTCTCGCCGGTTGTGTGCCTATGTGGCTTAAAGTGCGCCAGGGTGCACACAACCCCCCTGCCTCTAATAAAAAAGACCGAATTAAAATTCAGCTCTAAAAATAGGCTCGTTAAATAATTTTTCGATTGCAGGTGCCGAAAAACTTCCAAAATGACTGCAAGAATATCAGAAAAGTTTATTGTGCAATTGAAACTGGAAATTTCTATCACGATTCTTACTGCGCCTGCTGGCATTGTCCAACTCACTATATGGCAATTTATAATGCTAATAAGTGCACAGCTTTTAAAGAATCTCGCGCCTGTTTCAACAGCACAGCTATGCGGCAGTGTCGGAATCCTGTAGATAATAGTACTGAAGGCGAAAAACTTGCTAAATCAGTTATTCAAAAACAGGATATTTCGATTTCGAACATCATCGGATACGTGCTGCTTTGTCTTGTTTTAGTCGCTGCTATTATTTGTATCGCATTCTGGTTTTTCCGTCGTAGACGGAGGCGCCTCAGTAGTCAGAGCAGCTTCAACGAGTCAAGCGACCAAGAAAAAAGGCGTTTAAATAGCAAGGACGGGCCTCAGCCTACATTTCAGCCCAATAATCCGTCAATTGATACTGTTGATGAGACGTCCACTACGCCTAACATACCGGATAATATCGAGAAGTCAAGTTCCGATGCGAATAGTTACGACATTTGAGAGAATGAACTGTATGACTCTTGCGCCACGAGCCCGTTCTGTGTAGTTCAAAGTTCTATGGTAGGGGTTGTAGCCTAGTGATTAAAAGCGTCAGACTCACGAGTGAAAGGTCAGAGGTTCGATTCTCGACCCACTCGAAACAAGCAAGACCTTGAGCAAGACACTTAACTTTGCATTGCTTCAGTTCACCCAGCTGTAAAATGGGTGCCAGCATTAGTTGGGGTAATTGAGCGTGTGTATGTGTGTGCGTGGCAACCCCCCCCCCTTAGTCCTTGGACTGAACAGCCGTACGAAGCCTTCATTTAGAGCGGATGTAATTTTTCCTATTATCATTATTATTATTCATTATGGTTGTGGTTTTTTTCTAATCTGTCTGAAACTGTCTATGGTTAAAGCTGTCGCTTCTGATCTCATTAAAACAGTGCATTATAGAGAAAATATCACCTGTCTACAACTGTCTATGGTTAAAGCTGTCGCTTCTGATCTCATTAAAACAGTGCATTATAGAGAAAATATCATCTGTCTACAACTGTCTATGGTTAAAGCTGTCGCTTCTGATCTCATTAAAACAGTTCATTATAGAGAAAATATCATCTGTCTAAAACTGTCTATGGTTAAAGCTGTCGCTTCTGATCTCATTAAAACAGTGCATTATAGAGAAAATATCATCTGTCTACAACTGTCTATGGTTAAAGCTGTCGCTTCTGATCTCATTAAAACAGTGCATTATAGAGAAAATATCATCTGTCTACAACTGTCTATGGTTAAAGCTGTCGCTTCTGATCTCATTAAAACAGTGCATTATAGAGAAAATATCATCTGTCTACAACTGTCTATGGTTAAAGCTGTCGCTTCTGATCTCATTAAAACAGTGCATTATAGAGAAAATATCATCTGTCTACAACTGTCTATGGTTAAAGCTGTCGCTTCTGATCTCATTAAAACAGTTCATTATAGAGAAAATATCATTTTAAGTACATATGGAAAATTAATATATATTTCCATATTCTCCAGTTTAATCTGATTCATTTTTTTAAATGCACCCCCCACTACGACTCGAATCATGCTAATTTTTGCAATATTCGTTCTCATTTATTTATATAATGTAGATATTTTTCTACTCATTTATCGAACACAGAACTGTTCTTTTACTTATTCCTAACGATAAAAGATGTGCAATAAATTATTATTAAACATTGTTTATCCTTTTAATTGATTCTTTTTTCCTTTACTTTGTCTGTAAAGTCGGTTAGTTTAATTACTTGGTAGCTATAGTTATTTCCTTTCTTACTATCATCCCATTATGCCATCACCATTTTTATATACTTATTACTTTTATACTGCTTTACTATTTTGGCACTTTAAGTGTACTTAAAAATAAAGGTATGATATTTACTTTAAGTTTGGCGAATTTCGCTGATTAAGTTATTAACGAGCTATATTTGCTTTCTTTGCAAGTGTCAAATAAATTCATTGCGGTCATTAATATCTTCGTGTAGATATTTGTTTACGATTCATTTAATACAAGATAAAACTACTATTATGTAGTAACTAACAGAAAATTATTAGAGAAAAAAATGAACTTCCTGAGCACCTGGTTTCTTAAAAATGTTTTGAAAAGCTTTCGTATTTGTTGTACAACAGCTATTTTAGTTAATGATTTATAGTGACAATAGCAACCCTGTAGCATCGTGTGTTGGTCCAATCCAAGGGGCGGCAAAATTTCTTTATCTCAAGGACCAGATAAAGAATTCAAGCTCATGGCTGCGAGCCAGGTGCGACAGGGAAATGAGAGGAAATAAATGAGAGATAAGAGGAAAGATAAGATATGGAAATACTCGTAAGAGAGGAGAGGGGAGATAAGAGAGGAAAGGAGAGGAGGAAGAGAAGAGGAGAGGCGAGGAGAGAGAAGATAAGATGAGGAAAAAGAGGATAGAAGAGAACTGAGAAGAGCCAGAGAGCTAAGAAGGTTTGCTCTTCTCTACCAATCAACCAATCGATCTGTCTGTCTACCACTCTACCCGTCCATCTATCTATCTATGTATCTATCTATCTATCTATGTATCTATCTTTCTATCTATCTATCTATCTTTCTATCTATCTATCTATCTATCTATCTATCCATCTGTGTATCTATCTATCTATCTATCTATCTATCTATCTATCTATCTATCTATTTATCTATCTATCTATCTGTCTGTCTATCTATCTATTTGTCTGTCTATCTATCTATCTATCTATCTATCTATCTATCTATCTATCTGTGTATCTATCTATCTATCTATCTATCTATCTATCTATCTATCTATCTATCAATCTACCTATCTATCTATCTATCTATCTATCTATCTATCTATCTATCTATCTATCTATCTATCTATCTATCTATCTATCTATCTATCTATCTATCTATCTATCTATCTATCTATCTATCTATCTATCTATCTATCTATCTATCTATCAATCTACCTATCTATCTATCTATCTATCTATCTATCTATCTATCTATCTATCTATCTATTTATCTATCTATCTATCTATCTATCTATCTATCTATCTATCTACCTGTCCATCTATCTATCTATCTATCTATCTGTGTATCTATCTATCTGTCTATCTATCTATCTATCTATCTATCTATCTATCTATCTATCTATCTATCTGTGTATCTATCTATCTGTCTATCTATCTATCTATCTATCTGTGTATCTATCTATCTATCTATCTATCTATCTATCTGTGTATCTATCTATCTATCTATTTATCTATCTTCTATCTATCTATCTACCTATCTATCTATCTATCTATCTATCTATCTATCTATCTATCTATCTATCTATCTATCTACCTATCTATCTATCTATCTATCTATCTATCTATCTATCTATCTATCTATCTATCAATCTACCTATCTATCTATCTATCTATCTATCTATCTATCTATCTATCTATCTATTTATCTATCTATCTATCTATCTATCTATCTATCTATCTACCTGTCCATCTATCTATCTATCTATCTATCTGTGTATCTATCTATCTGTCTATCTATCTATCTATCTATCTATCTATCTATCTATCTATCTATCTATCTATCTGTGTATCTATCTATCTGTCTATCTATCTATCTATCTATCTGTGTATCTATCTATCTATCTATCTATCTATCTATCTGTGTATCTATCTATCTATCTATTTATCTATCTTCTATCTATCTATTTGTCTTTCTATCTATCTATCTATCTATCTATCTATCTATTTATCTATTTATCTATCTTACACAAACCTTAGCTGGATTGCCGGATTGCATTTGTGAAGTTTCAATGGACCCGAACGCCGGATAGAGAGGCTTCGAGGGCCGGAGTCAAACCACAGACCACAGTAGATGCCATAGAAATCATATGCCATAAGATCGCGCGTAACTTTGCCACACGTAGTCTCTTCTCTCCTAACTTTTCAGTCATCAACCAGCGAATTCTCGTCGTTAGGCTTAAAGCCTTGGCTGCTGAGTCAGCTCTCGGCTCTGTCAATCACAAAGCCAACTCCTGTGCAGAGGGACTGCATCCCGGCTGTGCTGGCTGGTCGGGATGTGATTGGCTGCGCTGAGACCGGCTCCGGCAAGACCCTGGCCTTCGCCCTGCCTATCATGCACCAACTGCTGGACGATCCGGTTGGTCCGTACGCTCTGGTTGTCACCCCGACTAGGGAGCTGGCCTTTCAGATTACTGATCAGCTGCGGGTTCTGTGCCAGGCGCTCAACTTCCGACTGCTCACCGTGACTGGCGGGCGGGATGTGGTTGAGCAGGGCCGGATGTTGGCAGCCAGGCCGCATTTCATTGTTGGGACGCCTGGTATGAAGGGGAATTTGGATAAATACATAGATAGATAGATAGATAGATAGATAGATAGATAGATAGATACACAGATAGATAGATAGATAGATAGATAGATAGATAGATAGATAGATAGATAGATAGATACACAGATAGTAGATAGCGAGAAAGAGCGAGCGATCCAATCAGCCAATCAATCAAGCTGAAAGCACGCACACAAGATCACCGGAAACGATTAAGGCAGCTGGAAAGCCAATGGGCGCGGTAAGCGCTTTTATCCAGAGGAACTACCTGCTGGAACCAGCCATGCCGAACGAAAATCAGACTACTCAAGTAGTGCAAAAGAGTACGTGCAACTACCGAGAAATCTAATTTTCGTAACCGCTCTATCTAAGATAGATAGATAGATAGACAGATAGATAGATAGATAGATAGATAGATAGATAGATAGATAGATAGATAGATAGATATATAGATACACAGATAGATAGATAGATAGATAGATGGATAGATAGATAGATAGATAGATAAATAGATAGATAGATAGATAGATAGATAGATAGATAGAAAGATAGATAGATAGATAGATAGATAGAAAGATAGAAAGATAGATAGATAGATAGATAGATAGATAGATAGATAGATAGATAGATGGACAGGTAGAGTGGTAGACAGACAGATCGATTGGTTGATTGATAGGTACTCATAAGACAAATGAACAGATGCATTGATTTTGAATTATTGACATTAATTTGATCCTCGCAGGCCGACTCGCCGATCACGTGCGCAGCAATTCGTCAGATTTGCACTTTTCCAGCCTTCGCTACCTCATCCTGGACGAGGCCGATCGCCTACTAGAAGACAATTTCGGTCGCGATCTGGCAGCCATAGTTGAGGCCGTGCCGGCAGACAGACAGACGCTGCTGTTTAGCGCCACCTACACAGAAGCGGTGAGCGCAGCTCTGGCGACTGCAGCAGCTGGAGAAGACGGAGAAACTACCGACGAAGGAGAAGCGAAGTCCAAACGTCGACAGCCGCCATTCGTGTTCAACAGTTCAGCTGCAGAAGTTGATGACATTTCCGCTGCATCAGCGTCAGGGTCGGGCAGTTCGGGGGCGCGCTTGCCGGAGTCCTTGAACCAGTACTACTGCCTGATGCCCGCCCAGGTCAAGGACGCGTTTCTAATACACATTGTGTCGGATTTCCTGGCTAAGAATCCGACTTCATTGATTGTGGTGTTCACTAACAAGTGTAAATGGTGTCACCTGCTTGGTTTGATGTTTAAAGCGCTTGGACTGGACTCTGCTCTGCTGCATTCCGCCCTGACTCAGCGGCAGCGGTTGGACTCTCTGGCTAGGTTCAAGTCTAACCAGGTGGGTGCTTGGTCTGATAGACTCCATCTGTGTGTGTTTTGTAGGTTTATACTTATGTAGGTATGTCACTCGCAATTGCGAGTAAAGAGCGTTTACTCTGTTTTCAGTAGTTTGTATCTGCGCAGTGTCACTTAAATTTAATGTGATAGCCAAAATTTCATTTCCTCTTTCTCGAGGTTAGCCGCCTCAGGAGATCTGGGTAAAGAATGTACACAGATGAACGCAAAACGGACGAAACACAGTCTAGAGGCAAGACTAATCTAGCTCAGCCAATGAGAGAGCAGCAAGGAGAGAGAGGTCTAAGTCAGACGGACGAAACTCAGCCTAGGGGGCAGGCCCAATCTAGCTCAGCCAATGAGAGAGCAGCAAGGAGAGAGGGCAAAGTCAGACGGACGAAACTCAGCATAGGGGGCAGGCCCAATCTAGCTCAGCCAATGAGAGAGCAGCAAGGAGAGAGGGCAAAGTCAGACGGACGAAACTCAGCCTAGGGCGCAGGCCCAATCTAGCTCAGCCAATGAGAGAGCAGCAAGGAGAGAGGGCAAAGTCAGACGGACGAAACTCAGCCTAGGGCGCAGGCCCAATCTAGCTTAGCTCACTTTTGAGGTCTAAACTGGAGTCTTGCTCCATTCCACTGATCATCGAACACATAATAATTTCCAGCTAGTACACCGGGTATATAGCGAGTTTGACTTTCTCATCTAGTCAGACATGCTGTGCTGACAATAAGCAAACCATTGTAAGCTGATAAAGTATATATAAATTTTGTAAAAACACCATAGCCAACCAGGTTTAGCTAGCGCGAGTGTTGGATTCGAATTTGATAAAGAAATTTCGCTAGAGATGTGACTTTACAGTGAAAGTCACTACTTTCCTATTTTACCTGTGTTACCTGATGTCTAACACATCTCAGTACCTAGTGGCATCTTCCCCGACAATTTTAGGTACGCGTACTCATCTCCACCGATGTGGGCAGCCGCGGCCTTGACATCCCCCTAGTGGACTTGGTCATCAGTCACAACGTGCCCACAAGGCCCAAGGACTATGTGCACAGGTGCGGACGCACCGCACGCGCTGGCCGCCCTGGCACTGCCATCCTGCTTGCCAACCAATTCGAACTGGCCCTATTAAAAGATGTCGAACGCTTAATTGATCGTCGCCTAGAAGAAATGAAAGTTGATGAAGCGCAGGTGGCCAAGATTGTTACGGATGTTGTGGTCGCCCGTCGCGAAGCGGAAATCCGGCTTGACGAGCTCAGGTTTGATGAGAAACGCGAGGAGCGCAGAGAGAAGCAGCAGTTTGTTGAGTGCCAGCGCCAGCTCATGATGCAGGAGGATGGAGCTAGTGCAGCTGGGCCTTCCAGGCCTTCTAGCAAGCACCAGAAGCCCAAGAAGCGACCCAAAGGTGTCAGCAAGGCTTTAGCAAAGAAAAAGTCGCTCAAAGTGGCAAACGTTCGGCAGAAAGGCAACAGTAACTGAGTCCTGGCATTTCATTGTTGTGAAACTTTCTCGCTCCAGCTTCTCTTGGGTTTTAAATTCAACAATTACGATAGTAAATAAACAGTCTTCGCTGTTGAACCACGTCTTAAGAAAATTTCTGCGTTCGAAAATATTTTTGATGGATTTTTCTGAGTTTCAGTTATTTCATTTATAACCTCTTAAAACCCCAATTTAAAGATGGCTCGTTGAAAACGATACCGTGACAATAATCGCTAGTTGCAAAAAATTCTCTAGTGATCTACTAGCGACTCAATTGTGACTTTTTAATGACTCAAGCACGTCCAATGTGACGGAGAGTCGTCTGTTGCGTCGCGTGACTTGTAGAATCCTAAAAGAGTCGCGAAAGGGTCGTCCAAGAATCGTTGCGATGGCGCTCAATTTCGCCAGAGATGTGACTCTAATTCGTCGATCAAGCGACGCAAATGCGCTTCAAACACAACTCAGTGACTAGATACAGTCGACTCTAGCATGCCTCAAATACGACTCTATATGGCCCCATAGTCGCAGACCATAAAACACTTCAAATTGACTCTGACGTCTTTTGAGCGACTTGTAACCGTGACGACATCTCGGACGTCGTTTTAGAGTTGAAAACTTGTTCAGGCTACTTGCTAGTAGCATCAACGAGATCTGATTTTGTAGAGATCTTACATGTATATGTACTTTGAGCATGCAGGCACGGTCTGGGTCTGAATATTTGATGATAAACTGTGAATTATGGCCGCTGGGATCGAACGATCCCCGCTTAACAAGTTTTATTGACTTCATTTCCTGAGCGTTGCTGTTGGCAAGCACTCGGATTTGGCATGATTGGCACACTGCATGCGTTTTTTCAAGTGTTGGCAGACTTTATAGTAGCTAGTGGGGATTAATTAACATTGGCGAAGATCCTACTGAGCTTGCAGTATGACCTGCTCATGCTTTTGAGGGCTCAACAAGATTGTCAAGTCGAGTTCTGAGCCATACCGTACAAAATAGCCACACCCTACATAAAAATCAATACAACACATTCACATACCTAGGGGTATGCTATCAGTGCAATGATATATAAATATACAGAAGTCGTATACATATATAGATGCAAGCCACACCTGTTATGTGAATTTGGCTTTACAAAATTCGTAGTCCCTTTAGGAGCTGGGTCAAATGACAATTATTTCTAGCAATTACTGGGTTCTGGGTTGCTTTTTGCTAATGGTTGTGTCTTGGCCAAATGTGCATTTACTGCCAATGAGATACGCGAAGTCCATTATTTAGTATTTCAATAATGAGACGGCTTGACGGCTAAAGCATTCACAATGGAAATGTAGAAACTCTACAGTAGTATAAGGTTGGCAAACTGCGAAGCCTCTCTATCCGCGGCCCGGTTTGCTTTCACAAACGCGAAATTTCACAACCGTAAATCACCTACTTTCATAAACGCGAACTTCATAAGCGCGAAACTTCACAACCCGCTAAATCACATACTTTCATGAGCGCTAAACTTCACAAACGTGAAACTTCACAACCGCTAAATGTCATCTACTTTCACAACCGCGAAACTTCACAACCGCTAAAAAGACTGTTTGTTGTATATGAAAGTAAATGCAAAAATTTTAGCGTTTGTGAAGTTTCGCGGTTGTGAAAGTAAATGACATTTAGCGGTTGTGAAATTTCGCGGTTGTGAAGTTTCGCGGTTGTGAAGTTTCGCGTTTGTGAAGTTTCGCGGTTATGAAGTTTCGCGGTTGTGAAAGTAAATGACATTTAGCGGTTGTGAAATTTCGCGGTTGTGAAGTTTCGCGGTTGTGAAGTTTCGCGTTTGTGAAGTTTCGCGGTTATGAAGTTTCGCGGTTGTGAAAGTAAATGACATTTAGCGGTTGTGAAGTTTCGCGGTTGTGAAGTTTCGCGGTTGTGAAATTTCGCGTTTGTGAAACCCACCCCGCGGCCCATGGGTTATTTTAAAGCTTCGTGCGAATAGCGATCCGGCTCTTCTTATAGCTTTCTTCTCTCGTCTTTCCCATATTTCTCATCACATCGATCATCTCTAATATTTCATCTCTTCTCGTTTTCTTATCCCATCAATCATCGCGATCTCATCTCATCTTTCCTCTCCTTCGCTTTTCTCATCCCATCTCTCATATTTCCTCCATTTCCCTTTTCTCATCCCATCTCTCGTCTCTCTCATCTTTCCTCTCTTCTCTTTTTCCCATCCCATCTCTCACCTGTCTCATCTTTCCTCTCTTCTCTTTTTCCCATCCCATCTCTCATCTGTCTCATCTTTCCTCTCTTCTCTTTTTCCCATCCCATCTCTCATCTGTCTCATCTTTCCTCTCTTCTCTTTTTCCCATCCCATCTCTCATCTGTCTCATCTTTCCTCCACTTCCCTTATCTCATGCCATCGCTCATCTATCTCATCCTTCCTCTCTTCTCTTTTTTCAAATCTTATCTTTCATCTCTCTCATCTTTTCTCTTTTTGCCTTTCTCTTTTTCTTCCACCTCTCTCTCCTTTCATCCTATCTCTCATCTCATCGATCCTTTCTCGCCCCTCTCTTCTCGCGATCTGTATAGTCTCAACTCTCACATCCTCTTGCAGTCATTTGCTAGATTATCTTTATCTGGCCATTTTGAGCTATGTACGAGTAGTGTTCAATAAAGCGACGTGTAAATTATAAATATGTTTTATTAAACTACATGTATATAATTTGGCAATGTGCCAAAATCTCGTACCAGCCTACAGTCAAAATAGAAATTATTAATAAATAAATGCAAATTTTGCTCTGTCTTTATCCTATAGCTCTCTCTGCAGGAATTTTAGCTGGGAAAAGTATTGCTACTACTTATAATTTACGTCAAGGCCGTCAAATACTGTAAACTCGTGTAGTTCTTAAGTGCCTGTGTGAACTGAATCCTGTCGGTCCACAGCACGCCATTAGCCACTGTCGCAGGAAACTCTCAAGCAACTTCCTTAAAAGACCTTCCTTAAATACTTCTATAGTCTGAGCTTATTGTCCAAAACACAGTTTATTATTAACTGCATGCTGATTGTGACTGTGTATATAAGAACCGCGTGAGTGACTGATTAAAGGTGACAGTGAAAGGCAAGAAAAGTGTCTGAGCGGAGTGTTGAAAGCCCCCCCCCCAACAACAGCTGTGTTGAATAAAAATTTACACAAATGAAAGTATTTTACTTTCTTTGGCGTTTCTATAGTTTCCCCTAGCAGCACCAATCATTGTTTTCATTTGATTCTTTCAAATTTATTGCACGTACTATTTTCATTGTAGATTGAATCAGTTCAACTAGTTCAACTAGTCTAGTTCAACTTTTACGTTTGAGATTCTATGCGTGTGAAATATATTGGGTGTGGAACTATGGGGTTGTTGGATCTATGGGATGTGGGATCTATGGGATGTGTGATCTATGGGGTGTGGGATCTATGGAGTGTGTGATCTATGGAGTTGTGGGATCTATGGGGTTGTGGGATCTATGGGATGTGGGATCTATGTGGTGTGTGATCTATGGGGTGTGGGATCTATGGAGTGTGTGATCTATGGGGTTGTGGGATCTATGGGATGTGGGATCTATGGGATGTGGGATCTATGGGATGTGGGATCTATGGGGTGTGTGATCTATGGGGTGTGGGATCTATGGAGTGTGTGATCTATGGGGTTGTGGGATCTATGGGATGTGTGATCTATGGGGTGTGGAACTATGGGGTTGTGGGATCTATGGGGTTGTGGGATCTATGGAGTGTGTGATCTATGGGGTTGTGGGATCTATGGGGTTGTGGGATCTATGGGGTTGTGGGATCTATGGGGTTGTGGGATCTATGGGGTTGTGGGATCTATGGGGTTGTGGGATCTATGGGGTTGTGGGATCTATGGGGTGTGGGATCTATGGGGTGTGGGATCTATGGGATGTGTGATCTATGGGATGTGTCATCTATGGGGTGTGGGATCTATGGGATGTGTGATCTATGTGGTGTGGGATCTATGGGATTGTCGGATCTATGAGGTGTGGGATCCATGGGGTGTGGGATCTATGGGGTGTGGGATCTATGGGGTGTGGGATCTATGGGGTGTGGGATCTATGGGGTGTGGGATCTATGGGGTGTGAGATCTATGGGGTGTGGGATCTATGGGGTGTGTGTGATCTATGGGGTGCGGGATCCATAGGGTGGGTGATCCATTGGTTGTGTGATCTATGAGGTATGGCATCTATGGGGTGTGGGATCTGTGGGGTTTGGGATCTATGGTGTGTGGCATTTAAGGGGTACGCTGTCTGTGTGGTATATCTATGGTGTATAAGTCAATCAATGTGATATTTAGTCCTAGTGGGTTCAAGATTGAAGGTAAATTTTGATAAAGTTGTGACATGCTCCTCTGCGCAAGTACACTACAGTACTAATGCTGATTTTTCAGTAGCCACTGCAAAAAGATGCATGTTGGATTGAGAAAAATATAACTAACTGAGGAGGAGCTGAGCTAAAAACGCCCCAGTCCAGCCGTCGCCAGATCCATCCGGTTTTAACACTGTACAGCAGAATCCTAATCTATCTGTCCGTCTGTCTCTGTCTCGGGGCCTGAGCTGTATACTCCTCCCCAATGGCGTGCAGCTTGGCACGGATAGAGAAGGCGAACAGAGCCATGTGTGAAGATGGAGAGGGCCACTGAGTACACTATAAATCCATACCTTCAGACGTCTCCCAATCTGTCTTCCCTCTTAGTACGCGAGCTTTGCTAGTACATGTGAGAAGGCCTTGAAAGTCGCCATGGCTTGGGAGATACACTTACAGATAGAGTCTGCATGGGTCTAATTGAGACTTGGCCTGCAGGAGAGAGAGGGTGGAAAGGGAAGGGGAAAATTGACAGCTTAAGGGATTTGAACGGGGACTCAGTTCCTCGGCTTTTTTGCGCACTGGATTGTGACCGCACGGAGAGAAAGGGAGAGTCGGGGAGAGTCGGGGAGGGCCCTCTCAAAGCCCTCCGTTCACCCCAGAAGCCTCGAGAGGGTCCAACCACCGTTGAGCAGAGCTGAGAGCTCAAACGTAAATGTACTTCTGCCTCAGACCAAATGCTGTTTATCTCTGTATATAAATATAGCCATAGGCTAGCGTGTGCGGTAAAGGTTGAAGGCTGTTTTGGAGAGACAGACAGCCCAGTTTATGGTAGTTGTCTGACTTCTGTACCAGACTCCGCCTGCTCTTCATCACCATATTTTTACAGTCTATTCCTCAATCTCCACGGACACGATAGAGACCGCATGGCAACGGCTCGTCTGGATCGGTTTGTCCGGGAAAATTTCCAGCAGCTCAGGTGCAATAAATACGTGAAAAGCCAGGAGAGGTAAGTGACTTTAAATTGCGTAATTGTCAATGCAATTTGGCAGAATTTCCGAAAATATAACTGCGAAAATATTGACAATAATATATTTCAATTTCCTTAGCTCATAAAAAAGCTTCCATCATTTCTTCGTGCTTACTTGCAAGTAGTTGTTATAGTAGAATCATAAAGCATAAATAAATACGAAATGTTATTTTAAATCAAACGTTTTTCTAATTTGTATAAAAATTGAAACATTTAAGCTAAATTTAGAAAACAGAGATAATCTTTCTTAACTAACAGGCGAAAAATACCCTTTGACCCACAGGCGAAATCCTCATTTGCTCCAAAGTTGGAATACCCCCTGACTCAAGGGTAGAATCCTATTTGACCCATATTGGAAATCCCTTCTGACCCACAGGTGGAATGACGGTTGACCCACCAGTGCAAATCTCACTTGACCCACAGTTTTAATCTCCGGTCTTTGACCTACAGGTAGAATCCTCTTCGACCCACGTTTAAAATCCCATTTGACCTACGATTTGAATTCCCTTTGACTCACGGTTAGAATCCCCTTTGAACCACAGGTAAAATCCCATTTGACCCATGCTTAGAATCCCATTTGACTCACAGGTAAAATCCCATTTGACCCACAGGTAAAATTCCAGTTTACCCACGCTTAGAATCCCATTTGACTCACAGGTAAAATCCCATTTTACCCACAGGTAAAATCCCATTTGACCCACAGGTGAAATCCCATTTGACCCACGCTTAGAATCCCATTTGACTCACAGGTAAAATCCCATTTGACCCACAGGTGAAATCCCATTTGACCCACAGGTAAAATCCCATTTGACCCACAGGTAAAATCCCATTTGACCCACGCTTAGAATCCCATTTGACTCACAGGTAAAATCCCATTTGACCCACGCTTAGAATCCCATTTGACTCACAGGTAAAATCCCATTTGACCCACAGGTGAAATCCCATTTGACCCACAGGTGAAATCCCATTTGACCCACAGGTGAAATCCCATTTGACCAATAATCTTACAGACGCCCCAAATTTTCTCTTAATTCCCCCACGCTGTGCAGCGAAGAGCGAATCTGCGGTTGCAACCGCGACGAACGATGGCATGCGGACTGCGGAGTCCCGGTGACCCCCCTGCCGTCCAGAGAGGGAGCCGCAGCAGACGGACCACTGCAGTGGGACAGCGCCGCCTGCTGCCTGCGCCTGCCCACTAACGCTCACGGCAGGATAAAATTTCGCGGCTTTGGCCGGCTGAGGAGCGCCAACTGCCCGAAGGTGCGGACTGGGGTGGACTGGGGTGGACCGGGATGGATTAGGGTGGACTGGGGTGGACTGGGGTGGATTAGGGTGGACTGGGGTGGACTGGGGTGGATTAGGGTGGACTGGGGTGGACTGGGATGGACTGGGGTGGATTAGGGTGGACTGGGGTGGACTGGGATGGATTGGGGTGGACTGGGGGTGAACTGGGATGGACTGAGGTGGACTGGGGGTGGACTGGGGTGGACTGGGGTGGATTGGGGTGGACTGGGGGTGGACTGGGATGGATTGGGGGTGGACTAGGGTTGACTGGGGTGGATTGGGTGGACTGGGGGTGGACTGGGATGGATTGGGGTGGACTGGGATGGATTGGGGGTGGACTGGGATGGATTGGGGTGGACTGGGATGGATTGAGGTGGACTGGGATGAACTGAGGTGGACTGGGGTGGACTGAGGTGGACTGGGGTGGACTGGGGTGGACTGGGATGGATTGGGATGGACTGGGGGACTCTCATTGAAGTCCCCTCTCTTTACTCGACCAACCCTAGCACTCATTAACTCACTCACTCACTCACTCACTTATCACTGAATCCTACTCTCAGTTCATCCGGATCCAGTCAACAGGAATAGACATGGAGGCCCTGTGGGCGCTGCTCACAGACAAGGACAAGTGGGCCCTGCCCTACCCGGATTTCGTGCTCAGCGTAAACGGCGGTGCCGGCAATTTTCTCGGCTTCTCAAGAAAATTCTCCGAGAAGCTGAAGGCTGCAGTGTTGAACATCACGGCTGGAGTGAGGAGTGAGTCGCGGTGCATGCTTAGACTATGATGCTATTACTCAGTGACTCCCTGATCCAATCACTGCCTGACCCAATGACTCCCTGACCCAATGACTCCCTGACCCAATGACTCCCTGACCCAATGACTCCCTGACCCAATGACTCCCTGACCCAATGACTCCCTGACCCAATGACTCCCTGACCCAATGACTCCCTGACCCAATGACTCCCTGACCCAATGACTCCCTGACCCAATGACTCCCTGACCCAATGACTCCCTGACCCAATGACTCCCTGACCCAATGACTCCCTGACCCAATGACTCCCTGACCCAATGACTCCCTGACCCAATGACTCCCTGACCCAATGACTCCCTGACCCAATGACTCCCTGACCCAATGACTCCCTGACCCAATGACTCCCTGACCCAATGACTCCCTGACCCAATGACTCCCTGACCCAATGACTCCCTGACCCAATGACTCCCTGACCCAATGACTCCCTGACCCAATGACTCCCTGACCCAATGACTCCCTGACCCAATGACTCCCTGACCCAATGACTCCCTGACCCAATGACTCCCTGACCCAATGACTCCCCTATTCTAACTAATCTCACATAAAATCCCTGTTTCCAGAGGTGTGGATTTTCACCCACGGCTTTAACGTGGGCGTCGCGGGCCAGTTCGGTCAGGTGCTTGAACAAGCCAGCTTTGTTGGCAGCGATGTGTCCAATATTTTCCTAATCGGCATCAGCACCTGGGGCAACATCTACAACAATCAAATGCTGGAGGACGATGAGAACTATTCCAAGGTGACCTTGATTTGTGCATTGCAAGAATTTGGATAGCTAAACTATCGCGGGAGAAATTATTGGGATCTAAGTGGTTGGATTTAGCAAATTTGGATCTAGAGGATTGGCATCTAGGGGGCTGGGATCTAGGGGGTTGGGATCTAGGGTTCGGGATCTAGGGGGTTGGGCTCTAGGGTTCGGGATCTAGGGGGTTGGGCTCTAGGGGGCTGGGATCTATAGTGTTCGGATCTAGGGGTTGGGATCCCTAGGGTCGGGATCTATAGGGTTATGATCTAAGGGGTTGGGATCTAGGGTGTGGATCTAAGGGGTTGGGATCTTAGGGGGTTGGTATACAGGGAGTTCAGATCCAGTTTTAGACTGTAGAATCAGTTTATCGTCAGGAGGTTTTAATTATTAGAATGAATAAATACCTGAGCTTGTTAGGAATAGAAATATTGGGATAATCAGGGTTGGAGCAGTTCAGTGGTAAACATTCACATTCATTTGTGGCGGAATTTTAGCATCCTCAGGGTTATTTTTAGCATTTGGATAATTGGGATAATTTTCCCTCCTCAGGGCGGCGCCACTCTTCCTGGTGAGCACATGCGCCGCTATGACTACGAGAAGGGCGAGCTGGACAAAGACTCCTCCTTGAAGAGGCTGGACAAGAACCACACTCACTTCATCATGGTTGACGACGGTTCCGAGGGCTGCAGCGGTCGGGAGATTCAATTGCGCACGGAGCTGGAGAAGTTCGTGGTCACCAAGATGAGGACCATCGGGGCCCGGTCTGGCAGGCCCTGCATCCCGCCTGTGGTGCAGCTGTGCGTCGAGGGAGGCAAGTTCACCCTGCTCACGGCTGCTCAGGCTGCTCAGGAGGGCACTCCGGTCATCGCCGTCCGGGGCAGCGGTCGAGCTGCGGACCAGCTGGTCTGGGCTGACGAGGTTCGCCGGCTCCCAGCCGCGAGTCGGCCCTCGGAGGCGGAGGTTCGCGCCCAGATCAAGCATCTCATAGGCGAGTTCGTCAACACGAGCGGCCCGATGGAGCGGAGAGCTCTGGAGAAGGCGCTGTTCCGGTTCGCGTACGAATCGACCGAGGCCTTTCCCATGGACCTGCTGACCGTGTTTGACCCTATTGAGGACACCGACTTGAGCAGGTCCGTGCTTTACCTGGTGTTCCGGCACCCAGACTTTAAGGACGATACTATGACTCAGGTGAAGGATTTAATTCTTGGCTTTCGTGTGGGGTCTCATTATCATACACCTGTTCTATGCACAGGGATCTCATTATCACACCTGTTCTATGCACAGGGATCTCATTATCACACCTGTTCTATGCACAGGAGTCTCATTATCATACACCTGTTCTATGCACACGAGTCTCATTAATCATACTGCACAGGTATCACAGACCTAATCAAACGAGCTTTTACCTGTCCAAACCAGGTGGTCCTGGCCATGTCCTGGGATCGAGCGGATATCGCGGAGTCTGAGATTTTCTCCGCCATCAGCGAGTCTCAGCTGAGGGAGCTCAACATGAACCGGCTGTTCATCAAGGCGCTGATGTACCAGCAGAAGGGCTTCATTGAGCTGTTCATGGACTACGGTGTGTCAGCCGTGAATGTGCTCAATAGGGAGAGAATGGAAAGGCTCTACCTCAAGGTTTGCAGCTATTAATTTAATGATCTACATAAGTTCTGATTTGTTTTACCTAACAGATTGTAGACTAAACCATTTTAAAATGTCATCTTTCAGTTCATCACTCAGGGAACTCAGCAGTCTGAGCGGCTGTTGGCAAGACTTATTCAGACTAGGGTGAGAATTCTGCATACATTTTGGATTATCTGTGGGGTCATGTAGGATTATTGTGGGATTATCTGTGGGATCAGGTGAGATTATTATTGGATTATCTGTGGGATCAGGTGGAATTATTGGATTTTTTGTGGGATCATGGAGGATTATTGGACTATCTGTGGGATCATGGAGGATTATTGGACTATCTGTGGGATCATGGAGGATTATTGGACTATCTGTGGGATCATGTGGGATTATTTGATTATCTGTGGGATCATGGAGGATTATTGGACTATCTGTGGGATCATGGAGGATTATTGGACTATCTGTGGGATCATGGAGGATCATTGGATTATCTGTGAGATCATGTGGGATTATTGGATTATCTGTGAGATCATGTGGGATTATTGGATTATCTGTGGGATCATGGAGGATTATTGGATTATCTGTGGGATCATGGAGGATCATTGGATTATCTGTGAGATCATGTGGGATTATTGGATTATCTGTGGGATCATGGATTATTATTGGATTATTAGTGGATTATCTGTGGGATCATGTGAGAATATTATTGGATTTTTTGTGGGATCATGTAGGATTATTGGATTATTTGTGGGATCATGTAGGATTATTGGATTATTAGTGGGATCATGGAGGATTACTCGTATTGGATTATCTGCGGAATCATATTGAATCAGAAATCCTTCATGATTAGTGTTTAAGTACCCACTTTGAAATTCTGGATTAAACGAAAGGTGAAATGTCGGATTATCAGCCTACAATTAACGATTTGTACCTGAAAATCTACATTAATTCCGCTTGCCCATTCGGCAGGACAACATGGAGTCCTGCAAGTGCTCTGGAGGCGCCCAAAAGCCGCACAAATTTTCCATGTCATGCGGCATCGAGGAGAAGGAAATTCTGTTATTAATCGGCAGGATTATTAAAACTCTGACTAATGATGTACTCGATAATATCTACACGGAAGGTAGGTCATCTGTGCATAGTGTACTAATGGCTAGCATTGGTTGGTTGACAGGTGTGATGTCTGATTGACAGGTGTGATGTCTGATTGACAGGTGTGATATTTGATTGACAGGTGTGATATCTGATTGACAGGTATGATCTCTGATTGATAGGTATGATCTCTGATTGACAGGTATGATCTCTGATTGACAGGTGTGATGTCTGATTGACAGGTGCGATATCTTATTGACAGGTATGATCTCTGATTGACAGGTGTGATCTCTGATTGATAGGTATGATCTCTGATTGACAGGTGTGATGTCTGATTGATAGGTATGATCTCTGATTGACAGGTATGATCTCTGATTGATAGGTATGATCTCTGATTGACAGGTATGATCTCTGATTGACAGGTGTGATGTCTGATTGACAGGTGCGATATCTTATTGACAGGTATGATCTCTGATTGACAGGTGTGATCACTGAAGACATTCTGAGAGATAGGATCAATGTAAATAATAATGTCGATTTAGATTATAATACCAAGTTTCTCACCTGTCGTTATCCCAACAGCCTACCTGACCGACAACCCGTCAGCTGACCCCACCAAGGACCTCTATCCGCCGAGAAAGCGCGACGGATCGCGCAAGTTCAACCTGCAGGATCTGTTCATCTGGGCCATTCTGTGCCACAACATGGAGCTGGCCGTGCTGTTCTGGAAGAACGGCAAGAACCAGATTAGCACAGCTCTGATTGGCCGCCTGCTGCTGCAGCACATGGCCGAAGATGCCGACTCAAACGACGAGATGGAGCTGAAATCCGTGTTCGAAGCCGATTCGCAACGCTTCGAGGAGCTGGCCCTGGGCGTTCTCGCCAAGTGCTACGAGCGCAATCGCGACATCACCAAAGCTGTGCTCATCAGGGAGCTGCCGATGTGGAACAGCCAGACTCCGCTGGCCATTGCTGAGGGTAGCCAGTGCCTGGACTTCATGCACCACTCCTCTGTGCAGGTTTGTGCTGCTGGGCGTCTTAGCGTTAGCGACACTGTGCGCAGGCGCTCTGATGTGCCAGCGGCTAAGGCTCGATTCCAAGTGCAGTCACATTAATTTGGGACTACAATTGGTGCAATTAACGGCCTTGGGGGCCAACCCCTAGGGCACAGTGAAGTGCACATAGTGTGTGCCTGTGCGTATGACTGCGTACGTATCCTATCGTCTATCGTATGGGATGATAGAAAAATACTTTGATAATTATACCATCCACCTTGCAGGACCTGCTGACCATGATCTGGATGGGCGGCATGGTAACCAACACGGCCACCTGGAGAATTATCACCTGCCTCTTCCTGCCCTTTCTAACGCCATTCCTGATCTTCAAGACCCACCGGAAATTCAACTACATGCACATTCACGAGTGGTGCAAGCAGGAGAGAAGCAAGCTCAACCAGTCAACCGTGTCCCTGGACAACCAGGAAAAAGCTCGCCTCATCAACGTGCTCGAAGATGTCCAAGTCGTTGACAAATCCGCAGTCAACACCCGCGAATACCTGGAGACAATCATGGTCGACGAGGTGGTCGAATCTCTGGAAGTCAGCCTGAAAACTCGACAGCAGATGCGGATGGAAAGCCTCTACCAGAAGCGACAGGGCTTCATGAACTTGTCGTTTCTATCCTGTCTACAGCTGTTCTTCATGTCTCCGCTGGTAAAGTGCATCTTGAACTGTCTGTCCACTCTGATGTTCCTCTCCATGCTGTCCTACATTGTCCTGGTGGAGCTGGGCCAGCGCTGCGACCCAGCAAGCCGCTACACTGGACTGAATGGTTCATCTTCATGTGGGTTCTGCAGTTCATGGCCGAGGAGGTTCGCCAGTTCTCTCACTTCAGATCCTTGACTACCAAGCTCAACGGAATGTCCTACTGGGACAAGTTCGACCTGCTGCTGTGCAGTCTGTTCATCACCTGCGTTGTGATGCGTTTGTTCTTTCCCAGACTGTGCGACTGGGTCCAGTGCGTCTACGCCGTGACACTGGCTCTGTTCTTTCTGCGGTTCATGCAGTTTTACTATGTGCACCACACTCTGGGACCGAAAGTGCTCATGATCATCGAGATGGTGAGCTGCCGATTTGAGACTTTTCCATTGATTGACACGATGACTCATCAGACCGATCATCCGCAACCAACAATTCTAGTTCAGCGATGTGGTCTTCTTCGTTGCCATCCTGGTGGTCATCATGCTCGCTTTTGGTGTAGCCTCTCTGTCGCTTCGCGATGAAAGTCAGAAGCTCTCCGGCGCTATGATCAAGAACATGATCACGATTCCCTACTGGCAAATGTACGGAGAGCTCTCTCTGGAGGATATTGAGAAAGGTAGGATTAATATTTGAGGATTTTGTGTGTCATTTGATGAGGATGCTGTGTTGCCATTTGATGAAGATTCTGTGTTGCCATTTGATGAGGATGCTGTGTTGCCATTTGATGAGGATGCTGTGTTGCCATTTGATGAGGATGCTGTGTTGCCATTTGATGAGGATGCTGTGTTGCCATTTGATGAGGATGCTGTGTTGCCATTTGATGAGGATGCTACATTGTCATTTGACTAGAATGCTGTGTTGTCATTTGATGAGGATGCTGCGTTGTCATTTGACTAGAATGCTGTGTTGCCATTTGATGAGGATGCTGCGTTGCCATTTGATGAGGATGCTATGTTGCCATTCAATGAGGATGCTATGTTGCCATTTGATGAGGATGCTATGTTGCCATTTGATGAGGATGCTATGTTGCCATTTGATGAGGATGCTATGTTGCCATTCGATGAGGCTGCTGTGTTGCCATTTGATGAGGATACTATGTTGCCATTTGATGAGAATGCTGTGTTGTCATTTGATGAGGATGCTGCGTTGTCATTTGACTAGAATGCTGTGTTGCCATTTGATGAGGATGCTGCGTTGCCATTTGATGAGGATGCTATGTTGCCATTCAATGAGGATGCTATGTTGCCATTTGATGAGGATGCTATGTTGCCATTTGATGAGGATGCTATGTTGCCATTCGATGAGGATGCTATGTTGCCATTTGATGAGGATACTATGTTGCCATTTGATGAGAATGCTATGTTGCCATTTGATGAGGATGCTATGTTGCCATTTGATGAGGCTGCTGTGTTGCCATTCGATGAGGATGCTATGTTGCCATTTGATGAGGATGCTGTGTTGCCATTTGATGAGGATACTATGTTGCCATTTGATGAGGATGCTATGTTGCCATTTGATGAGGCTGCTATGTTGCCATTTGATGAGGATGCTATGTTGCCATTTGATGAGGCTGCTGTGTTGCCATTTGATGAGGATGCTATGTTGCCATTTGATGAGGGTGCTGTGTTGCCATTTGATGAGGCTGCTGTGTTGCCATTTGATGAGGATACTGTGTTCCCATTTGATGAGGATGCTATGTTGCCATTTGATGAGGATGCTGTGTTGCCATTTGATGAGGATGCTATGTTGCCATTTGATGAGGCTGCTATGTTGCCATTTGATGAGGCTGCTGTGTTGCCATTTGATGAGGATACTGTGTTGCCATTTGATGAGGATGCTATGTTGCCATTTGATGAGGATGCTGTGTTGCCATTTGATGAGGATGCTATGTTGCCAGTTGATGAGGCTGCTGTGTTGCCATTTGATGAGGCTGCTATGTTGCCATTTGATGAGGATGCTGTGTTGCCATTTGATAAGGATACTGTGTTGCCATTTGATGAATATATTTTATTGAAAGCAGGTGAGTCTATCTGAAATTAAAGTACGTCTTTTCGTATCCATATTGGAAAGTCACTCACCAAAATAAAAGCGTTCATATCGCACTATGAAAGTTCTGAATCCTGTGGGACTTTCTCCTCCATAGGAAGTAAAAATTTTCTTGCTTAACTTTAGCGCTTTTAACCGAGAAATTTTCATAATTTAGGCATTAATTTGGGGGGGTATGGAAATGAAGTGCTGATCCCCTGGGGCCTGCACTATCCAGAGCCGAATTAATTACTAAATATGCGTTGCAGAGGTTGACAACAACTCCGTTCGCTACGTGGTGACCCTGATCATGCTCGGCATCTACATGCTGGGAACGAATGTACTGCTGCTCAACCTGCTCATCGCTATGTTCGGGTAAGTTTATTGGGTCTGGGATTTAAGCTTGGGATTTGAAATTTGGAATTTAGGATCCAGCTAGAAGTTTAAATCTGGTGATGTTTAATTTTCAGACTTGGGATGTGGGTTAGAAATTTAGGATGGGGACGGTAATTTGGGATACGGATTTGGGTTTTGGAATTTGGATTGGGATTTTGGATTTTTATCGGGGATTAGGGATGTCAGCTAGGGATTTGGGATGTCGGTGCGGGATTTGGGATATGGATCGAGGATACAGGATGTAAATTTGGGATGTGAATTTGGGATTTGGGATGTGAATTTGGGATTTGGGATGTGGATTTGGGATTTGGGATGTGAATATGGGATGTTGATTGAGGATTCGGGATGTGGTCTTGGGATTTGGGATGTGAATTTGGGATGTAAATTTGGTATTCGGGATGCAGATTTGGGATTTGGGATGTGGATTTGGGATTTGGGATGTGGATTCGGGATTGGGGATGTGGACTTGGGATTGGGGATGTGGATTGGGGATTTGGGATGTTGATTGAGGATTCGGGATGTGAACTTGGCATTGGAGATGTGGATTGGGGATTTGGGATGTGGATTTGGGATTTGGGATGTGAATTTGGGATGTTGATTGAGGATTCAGGATGTGGACTTGGGATTGGAAATGTGGATTGGGGATTTGGGATGTGGATTTGGGATTGGGGATGTGGATTGGGGATTTGGGATGTGGATTGGGGATTTGAGATGTGTATTGGAGATTTGGGATGTGGATTGGGGATTTTAGATTGAGATGGTGGATTAAAGGACTCAAAAATGCTCCAAGCCTCTTTGTCAATTGTGACTTGAATTTATATGCATATGCTTCGAATCCATTATATCAGAAAATCAACTTTGCAAAAAAATCTACATTTTAGTAACACGTTCGATCGGATGCAAACGAGCTCGTTCAAATACTGGTCCTATATTAGGCACGACTTCATTAAGGAGTACTACTACAGGCCCTGGCTTCCGCCTCCAGTGATCTTTATTATTCACATTATGCGACTGAGTCAGCTGGTGTACTATAAGGTACTCAGGAGGCATTGCTGCAAGGCTGAGCCGCGAGCCCGGAAGTCGGACGATTTTGGTAAGTACGCTCGTAGAAGAAGAAGAAGAAGAAGAAGAAGAAGAAGAAGAAGAAGTAGTAGTAGTAGTAGTAGTAGTAGTAGTAGTAGTAGTAGTAGTAGTAGTAGTAGTAGTAGTAGTAGTAGTAGTAGTAGTAGTAGTAGTAGTAGTAGTAGTAGTAGTAGTAGTAGTTTCTTGACAGGAATCAAAATTGCGACCCGCATTTTTACAGCTATGCGACTTGACCTGACCTACCATCTCCGTCTGCAAGCATTTGAGAAGCAGGTCACGGACTCCTACATGAAGGAATTTTGTGTCCTCCATCCTCATCCTGAGCAGGAGTAGTTTTTTGCAGTAATTACTATTCGACAAATTCAAGTTTAGGCACATAAGTTAAAACCGAATTGGAAATAGAAAAAATATGGGTCCATTTTAATATTGAACCATTTTAATTTTTGAAGCCCGGACGGACAGAATCTTAAATTCTGAACCTTTCGTAAAGGTTAATTATAAATTAAGTTGACTTTATACTTCTTCTATTGTTTGTTAAAAGAGCTAATGGTTACGAATTGCTGACAGTTCGGGGTCTATTTGATGTTTTAATCGTTAAGTTGTGGGTATTTATATTTACGAATTGTTAAAAATTTAATATTTTGAACGTTTGATGAATTTGAACAAAATTTATTTCTGCCGCTTCTCTGTCCTTTGTGTTAGCTTTCTGGACGTCAACAGTTGCACCTCAGTAATTTAATTAATTGCGAACTACAATTTTAGCTAGCACAATCATATCTATCTATCTTACTACTTACTTGCAATTGTCAGTAGTACCGTAAGATGGGTGGCTAATTGTTTAAATTTCTGTGAGCACTCCGTAAGCTCACAGAAGCTCTTTCCGTTTGTTTTTCTCATAATTTTTTTCATTTTTTCTTGCCATTTCATATATTATACTACCCATTCACTTCCATTCTTGCACAATCATCTTCGTTGTCTAGCTGTTTGGAAACATTTTTAACCCCTGTTAGCCTTTCTGCAGTTTTTTTAGTTTTTTATGCTTTTTGGCTGTGTTGTAGTTTATTGTATTTAATATAAAAAATCCAAAAATTGTTTTTGCCTCTAAAATCATATCTGTTAGATACGCAATAATAAGAAAAATCTGAGAGTTCATAATTTTGGAAGTATATTGTACTTTAATTTTTATTCTTGTATTTTTTAATTATTACTAAATTTATTATTAAATAAATATAACAAGCTTATTATTTGTTTAGCTAATCGGATTCTACAAATAATTTTGTTAAGTTAATGTAAACACCGATGAACTGATTCGTTTTGTTCAAACTGCATTTACTGTAATGAAATGAATAGCCGAAGACCATAATTTGAATTTTCAATCGAGAGGTGCTGAATCAGAGCGGCGAACTGTTACCAAAAAATCTATGATTCATATTTATTTTAGTTAATTATTAGTCATTAAAACAAGCTTCAATCTTCATTATAAACTGTCAAGCAAAATAAACAAGTACATACAGTAAAATATAAATAGAATACAAATACAAATAATGCACAATGTGAAATAAATACAAAATATGATTACTTTTAAAATAGATATAAAGATACATTACATTACTAAAGTGATCGAGATCTCTACTTACTATAAAAATCTGTGGTTTACAAATAAAATCCAAGGACTACTAGACTATAAGTATATAACGAAGTGTTCCTAGTGGTCCTTGATAAAATCTATCAAAAAAGTTAAAATCCTAATTATAGGATGGGGTAACAATTTTTTATCGGAATATTTATAATTAATACAGAAATTTATGCAAACGTACATGCAAAGAATAATCTGGATAAATTTTAATTAAAATTTTCCTTGGAGTTATTTAGGTCTAAAAATTTCAAAAGCATCAATGTCTGTATCAACGGCTACTCAAGTAGGACGGGAAACTATACGTTTCTTGTAAAATTTTAGTAGAAAGGTTTTACCGAAAAATTATACATATTGGAGATAAATAGGAGATTTCAGAGATTTGTCTGATAAAGTCTCCTCCGCCATTATTAATATTATTTATTATTTAGTATTATTATTATTATTACTATTATTAACATTATTATTATTATTATTAATATTATTATTATTATTATTATTATTAACATTATTATTATTATTATTATCAAACAGACGCTGGCGCAGGGGTCAGCGAAGCACCCGCTGGTGAAAAACAGCTGACTCTAGCCTAGTTGCAGACTGAGGGCTAAGGCCCAGAGCCTAGGCAAGTCAGTGAGAAGCGACGTGTCAGTCAGAGTGGCAGTCATGGGAACAGCTTCCAGCCCATAGGTCAGCACCGTCTCAACTGCCGAGCGGAAGAGGGCGACCTTCAAGCTGTCGGAGGCGAGCCGGCAGTTGAAGATGGAGCGGAGAAGGTGGGAGGCTCGCCAAGCCAGCTGTTTGCGGTTGTTAACAATGGCATCCGGGTCAGGACGCCCAGATACTTGAACTGGTTGCACTGGGCGATGGTGTTGCCGTCCGGTAGAAGCAGCGGTGAAGAGTTGGCAATGCCAACATGCAGCACCTATGTCTTGCCGTAGTTGATGTGGAGCCAGCCAGCTCGTCAGCCAGCCGACTCACCGCCCTCTGCGCAGCTTCGTGGCTGCAGCAGGTCAGCGCCAAGTCGTCGGCGTAGGCGAGGCAGGTCAGCTTTTGACACAGGGAAAGCGGGAGCTGCGGCGAGGCACCACTTCATAGCCGTCTTCGTCGCGCAGAGCCAGCCGCATGACGTAATCGGTCGGAATAACAAATAGAAACGGTGATAGGGTGTCAGCCAATCCATGCACAGATTTGGTGGGCGATTTTCCATTGGCTTCTTCCAGCAAATATATTGCTTAAATTTCTTACCTGAATCAGAAGAAGCGTCTCAGAAACTGCGGTTTGGTCACTCTCTGGACTCCCAATGCTGAAACTCTGCGCTCTGCTGCTCTGCTGGGCAGCCGCTGCTGCGGTGCCGCCTCAACCGTTGGAGTTTCGCCACCTCGGCTGCTACGTGGATGGCGCTAGTGGCAACCGAGATCTTGTAGGACTGGAGGGGGTGAAAAAGTTCGGACAGTTTGAGACTCACCCCAATGTCCCAGGATTTGTTTTCGATGTCGCCAGGATGACACTGCAACTGTGCAGCCAGATGTGCTCTTACGGCCGATTTCGCTACTTTGGAGTTCAGGCCGCGGGCTACTGCTGCTGCGGCTCGGCCTACGGATCGCACGGCATCGCACCGGCTGGCAACTGCAGCTTGGCTTGCAGCGGAAACTCGTCTCAGATTTGCGGTGGAACTTACAGAAATTCTATCTACGAACTGACTTACTCACCAAGTAAGCATTCTGGATTAACGCAGCTCGTACAAGCTTAAACACAAGCTAATTTAGCTAAGGACGACTTTATAAAAACGCTGTGTTCTAAAGTAGTCCTTAAATGAGCGATTTTACCAGCAATATTCGAATAACTCTGAGCGATAAAAATATCAAATAAAATATTGCCATTCCATATTTTTAACCAAACCTTCTGCAGTCGATCCGGTGATGTCGAAACTGCCCGTGACGTCTCTGCCGAACATCACAGCCTCCGCCAGCTCCATCACTCACCGCAGCATCGCAGCCAGCAGCGCAGTTGAATGCGCCACCATCTGCTACGGCAGCACGGACTGTCAGGGCTGCGTCTTCGCAGCTTCGAGCCGCATGTGCCGCCTGCTGAGATTCGCCGCTGTGCCCGCTGAGGTGGCCAGCGAGGCTGAGTGGATCTGGATGAAGCTGTGAGGCTGAGTGAGTCAGGATGAAGCTGTGAGGCTGAGTGAGTCGGGATAAAGCTATGAAGGCTTAGTAGATGAAGGAGCTATAGAGACTGTATACGGAAGAGAACTGCAACAAAGATTATTGAAAACGACACATTGAACCCCCGAAGAACATTTGCTGCTAACCCTGAAATCGAGTTTTTATTTTCCCGGCCTCGAATGAAGTTTGATGCTAACGTGCCCCGTAATATTCTTTTGAGTAGTGAAACAAAATCTGATTTCTGTGTAGCTTTAAAGAAACAGAAAATACAAACCTTTTTAATTTTTGCTTTGGCTATCGATAATAATTTCGGCTAATTCGTCATTAATTTTTTTAGCTTTCGGATATCCCTAACAGCAAATTTGATGCATACATGTAAAATATTACCTATTTCTAGATATAGAAGTATCTTGTGATATGAATAAGCTGTCAGTTCCCGCAACAAGAACCGATAAAAAAGTTGAAGGAATAATTTTCCTCAGGTGCCTGTCTCCCTGGCCTTCCCAAGTTTAGTTGGGCAATTACTGATTCTGTCATGGAAGGCAGACCCATTGCATTGTCTCGGAGCGTTTCCTGTGGGTAGCTGATGCAGCGTTCAACCCCAAAGGCATCTCTCTGTCTATAAGACTGGTGCAGAGAAGGCAAGTTGCGGAAATTCGAGACACAAAGAAGTAGGTAGTAACGCATCCGCAGAAGCGAACCATTGTTTTCTTTACAAATCGATTAACGCATTGTTTTCTTAGAACCAACAATACAAAGTCATGGTAAAAGAAAAAAAATGTAAAAAAGATTTCAGTTTTTCAAGCTAAAAATAGACGAATACATTGAAGTTGTTTTGGCAACTGGGCAGTGCGCTGAAGTGGAAGGACGCGAATTACGTTCGATTTTCCTAGAAATGAGTTCGAGGCCGATAGACCCGTACAATAATCTGACACTGATGACAGATATGTACTTTTACATTACACCAACGTTCAGCCAACGCATGCAGACGTCGTTCGTTATTAGTTGATGTTATGTGAAAGCACAATGTCATCAATTTCGGATTTCTGTGCAGGAAGGAACGTGCCGTACCCTACGGTAAATGAATATTTGTCGTTTTGTGGTTAAAGTCATTGATGTCGCAACAAAACTCTTATAAGGAAATTGTTCAGTGGGTGTTTTCCAGAAACCAAGGTCGCATCGACATAGAACATTGACGAAACCGGAATTGGATACGCAAGAGACAAAATGATGATCATACATTGTTAGCAAAGAAAATACGTAGAAAGTAAGTACATGGAATGCGCTCAATCGTCTATGGTATCTTTATGCTGAATAATAATGCTAAGTACGAGCCTGCAACCTCGTAGATAGTGATAGAGACGCTAGTGACGTTGAAGTCGCCCCGGAACACCGACGCACGTTTAAGGATCGAGTTAACTTATAACTTTGATTTAGACTAAGATGATATTTCATCTCTTTTTTTTAATACAATCTTCTTCTCCAAAGATAGACAGTGGCATTCTTGCTCGCGTAGGAAAAGGGTTTGGCAGCTAGAGGAATGGGCCGCGGCTGCTGAAAACGAGAACGTCTTTTAATATAGTCTTGTTTTTAATAGATTTTAACCATAGATAATTGTAGATTGACACAATTGTAGCCTGTAGCTATTCGCTCAAACTTACAAATTAAGTGGTGAAACGCATACTCTTGTAACTTGTCATTTGTAGTTTGTAGTCTACAAGCTTGTAGTAGCTTTTAATTTATTACTTCTATGAAACGCCCCCCCTCCCAGGGGGTGTTCATATACGACTTGTAGCTAAGCTATATAGTGACTACAAGTGCGACTAGTGACAAGTGACAAATAAATTTCGTTTCATAAAATTTTCCAAAGCTGCAATTGTTCTTATTATGAGTACAAGCGATCCGTTTTATACAGTGTCTTGAAATGTCTACAATTCTCGACGCGTGTAATGATTGACAAGCTGAGAAAAAGTCTTTGTCTTTTACTCAAGCTTATATATAGTTATCATAATTTCCCTTATGGAATTGCAAACCACAGTAGAGCAAAACACTACGTGGCGATAATCGCTAATCAACTTGTAACTTGTAGCGTTTAACTTGTAAGATATATGAAACACATAACAAACACATCTACATGATGTAGATTATTTAAGGCTTAAGTATTTTGAGTACTAAATCACAGTATTTAATAAGCTAAGCTTGGCTTGTTTTAATGATAGCAACAAATCAAATTTAAGAAAGACTGGACACGTTTCTTATTGCCTCCATTGATGGTCTCTAAAGACCGACTGACTATGCCGACTACACTAGACATATACCACTATCCCTTAATTCTTCATCAAAAGAGTAACTTAATCGCGAAGGTTTTTTCTCCCAAGGACCCTACTAAAGTAGTAGGACAGAAAACTATACGTTTCTTTATAATTTTTAAGAGGCAGATTTTATAAAAACAATATGTATACATTACGGAGATAGGTTTTCATTTTTCAGCACAGTAATCGCTATTGCTTTTGATAGAAGGGAGCCCCAATGTTCATCTTTGAAATGTCTTGCATGCCTTTCTTATTGCTCTATTGATATTCATAAAGCTTTTCGGTTAGAAAATTACAGGATTCTATGTTATCCTACAATAACAAAATACGTTGTCAGCCAGTCAAGAGTGGGACAACGTCACAGGGCGCGTTTCAGGGCCTGGGCGCGAACGTAGGCCGCACCGCCGCAGTGTCTGGGGCGCCGGCATCAGCCAACAGGTAGTCGACGAAACGCCGAGTGCGCGCCTGTCCCTGCAAGTAGGGTGCCTGCATTGTCAGCAGCAGCAGTTCCTGCACCGGTTGTGGGCAGTACGACTCGGCTCGAATATTATGGCCTGCCAGCTGGAGTCGCCGATGGCGAAACGATTTGATGGGACGGAACAGGCGAGTGCGACGATTGAGTGCCGATCTTGAAGGCGCAGCAGGCCAGCGTGCGCCTCATCGACTTGCTGTTCCAGCGAATCCGTCAGAGTCCAGGTCTCGGCGTTGTACAACATGACGATCTCGATCCCCGCCTAGAACAACGCCGTCCTCTGGCGGTCAGGCAGGGCCTCGTACTGAAAGCCCTCAGAGAGCGGAAGGCAGCCCAGGCAAGTCCACGGCGACGTCGCAGGTCCTCGCGAACGTCAGGCATCAGACCGCCGAGGTAGACGAACTGCTGACAGCTCGGAAGTCTCATCACCTACCCGTCAGCGCCTCGGCAGAAAATTGCAGCCTCGATGTAATGCGGCACGCAGAGCAAGTCGGACTTCTGTGTGTTGATCACCAGGCCGACGCTCGTCGCAACGCCCGTCGTTGGGAGCACCATTGGGAGCATGGCCCTCACGACCGAGTCGAAAACCTTCCTGAAGTCAATAAAGAGAGAAATCAGGCTCAACTGGCGGGTCCGCGCATCCTCGATGACTCGGCGAAGAGCCAGGATCTGTGCCACTGCGCCGCGATGGGGCCGGAAGCCGTTCTGCTCAGGCCGCAAGTACGGATTCAGCACGTACGGGCTGCAACCGCGATAGCAGCATCCGGTTGAACAGCTTCGCAGCGCAGGACTGCAGGCAGATACATTGGTGCTCCTCAGGCCGTGTAGTGTCCGGCTACTTCGGAATAGCGACGATGTGCGCCGTCGTCCGTTCGTTGGGTGCCACCTCACCGAAAAGCTATCCTATCCTATCCTATGAGCTCGACTCATATGGTTTTATGATACAATTTTATTATTCTCTGTTACATATTTTTATTTTATTTTAGGCACTGGACATGTAGGATTGTACGTTTGATATATAATTAACATAGAATCTTAATTTTTTTAATGAAAAGCTGTGATGAATAGCAATAAACCTATAAGAAAGGAGACATTAAAAGATGAATATTGAGTCTGTCTTTTATCAAAAGCAATAACAATTATAGTACTGAAGAAATGAAAACCTCCTATAATATCTCCACAATGTATTTTTCTATAAAAACTTGAAGTACTTGAGTACTCTTTAACCTTCGCCTCAGTGCAGCCTTGCCAAACCTCCAAATTTCATTATCACGTCGACCAGGAGACTATGTGAACACGCGAAATGCGTATTGGGAAATTGTTTCATTTTGTACTCAATTGTGTGTAGCTAAATCCGTGAGCATGTGAGCACAGGAAATGGGCTTCACCTGCAGAAGCACACGGAAGCACTGAACCAATATGAGCCTGTGCTATCATGGAATAAGGCAGCCACAGTATTGTCTATCTGTATTGACAAAGCAAACTGCTACAAGACTCGTATATATGTTGCAAGCTTGAGACTCTGACTGTCGTCCTCTATTGGTGTAAAAAAATACGCACCCAGTTTTGCATAAACGCATGCGCTATGCGCTTGATATTCCTTATCTCTAACTGCAGTGTACTCGCGCACTTGTGCTCAAAGGCAGATCCAACGCTGCGTTTAGATTAATAGGATCTCAGTGTGCCCACAACTGAGAACCGCAACTCTATAAGAAGTGCAGTGCTCTGCCATTGGGACTATACAGCAGCTCAAAGAATCGATTTTCCAGCTCTAATAAGCTTTCTAAAGCCAAGACTCAAATTTCAAAGTAGTGAAAGTCTGTTTTGCTTCAGAATTTTGTTTTTTTGTTTTGTAAAGAAAATTTATTTGACAGTTTGTTAAAACATCGGGACAACACAGCTAGTACAGGAGCCTCGAGAGGTGCTGTGAAAATGTCCATCTCGTCGCAATCCAACAATGGTGGCTTTCTTCTGGAAGCAACGGCGAACGAGAAAGCCAGACCGCAGCTAAGGTGAGACGACTGTTGTTTAGTTAGTTAGTTAGTTAGTTAGTCAGTTAGTTAGTTAGTTACAGTAGTTAGTTAGTTGGTTAGTTAGTTAGTTAGTTAGTTAGTTAGTTAGTTAGTTAGTTAGTTAGTTAGTTAGTTAGTTAGTTAGTTAGTTAGTTAGTTAGTTAGTTAGTTAGTTAGTTAGTTAGTTAGTTAGTTAGTTAGTTAGTTAGTTAGTTAGTTAGTTAGTTAGTTAGTTAGTTAGTTAGTTAGTTAGTTAGTTAGTTAGTTAGTTAGTTAGTTAGTTAGTTAGTTAGTTAGTTAGTTAGTTAGTTAGTTAGTTAGTTAGTTAGTTAGTTAGTTAGTTAGTTAGTCAGTTACTTAGTTAGTTAGTTAGTTAGTTAGTTAGTTAGTTAGTTAGTTAGTTAGTTAGTTAGTTAGTTAGTTAGTTAGTTAGTTAGTTAGTTAGTTAGTTAGTTAGTTAGTTAGTTAGTTAGTTAGTTAGTTAGTTAGTTAGTTAGTTAGTTAGTTAGTTAGTTAGTTAGTTAGTTAGTTAGTTGGTTAGTTAGTTATTTAGTTAGTTAATTAGTTAGTTAGTTACTCAGTTAGTTAGTTAGTTAGTTAGTTAGTTAGTTAGTTAGTTAGTTAGTTAGTTAGTTAGTTAGTTAGTTAGTTAGTTAGTTAGTTAGTTAGTTAGTTAGTTAGTTAGTTAGTTAGTTAGTTAGTTAGTTAGTTAGTTAGTTAGTTAGTTAGTTAGTTAGTTAGTTAGTTAGTTAGTTAGTTAGTTAGTTAGTTAGTTAGTTAGTTAGTTAGCTAGTTAGTTAGTTAGTTAGTTAGTTAGTTAGTTAGTTAGTTAGTTTGTTAGTTAGTTAGTTAGTTAGTTAGTCAGTCAGTCGGTTAGTTAGTTAGTTAGTTAGTTAGTTAGTTAGTTAGTTAGTTAGTTAGTTAGTTAGTTAGTTAGTTAGTCAGTCAGTCGGTTAGTTAGTTAGTTAGTTAGTTAGTTAGTTAGTTAGTTAGTTAGTTAGTTAGTTAGTTAGTTAGTTAGTTAGTTAGTTAGTTAGTTAGTTAGTTAGTTAGTTAGTTAATTAGTTAGTTAGTTAGTTAGTTAGTCAGTCAGTCAGTCAGTTAGTTAGTTAGTTAGTTAGTTAGTTAGTTAGTTAGTTAGTTAGTTAGTTAAATAGTTCGTCATTTTGCTCCGTATTCCAAGTATTATACGAGTACAAAGTGTCTACTTTGAGCAGTCTAACACAAACCTGTCCAAAACGTGACGCCTTCGACAGACATGCATATGTTAGATTTCCATACTTTCAACCCCGAATATCCATAGCGACACGAGAATTCCACTTGGCAAGTGCCTCCCTCTGGTTTGTCATGTCTCGATATTTAAAATTTTTATCCTCAATTCTTGAATTCCCCACGGCACTTCAGCCCGCTCAAGAGATTCGCATTAATTGCAGAGTCGCGATCCCGAACTCGCGGAGCATCACGAGATGAGGCTGCAATTATTGAAATTATTCTACTCCCTAGAAATATAATTTGAAGAGCCATTGAGCAGCCTTGTAGAATTACTGGGCTCACTAATTGCAAGGGGATTGGGAGATGGGCTGGAGAACATCAGACCTCCTGGCTCTTGATCGCTGTCTTTTCAGCGATACCAGCCTCAGGGTTCAATCGGTGCTGCGTACATCATGCGCTCCTCATTGTGCTAATATTTTCTGCTCTTCATCTCTCTCTGCATTCTCTTCTATCACCTGTCTCGTCTCATCTCTCGTCTGCTCTCTCATCCCGTCTCATCTCTCGTTTCTCCTCTCTCATCTCTCCTCTCCCCTCTCCCCCCTTCCCTCCCCCTCTCCCTTCTCTCCTCTTTCCCCTAGTGTCCCGCCTCTCTTCTCTCTTCTCTCACCTCTCCTCTCTCCTCTCTCCTCTCTCCTCTCTCCTCTCTCTTCTCACCGCTTTCCTCTCTTCTCTAACCTTTCATATCTCCCCTATCATCTTTCGTTTCTCTTCTCTCTCCTCTCTCCTCTCACCTCTCTCTCCTCTCTCTTCTCGTCTTACTCCAGTCCCGAATTATAAATCTCATAATTTACCAACAGATTCATCACAGCAGATTGTCTGAAACCGTAGACAAGAAAACAAAAATTCATTAAAATTCCAATAAAAAGCAAATCAGAACCCCGAGATTATTCCTTTTAAATTACTTTGGATTTTGCTGCTAGCAGAGGAAAAATTCTCTTAATTAAAAAATCTACCAGTTGAAGGCTCAATGTTACAATAAAGCTTTACTATCAGTTAACCTTCTTATCGATCTGTCGCTACGGCTTATGCGGGGTGCAAAGTTCAAAAACAGATTTTTTATCGGCTTATTAGATTTCTGTGCAAAACCTGCTTTATTTCTTGCAGTGTTGAGGCACATATATTATACTATTTTAAAATGTAATCTAAACAGAAAACTTGGAAGTTACGATCACGCGGCCGCGCTGAAATACTGCAGGAAGGGTCGTTTAATGGACACTAAGAGGAGAAAAAGCAGAGGCTGAAAGGATGAATACTTCATTAATTATGGGAGCAAGCGGATTTTTTACAAAGTGACACTGAATACAGAATGTAGCGAAGAAGGGAGAGGTGACAAAAGAGGCTGGAGAAAAATAGAGAGGAGAGGAGAGAGGAGAAGAGAGAGGAGAGGAGAGAGGAGAGGAGAGAGGAGAGGAGAGAGGAGAGGAGAGAGGAGAGGAGAGAGGAGAGAGAGAGGAGAGGAGAGAGGAGAGGAGAGAGGAGAGGAGAGAGGAGAGGAGAGAGGAGAGGAGAGAGGAGAGGAGAGAGGAGAGGAGAGAGGAGAGGAGAGAGGAGAGGAGAGAGGAGAGGAGAGAGGAGAGGAGAGAGGAGAGGAGAGAGGAGAAGAGAGGAAAAGAGAGAGAAGAGAGAAAGAGAGAGAAGAGAGAGAAGAGAGAGAAGAGAGAGGAGAGAGGAGAAGAGAGAGAAGAGAGAGAAGAGAGAGGAGAGAGGAGAAGAGAGAGGAGAGAGGAGAAGAGAGAGGAGAGAGAGGAGAGAGGAGAAGAGAGAGGAGAGAGGAGAAGAGAGAGAAGAGAGAGGAGAGAGGAGAAGAGAGAGGAGAGAGGAAAAGAGAGAGAAGAGAGAAAAGAGAGAGAAGAGAGGAGAAGAGAGAGGAGAGAGGAAAAGAGAGAGAAGAGAGAGAAGAGAGGAGAAGAGAGAGGAGAGAGGAAAAGAGAGAGAAGAGAGAGAAGAGAGAGGAGAAGAGAGGAGAGAGGATAAGAGAGAGGAGAAGAGAGAGAAGAGAGGAAAAGAGAGAGAAGAGAGAGAAGAGAGAGGAGAGAGGAGAAGAGAGAGGAGAGAGGAGAAGAGAGAGGAGAAGAGAGAGAAGAGAGAGGAGAGAAGAGAGAGGAGAAGAGAGAGAAGAGAGAGAAGAGAGAGGAGAGAGGGGAGAGAGGAGAAGAGAGAGGAGAGAGGAAAAGAGAGAGAAGAGAGAGAAGAGAGAGGAGAAGAGAGAGAAGAGAGAGGAGAGAAGAGAGAGGAGAAGAGAGAGAAGAGAGAGAAGAGAGAGAAGAGAGAGAAGAGAGAGAAGAGAGAGAAGAGAGGAGAAGAGAGAGGAGAGAGGAAAAGAGAGAGAAGAGAGAGAAGAGAGAGAAGAGAGAGGAGAAGAGAGAGAAGAGAGAGGAGAGAGAAGAGAGAGGGGAGAGGGGAGAAGAGAGAGGAGAGAGGAGAAGAGAGAGAAGAGAGGGGAGAGGGGAGAAGAGAGAGGAGAGAGGAAAAGAGAGAGAAGAGAGAGAAGAGAGAGGAGAAGAGAGAGAAGAGAGAGGAGAGAAGAGAGAGGAGAAGAGAGAGAAGAGAGAGAAGAGAGAGGAGAGAGGGGAGAGGAGGCAGGGCACTGGAGATGTGCTTCAAATTGAATAATGCTGTTGAAAATAACCAAGCCTAGCAAAGCGAAATCATCAGTGTATGCATTGCATTGATGCAAGCACCGTGTCTCAGTCTCTTTAATCTCGGCACCTGTCTAAGCCGATGACAATCCCAACTAAAGTAGTGCAATCGATCGTTTTGTATTGGAATTCATTGCAGCCCTATAATTACAAAGCCCCAAGCTTCTCAAGCTTCTCAACTTCTCTTGGCATTTTTTGCTAGCTCTATTTTTGAAACTCATTGAGCCGCTCCGAGGAAGCGTTCACCGCGGAGTTTAGAATTACGGCCAGTCAGAGTCACCAGTCTCATTATTGCTATTGTCATGGCAACCCCAAAAGCACAGAAGTTTAGTTTGTAAAGCGAAGTTTCCAAACCAGGATTATTAACTATGAGAGTCCCTGGCGCACAGTCCATGCGCGCATGCAAAGCTGTGGAGGGGAAACTGGGACGAAAAAACGTCTTCCCCCCACTGGAACAGAACGGCTCAGATTTACTGGCTACTGTGGGCAGTCATTGCTCACTTTTTATGATGCCAACGCATCTATGCTCAGCTCAATGTGGCTTGGAGAGGCCCGACATCCGCTCAAGGAAGAGTGACAGAGGTTGAGCAGAGTGAAAGCTGAGCTACAGAAGGGAAAAGTTGTGTGTCCCAAATGGTGTGTCCCAATTGTGAAGTGCGGTAGACTTGGCTGATTTGGGGTTTTATTGAATGCGTTTTAGCACACAGAGGGGTTTTGGCTGCGTGAATCTTGAGCAGCAATCTTTGAAGCATTGGTTTTATTTTCTATTCATGGGTCACCTGTACCCCATACAGTTATAAACTTGAGTAGAAAAAATAAATGAACTTAAACAGTCTGTCTAAGTGCCTTAGTGTCTTAGTGTCTGTCTTTGTGTCTGTCTTAGTGTCTTAGTGTCTGTCTGTCTGTCTGTCTGTCTGTCTGTCTGTCTGTCTGTCTGTCTGTCTGTCTGTCTGTCTGTCTGTCTGTCTGTCTGTCAGAGTGTCTGTCTGTCTGTCTGTCTGTCTGTCTGTCTGTCTGTCTGTCTGTCTGTCTGTCTTAGTGTCTGTCTGTCTGTCTGTCTGTCTGTCTGTCTGTCTGTCTGTCTGTCTGTCTGTCTGTCTGTCTGCCTGTCTGTCTGTCTGTCTGTCTGTCTGTCTGTCTGTCTGTCTTAGTGTCTGTCTGTCTGTCTGTCTGTCTGTCTGTCTGTCTTAGTGTCTGTCTGTCTGTCTGTCTGTCTGTCTGTCTGTCTTTCTATCTGTCTGTCTGTCTGTCTGTCTGTCTGTCTGTCTGTCTGTCTGTCTGTCTGTCAGAGTGTCTGTCTATCTGTCTGTCTGTCTGTCTGTCTGTCAGAGTGTCTGTCTGTCTGTCTGTCTGTGTGTCTGTCTGTTTGCTTGTCTGTCTGTCTGTCTCTGTCTGTCTGTCTGTCTGTCTGTCAATTTTTCTTTTTTAACTTTCTAACAATTTCTAATGTCATTAAAAGTTAATGCACGTTGTAAGCTGCGCTTTCTAAGTCATGCTTGAACTGCCTGTAATTTGCTCTCCAAACTTACGCCTCACCCTCAGCTCTGCCAATGTTTGTTCAGCTGAGCAGTGAGAGTGCCTTCGACTTCAGTTAAGCAAGTATTAATATAAAATAGGCATTTGGCTGGCTAACTGACTGACTGACTGACTGACTGACTGACTGACTGACTGACTGACTGACTGACTGACTGACTGACTGACTGACTGACTGACTGACTGACTGACTGACTGACTGACTGACTGACTCACTGACTGACTGACTGACTGACTGACTGACTGACTGACTGACTGACTGACTGACTGACTGACTGACTGACTGACTGACTGACTGACTGACTGACTGACTGACTGACTGACTGACTGACTGACTGACTGACTGACTGACTGACTGACTGACTGACTGACTGACTGACTGACTGACTGACTGACTGACTGACTGACTGACTGACTGACTGACTGACTGACTGACTGACTGACTGACTGACTGACTGACTGACTGACTGACTGACTGACTGACTGACTGACTGACTGACTGACTGACTGACTGACTGACTGACTGACTGACTGACTGACTGACTGACTGACTGACTGACTGACTGACTGACTGACTGACTGACTGACTGACTGACTGACTGACTGACTGACTGACTGACACAGTCACAACCGCAGTGCACTTTCTTCACTGAAACTCTAGAAGGAATCAGGAAAATCTTGTGCGTTAGAGAAGAAGAGGTCGCTCCATTAGTCCGTCTTCTAGTAGAGCAGCTCTGCTGTATCGAATCAAGAAATGAGCTGCAGACTCACGTACGCCCGCACAGCATCTCTCTCTCTCTCCCTTCCCTTCACCGGTCTCAACCCTCCTGGCCTCTGCCCAAGCCGCCGCGCGAGGGCTCAGAGTCAACCAATCGCGTAGGAGTACAGACAGAGAAGCAGAAAAATGGAAGTGCCAGGTTTTGAGTAGGCCGGTATGAGTAGAATCTCCCTTGGTTTAAGTACCCAGCCAAGCTGTCTCCGATCCAGCCATGTCGCTACAGACTGCTCCAACCCCAAACCCTTAGAATTTGAGCCGTCCCGAATTCGAAGTCCGCTAGAACGATAAAAAGAGGAACCGCTAATTGATTTCACTAAGGTGCTTCGCCTTGACTACGCGTGAACTTCTTGCTGACTTCTCTCAATAAACAACTGCATTATTGCAGTAGGTGGCCAATTCTCGCTTAACACCTTTGGGGGCCATCAGCTCAGGTAATTCACTAATTTTACTAGATTTGAGTTGTCGTAGCTTTCGCAATTATCATCCCGGTCTGTCTCTCCCCTGTCTCACCCTCACCCCTATCTCCCCCTCTCCCCTGTCTCCCTCTCTCTCCTGTCTCCCTCTCACCCCTGTCTCCCTCTCACCCCTGTCTCCCTCTTTCCCCTGTCTCCCTGTCACCCCCGTCTCCCTCTCACCCCCGTCTCCCTCTCACCCCTGTCTCCCTCTCACCCCCGTCTCCCTCTCACCCCTGTCTCCCTCTCTCCCCTGTCTCCCTCTCTCGTCTTGTCTCTATCTCATCTCACCCTCTCCATTTTCTGTTCCCATCTTCCACTCTCTCTCGTTTTCTTTCCCTCTGCTTGCGTCACACTCATCAAAACTTTCTTTCACATCCTTCAAATCTGCTTGAGCTTCTGCAAAGCTGACAGACAGCCAGACAGACAGCCTACCTCAGGCTGTCATCAAGCGGCCAAACGGGATCAACCATGCAGCTGAGCTGGGCACGCAACTTGAGGCGGTTGGGTGCAGCCTCTGATACATTGAGTCTGAGATTTAGTTGGGCTTGAGCATGGTCTCAGTCTTGCACTGAGTGATCACTCGTATGATGCCATCAATCGTCGGCTTCTAAATCATGCTCCCCAGCAGACTAATAGTAAGAGGGTTTTAATCCGGAATCTGTCTGTCTGTCTGTCTGTCTGTCTGTCTGTCTTAGTGTCTGTCTGTCTGTCTGTCTGTCTGTCTGTCTGTCTGTCTGTCTGTCTGTCTGTCTGTCTGTCTGTCTGTCTGTCTGTCTGTCTGTCTGTCTCTCTGTCTGACTAGTTCAATTCCCTCTCCAACCTGTCTCTCCTCAGAAAAAATCTAAAATGCTACTCTATGCGCAAGCAAAACACACAGGTTGCAAGCATATCACAGTCAGTTTCAGTGCATCAACAGTAGCGACAGGGGGGGGGGGTTCCGTAGAATGAACAAACAAGATGGCAGCTTGAAATGGAAAGTATCGAGTCCGGAGGTCTGAAATTTGCTAAGACCTCATTCATTCTGCAATTCACTCCTGCACAGGCCTCGTGTCCTTAGCTAGCCTTCCTTCCTAGATTATCAGTCCTTCCAACTGTCCGTCTCCAGTGCTGGCCTCCCAGTAGCCAGTGTTAAACGTCAGCTGGTGCAGCTGTGCAACCCGAAAGTGCTGCTTGGTCTAGCTCGAGAATTTACGTTATTTTCCCATCCCTCTCCCGGTAGCAACGCACTCTCTCTCTCCCCTGACCCTCTTGAATCCCCCTGCGCACTGCCATTGATTTACCCCCCTAGTCTGCTTTAGGGTGCACATGGTAAAATTATAATCTGCTCCTGTTTGCAGGACTCGAATAAGACAGCCGGACATTGCTGCTGAAGTGAAGCCGACAGGAAAGAAGGAGAGTCGGCTGAAATTGAAAAAAAGATTTCGTAAACGAAGATCTGACTCGGTGAGTTGCTCTGTTGCTTTTGCGCTACTGAGTGTCTGCTGATGTCTGTGGGTGTCTGATGATGTTTGTGGGTGTCTGCTGATGTCTGTGGGTGTCTGCTGATGACTATGGGTGTCTGATGATGTCTGTGGGTGTCTGATGATGTTTGTGGGTGTCTGCTGATGTCTGTGGGTGTCTGCTGATGACTATGGGTGTCTGATGATGTCTGTGGGTGTCTGCTGATATCTATGGGTGTCTGCTGATGTCTGTGGGTGTCTTCTGATGTCTATGGGTGTCTGATGATGTCTGTGGGTGTCTGCTGATATCTATGGGTGTCTGCTGATGTCTGTGGGTGTCTTCTGATGTCTATGGACGTCTGCTGATGTCTATGGGTGTCTGCTGATGTCTGTGGGTGTCTTCTGATGTCTGTGGGTGTCTTCTGATGTCTGTGGACGTCTGCTGATGTCTATGGGTGTCTGCTGATGTCTGTGGGTGTCTGCTGATGTCTGTGGGTGTCTTCTGATGTCTGTGGGTGTCTGCTGATGTCTGTGGGTGTCTTCTGATGTCTGTGGGTGTCTGCTGATATCTATGGGTGTCTGATGATGTCTGTGGGTGTCTGCTGATATCTATGGGTGTCTGCTGATGTCTGTGGGTGTCTTCTGATGTCTATGAACGTCTGCTGATGTCTATGGGTGTCTGCTGATGTCTGTGGGTGTCTGCTGATATCTATGGGTGTCTGATGATGTCTGTGGGTGTCTGCTGATGTCTATGGGTGTCTGCTGATGTCTGTGGGTGTCTTCTGATGTCTGTGGGTGTCTGCTGATGTCTGTAGGTGTCTGCTGATGTCTGTGGGTGTCTGCTGATGACTATGGGTGTCTGCTGATGTCTGTGGGTGTCTGCTGATGTCTGTGGGTGTCTGCTGATGTCTATGGGTGTCTGCTGATGTCTGTGGGTGTCTGCTGATGTCTGTGGGTGTCTTCTGATGTCTGTGGGTGTCTGCTGATATCTATGGGTGTCTGATGATGTCTGTGGGTGTCTGCTGATATCTATGGGTGTCTGCTGATGTCTGTGGGTGTCTTCTGATGTCTGTGGGTGTCTGCTGATGTCTGTAGGTGTCTGCTGATGTCTGTGGGTGTCTGCTGATGACTATGGGTGTCTGCTGATGTCTGTGGGTGTCTGCTGATGTCTGTGGGTGTCTGCTGATGTCTGTGGGTGTCTTCTGATGTCTATGGACGTCTGCTGATGTCTATGGACGTCTGCTGATGTCTGTGGACGTCTGCTGATGTATGTGGGTGTCTGCTGATTTTTAGGGGCTGCTATAGGTAATAGGTTTATTAAATATAGAATTATCTGCCTCGAGCATTATTCCTATCTGCCTCAGGGGCATTCAAGCCCGGTTCATATAGAAGCCATGAAATGAGTGCAGTCAGTGAAGCAGATGAATATTTATAAGAAAGTTTCTAAAAGTGCTCCCGCTGGAGCCGGCAGCTGCGGAGAAGCCACTTAGGCGGATCCATCAAACTCAGCCAGCTGCATCAAACTCCGCACAGAATCCCACCCCAGCCATGATGGCGTATAAAAATTGCCATCATCATCTGAGTTCTGCTCCCCTCGCCTCATCTCATCCCGTGGGGAGAATTTCCTGTTGGACTTGTTCCCATTAGCAGACTTGAGGCTTAAGGGATGGTAGAATGCACTTTTGTTACATTCTATCCATCTATCATCTATCTATCTATCTATCTATCTATCTATCTATCTATCTATCTATCTATCTATCCATCTATCTATCTATCTATCTATCTATCTATCTATCTATCTATCTATCTATCTATCTATCTATCTATCTATCTATCTATCTATCTATCTATCTATCTATCTATCTATCTATCTATCTATCTATCTATCTATCTATCTATCTATCCATCTATCTATCTATCTATCTATCTATCTATCTATCCATCTATCATCTATCCATCTATCATCTATCTATCTATCTATCTATCTATCTATCTATCTATCTATCTATCTAT
>NIVC01001619.1:21440-73940 GCA_002269645.1 Macrostomum lignano | reverse complement strand
TAGTGTCTGTCCCAGTGTCTGTCTCAGTGTCTGTCTCAGTGTCTGTCTTAGTGTCTGTCCCAGTGTCTGTCCCAGTGTCTGTCTCAGTGTCTGTCTCAGTGTCTGTCTCAGTGTCTGTCTTAGTGTCTGTCTCAGTGTCTGTCTCATTGTCTGTCTTAGTGTCTGTCTTAGTGTCTGTCTCAGTGTCTGTCTCAGTGTCTGTCTCAGTGTCTGTCTTAGTGTCTGTCTCAGTGTCTGTCTCATTGTCTGTCTTAGTGTCTGTCTTAGTGTCTGTCTCAGTGTCTGTCTCAGTGTCTGTCTCAGTGTCTGTCTTAGTGTCTGTCTCAGTGTCTGTCTCATTGTCTGTCTTAGTGTCTGTCTTAGTGTCTGTCTCAGTGTCTGTCTCAGTGTCTGTCTCAGTGTCTGTCTTAGTGTCTGTCCCAGTGTCTGTCCCAGTGTCTGTCTCAGTGTCTGTCTCAGTGTCTGTCTCAGTGTCTGTCTTGCAGTTTCTGTCTTAGTGCCTGTCTTGCAGTGTCTGTCTTAGTGTCTGTCTCAGTGTCTGTCTTGCAGTGTCTGTCTCAGTGTCTGTCTTGCAGTGCCTGTCTCAGTGCCTGTCGTGCAGTGTCTGTCTCAGTGTCTGTCTTAGTGTCTATCTCAGTATCCTCCAGTTTTCTGTTCTCTGACCGTCTGTCCACCAGTGCACTAATTTCTGCCTGCTCTGCTCTCACCCCTCCCTGCCCAGCTGTTGCGGATCCCAAGCTCAAAGCATCCCAAATTATGGCCAAACTCATTTGCCATGACAGCTCTGTTGCTGGCACACCCCTCTCTGCAGCTGGTCTGAAACAGGGACTTGCCTGAAAAATTTCTGAAATATTTCTCTACCTTACCCCCCCCCCAAACTATAATTCCCCGCTTCCCTCAGCCTGCTTGTTGCCAACCAACCCGAGACAGGAGGGCAAAATGGCAAAGTTCAGTTCCTGCTGACATTAGCTGAGCTCTAGATTAATTTGTATTGCAATGATAACTGCATCTGCTTTGCTGTGACTCATCAACTTCTCAACGCGACAGCGAGTTTCCATATCTCACGATCTTTCTGCTTTTTCTTGCAGCCTTTCCGTGCGCCCTGAAAGCGGAAATTCTGCTCCAGGGCACGTTCTATGTCTCCGCCAACTTCTTCTGCTTTTACGCCCGGCTGGCCAACAAGAGGAAGACGGTGAGACGAAGGTTTCCGCCTGAGACCCTTGGAAAGTGATTAGAAATTCACAAGATAAATGGGTCTGCACTGCTCGTACTCGTAAAAACTGGGGGAGTCTCGTGTCACCTGTTTGCTTTAGTTTTGAGCTGCATAATTCAAAACCCAAGGTTCTGGATTCTCCTGCAAGACCTGGTGCTTCAGTGGTTCCAATTTTACTGAGTAACACTAAGAAAAAACCCGACCCACTGAACTGACAACTCAATTTAATTGACAATTCAGCTTGAAATCCGATATTGGCGCTCTCTGACACCCGATATTGGCGCCACTCTGACACCTGATATTGGCGCCACTCTGACACCCGATATTGGCGCCACTCTGACACCCGATATTGGCGCCACTCTGACACCCGATATTGGCGCCACTGTGACATTCGATAATGGCGCTTTCTGATACCCGATATTGGCGCCACTCTGACACCCGATATTGGCGCTCTCTGACACCTGATATTGGCGCCACTCTGACACCTGATATTGGCGCTCTGTGACACCCGATATTGGCGCTCTCTGACACCCGATATTGGCGCTCTCTGACACCCGATATTGGCGCTCTCTGACACCCGATATTGGCGCTCTCTGACACCCCTCTGACACCCGATATTGGCGCTCTCTGACACCCCGCTGACACCCGATATTGGCGCCCTCTGACACCCGATATTGGCGCCCTCTGACACCCCTCTGACACCCGATATTGGCGCCCACTGACACCCCTCTGACACCCGATATTGGCGCCCTCTGACACCCCTCTGACACCCGATATTGGCGCCCTCTGACACCCGATATTGGCGCCCTCTGACACCCCTCTGACACCCGATATTGGCGCCCACTGACACCCCTCTGACACCCGATATTGGCGCCCTCTGACACCCCTCTGACACCCGATATTGGCGCCCTCTGACAACCGATATTGGCGTTCACTGACACCCCTCTGACACCCGATATTGGCGCCCTCTGACACCCCTCTGACACCCGATATTGGCGCCCTCTGACAACCGATATTGGCGTTCACTGACACCCCTCTGACACCTGATATTGGCGCCATCTAACAATGGATTTCGGAACAAGGTGCCATCCGAAGTGTAGAATTTCAACTCATTAACTGCACTTTAAAACATTGTGGGCCAAAAAACGGAAAAATGCTGCCTGAGAAGCACCCGGAGTCTAACATACATTTCAGATCCTCATCAAATATTTGCACTGCAGTCGAGCATTCGTTTAAATCCCTGGCCCGCAGATTAAAATCCCCATTAGAACTGTATGCGAAATCACCAGAGAGAAGACTGCAATCTTCTTCCCCAACGCGATCGGGATTCGAACTGAGGACTCCCGGGTGAGATATCGTTTGCACTTTTAAGTTTTATTTTGATGAAAAAACGAGATCCTTTTTAATCTGATAATTTTATCCCATCCAATTTCAGTACGTCTTTGGCTCCATCTTGTCAAGAGAGAACACGCTTAAACTGCTGCTGGAGCTGTGGAATGCCGCCATCTGCCCGGCTCAGGACTGCCACGTGGTGAGTGACTGGGTGAGTGACTGAGTGAGTGACTGGGTGAGTGACTGAGAGAGTGACTGGGTGAGTGACTGGGTGAGTGACTGAGAGAGTGACTGGGTGAGTGACTGAGTGAGTGACTGAGAGAGTGACTGGGTGAGTGACTGAGAGAGTGACTGGGTGAGTGACTGAGTGAGTGACTGAGAGAGTGAATGGGTGAGTGACTGAGTGAGTGACTGGGTGAGTGACTGGGTGAGTGACTGGGTGAGTGACTGAGTGAGTGACTGGGTGAGTGACTGAGTGAGTGACTGGGTGAGTGACTGAGTGAGTGACTGGGTGAGTGACTGGGCGAGTGACTGAGAGAGTGACTGGGTGAGTGACTGAGAGAGTGACTGGGTGAGTGACTGAGTGAGTGACTGAGAGAGTGAATGGGTGAGTGACTGAGTGAGTGACTGGGTGAGTGACTGGGTGAGTGACTGGGTGAGTGACTGAGTGAGTGACTGGGTGAGTGACTGAGTGAGTGACTGGGTGAGTGACTGGGTGAGTGACTGAGAGAGTGACTGGGTGAGTGACTGAGAGAGTGACTGGGTGAGTGACTGAGTGATGACTGGGTGAGTGACTAGGTGAGTGACTGGGTGAGTGACTAGGTGAGTGACTGGGTGAGTGACTAGGTGAGTGACTGGGTGATGACTGGGTGAGTGACTGGGTGAGTGACTGGGTGAGTGACTGGGTGAGTGACTGGGTGAGTGACTAGGTGAGTGACTGGGTGAGTGACTGGGTGAGTGACTGGGTGAGTGACTAGGTGAGTGACTGGGTGAGTGACTAGGTGAGTGACTGGGTGATGACTGGGTGAGTGACTGGGTGAGTGACTGGGTGAGTGACTGGGTGAGTGACTGGGTGAGTGACTAGGTGAGTGACTGGGTGAGTGACTGAGTGAGTGACTGGGTGAGTGCCAGTGTAACAGTGATCTGAGGCACTCTCCATGTGCTGTACAATGCTGGGCATTACCGCGCATCAGCAGCGCGCACAAATCCGCGCATTTGCAGCCCGTGGTGGCGGGCATCCAGGAGAGCCGACGGATTTTTCGAAGCTCGAGCGACTCCGACTTGGCCAGCCTCCAGGTCGGCGGTTCCGTGGTGAGCGCGGGGTGGCAGCTCGCACAGATTCTCAATAAATTACACCTGTCAATTAATTTCAAAGGGCTGAAGAACCGAGCCAAAGTCCCCAGGGAGAGGAGGGGGCAGTTCGATTGCATGCCCGACCTCATTAACTTGATTTCTGTGTGCAAAGTCGTCCCCTGCTTACCCGCCGCAGCTCGTGAAGCACCGAGGCCATCTGCACCTCAATGGCGAGTGCCTGCACCCTCCAACCGCGGCACAGTCTGTGTCACCTGTGACTCAGGAGCATCAGCAGTCAGAGCTCACAGTTCCTCAGCTGCCTCCGCCGCCTCAGCAACATCAGCATCATCAGTTCTCAGAGGCAACAGTTACCGGCAGTGCTAGGCTATTTGCAAAGCTTTCGCACTTCTTTCTGCAGATATTTTTAATAATCAGTGAGTTTTTAGCTGCGATTTTGCCGTTTCTGGAACGGGGCGCCAAAGCCACTGCCGGGGGCGCTAAAGCTACTGCAGGGGGCGCTAAAGCTACTGCAGGGGGCGCTAAAGCTACTGCAGGGGGCGCTAAAGCTACTGCAGGGGCGCTAAAGCTACTGCAGGGGGCGCCAAAGCTACTACAGGGGGCGCTAAAGCTACTGCAGGGGCGCCAAAGCTACTGCAGGGGGCGCCAAAGCTACTGCAGGGGCGCTAAAGCTACTGCAGGGGGCGCTAAAGCTACTGCAGGGGCGCTAAAGCTACTGCAGGGGGCGCCAAAGCTACTGCAGGGGCGCCAAAGCTACTGCAATAGAGGGGGCGCCAAAGCTAATGCAGGGGGCGCCAAAGCTACTGCAAGGGGGCGCCAAAGCTACTGCAGGGGGCGCCAAAGCTACTGCAGGGGCGCCAAAGCTACTGCAATAGAGGGGGCGCCAAAGCTACTGCAAGGGGGCGCCAAAGCTACTGCAATGGAGGGGGCGCCAAAGCTACTGCAAGGGGGCGCCAAAGCTACTGCAATGGAGGGGGCGCCAAAGCTACTGCAGGGGCGCCAAAGCTACTGCAATAGAGGGGGCGCCAAAGCTAATGCAGGGGGCGCCAAAGCTACTGCAGGGGGCGCCAAAGCTACTGCAGGGGGCGCCAAAGCTACTGCAATGGAGGGGGCGCCAAAGCTACTGCAGGGGGTGCTAAAGCTATTGCAGGGGGCGCCAAAGCTACTGCAGGGGGCGCCAAAGCTACTGCAGGGGGCGCCAAAGCTACTGCAGGGGCGCCAAAGCTACTGCAATAGAGGGGGCACCAAAGCTACTGCAAGGGGGCGCCAAAGCTACTGCAATGGAGGGGGCGCCAAAGCTACTGCAGGGGGCGCCAAAGCTACTACAGGGGGCGCTAAAGCTACTGCAGGGGCGCCAAAGCTACTGCAGGGGGCGCCAAAGCTACTGCAGGGGCGCTAAAGCTACTGCAGGGGGCGCTAAAGCTACTGCAGGGGCGCTAAAGCTACTGCAGGGGGCGCCAAAGCTACTGCAGGGGCGCCAAAGCTACTGCAATAGAGGGGGCGCCAAAGCTAATGCAGGGGGCGCCAAAGCTACTGCAAGGGGGCGCCAAAGCTACTGCAGGGGCGCCAAAGCTACTGCAGGGGCGCCAAAGCTACTGCAATAGAGGGGGCGCCAAAGCTACTGCAAGGGGGCGCCAAAGCTACTGCAATGGAGGGGGCGCCAAAGCTACTGCAAGGGGGCGCCAAAGCTACTGCAATGGAGGGGCGCCAAAGCTACTGCAAGGGGGCGCCAAAGCTACTGCAATGGAGGGGGCGCCAAAGCTACTGCAAGGGGGCGCCAAAGCTACTGCAATAGAGGGGGCGCCAAAGCTACTGCAAGGGGGCGCCAAAGCTATTGCAATGGAGGGGGCGCCAAAGCTACTGCAGGGGGCGCCAAAGCTACTGCAATGGAGGGGGCGCCAAAGCTACTGCAGGGGCGCCAAAGCTACTGCAATAGAGGGGGCGCCAAAGCTAATGCAGGGGGCGCCAAAGCTACTGCAGGGGGCGCCAAAGCTACTGCAGGGGCGCCAAAGCTACTGCAATAGAGGGGGCGCCAAAGCTACTGCAAGGGGGCGCCAAAGCTACTGCAATGGAGGGGGCGCCAAAGCTACTGCAAGGGGGCGCCAAAGCTACTGCAATGGAGGGGGCGCCAAAGCTACTGCAAGGGGGCGCCAAAGCTACTGCAATAGAGGGGGCGCCAAAGCTAATGCAGGGGGCGCCAAAGCTACTACAGGGGGCGCTAAAGCTACTGCAGGGGCGCCAAAGCTACTGCAGGGGGCGCCAAAGCTACTGCAGGGGCGCTAAAGCTACTGCAGGGGGCGCTAAAGCTACTGCAGGGGCGCTAAAGCTACTGCAGGGGGCGCCAAAGCTACTGCAGGGGCGCCAAAGCTACTGCAATAGAGGGGGCGCCAAAGCTAATGCAGGGGGCGCCAAAGCTACTGCAAGGGGGCGCCAAAGCTACTGCAGGGGGCGCCAAAGCTACTGCAGGGGCGCCAAAGCTACTGCAATAGAGGGGGCGCCAAAGCTACTGCAAGGGGGCGCCAAAGCTACTGCAATGGAGGGGGCGCCAAAGCTACTGCAAGGGGGCGCCAAAGCTACTGCAATGGAGGGGGCGCCAAAGCTACTGCAAGGGGGCGCCAAAGCTACTGCAATGGAGGGGGCGCCAAAGCTACTGCAAGGGGGCGCCAAAGCTACTGCAATAGAGGGGGCGCCAAAGCTACTGCAAGGGGCGCCAAAGCTATTGCAATGGAGGGGGCGCCAAAGCTACTGCAGGGGGCGCCAAAGCTACTGCAATGGAGGGGGCGCCAAAGCTACTGCAGGGGCGCCAAAGCTACTGCAATAGAGGGGGCGCCAAAGCTAATGCAGGGGGCGCCAAAGCTACTGCAGGGGGCGCCAAAGCTACTGCAGGGGCGCCAAAGCTACTGCAATAGAGGGGGCGCCAAAGCTACTGCAAGGGGGCGCCAAAGCTACTGCAATGGAGGGGGCGCCAAAGCTACTGCAAGGGGGCGCCAAAGCTACTGCAATGGAGGGGGCGCCAAAGCTACTGCAAGGGGGCGCCAAAGCTACTGCAATAGAGGGGGCGCCAAAGCTACTGCAAGGGGGCGCCAAAGCTATTGCAATGGAGGGGGCGCCAAAGCTACTGCAAGGGGGCGCCAAAGCTACTGCAATGGAGGGGGCGCCAAAGCTACTGCAGGGGCGCCAAAGCTACTGCAATAGAGGGGGCGCCAAAGCTAATGCAGGGGGCGCCAAAGCTACTGCAGGGGGCGCCAAAGCTAAAATTTCTATCAGCCACTGAGGAGAAGTCCAGCGCCCCCTTTCTACCCGTATGCTACCTGGCTACAATCCCAGCGAATCCCCCCCCCAGAGTCGCACTTGGCTTTCATAGTCTCGGACCATCGCATGGCAGTCGGGTGCAGCATCATAGTTCTGTGCCTGGCCTACGTGCTCTACCTGGCCTATCAGATCCACCTCATCCAGCAGAGCATCTCGGAGAGGCTTGAAGAGCTGCTGAAGTCGAGCAGCATTTTGAGCCCCCTGTCAGCTGTGAACCGGTGATCATTTGGAGACATCAGGAGTGCAGCCTGCAATAAATAATACTAATCTATTATCTGTGCATGGACAATGCAGCGGATTAAGTTTTACCTTCATTACTTGGCGAGTGAATGTCTCACATGGTGAAAGAGTGAGTGAATGCATCTCCTAGTGATTGAGTGAATGCATCTCTCAGAGTGATTGAGTGAATGCATCTTTCAGAGTGATTGAGTGAATGCATCTCTCGGAGTGATTGAGTGAATGCATCTCTCGGAGTACATGTAGATGAGTGAATGACTCTTACGGTAAATACAAGTGTCTCAAAGTGAGATTCATAAAAGTACGACAGTTTTAGTAAATCTTTGTCTTCCCAAACTTTCAGTTGTCATATGCACACTTTTTAGCCTTGTGCAATTAGTTTTAATTACATCAATTACCAGAGATTTACATATACAAAGACTTGGATTTTCATTTAGCAATAAAGTTGAATTCTGACACATTGCACCTGTCTGTTTGCCGATGGATTGGATTTTGCACGGCTGCACAACTATGAATCAGGGCACCATAAACCCGATTGCATATATAGTCAGACGCACACTTCATGAAATGTAGTTCTATTCATTATGATAACTAGCAAGTTATAGATATAGATCGCACAGATCCTTGTGTATATTATAAATTTTCAATCATTTTATAATTACTATGATTATGTTAAATTTGAATTTGAATTATGATTTACCTGTTTATTATTCAAGTCAACCTACCTGTAACACTTTATAAATTTCCTAGCAATTTTTATCTGATTTGCTGCTGATAAAATTCGCTGCTTGTCAAACGCGTTTTTCCCTGCCGTGTTCTTGTTGAGTCTTTCTGCGTGAGATCAGTTGTGAATAGCAATATCAGTTAATCTTGCTTTGAGCAGAATTTGAGTGGCGCACAGAGCGCTGCAATTATAGCATGTTTTCCTCCTAACTGTCAAGTGCAACGGAATCAGAACTGCGATGTGATTTGACGCGAACTTTTAATACTGAAACGATTATTTTTTTTAAAAATCTTCGCCATGTTTGTTTAACTGTCTGCTTCAATTCAAACTAGCGCCTGCTGTTTGATTTGTTAAAACAAAGAAAAAGTTATTAGCAATAATTCTGTTTCGGCACGATGTTTGCGTAGCCGATTTCTGTGTGTGTTTCAAAATGTTTGTTTTCAAATGTGAAACACAAAAACAAAAAACAAAAGCGCAGAGGCGAGAGGTAGAATGTGAGAAGAGATGAGATGAGAGGCAAGGAAGTATGAAAGGAGAGATGGGATAGGAGAGATAATAAGAGAGATGAGAGGAGAGATGAGGAGAGAAAAAAGATAAGATGAGAGATAATATGAGATAAGAGATGAGAGAAGAGAGAGAAGAGAGATAATTTGAAAGAGAAAAGATGAGATGAGAGATGAGAGGCGAGAGAAGAGAGGAGATGAGAGATGAGGAAAAAGGAAAGATTAGATGATATGAGAGTTGAGAGGAGAGAGGAGATGAAAGATGAGGAGAGAGGAAAGATTTGATGAGATGAGAGATGAGAGAAGATGAGAGAAGAGGAGAGATGAGAATAAGATAAGAGAAAAGATAAGGGGAAGGAGAGAGGATAGAGTAGAGTAGAGAGCTGAGAAAACCTCAAGTTGGTTTGGAGTTTGCCAACAATGTTTTAGTTCAATGTGTTGTTGTTTGCACTCGCTACAATAACCGATTATAAAAAAAGCAAAGGCAGAAAAGTCCAGACAAGATTTAATAGCCACTGGAAACATAAATAATATAGAAGCATTATTCTGTGAATAAACAATCAGATAATGATCAGAACTTATAAGTAGTTTATGCATTTTCCATGCACAAGTAAATAATATGAATAAATAAGCATACTAGTAGTATTTATGCACTCATGTATTGCTCGCAGTGACAGGTGCGATTGGGTCATAAATTAACCGATTCTGAAGTGAAAATTCTACAGCAATTCAAGTTACCTACAGGATATTGTTACAAGCAAAATATTACACTATTGGCAACTGGCAAGGAAACCAGATTGACAGGTTAGAGGACTCAGGTTAATTAGTCATTGTTATAATAACAATCAGCTTTAATATACATGATAAAATGATTTGCACTAGAGAAGCTGTGTATATATGCTCAAGTCTGCTCAGAAAGTCATCATCTGCTTGAAAGTTTCGTGAGAGAGAGATTGAGAATCAGGGTGAGACTGAGATGAGAGATTGAGAATCAGGGTAAGACTGAGATGAGAGAGATTGACAATCAAGGTGAGGGAGATTGAGAATCAGAGTGAGACTGAGATGAGAGAGATTGACAATCAAGATGAGGGAGATTGAGAATCAGGGTGAGACTGAGGTGAGAGATTGAGAATCAGGGTGAGACTGAGGTGAGAAAGATTGACAATCAAGGTGAGGGAGATTGAGAATCAGGGTGAGACTGAGGTGAGAGATTGAGAATCAGGGTGAGACTGAGGTGAGAAAGATTGACAATCAAGGTGAGGGAGATTGAGAATCAGGGTGAGACTGAGATGAGAGATTGAGAATCAGGGTGAGACTGAGGTGAGAGAGATTGAGAATCAGGGTGAGACTGAGGTGAGAGAGATTGAGAATCAGGGTGAGGGAGATTGAGAATCAGAGTGAGACTGAGATGAGAGAGATTGAGAATCAGGGTGAGACTGAGGTGAGAGAGATTGAGAATCAAGATGAGACTGAGGTGAGAGAGATTGAGAATCAGGGTGAGACTGAGATGAGAGAGATTGAGAATCAGGGTGAGACTGAGGTGAGAAAGATTGACAATCAAGGTGAGGGAGACTGAGAATCAGGGTGAGACTGAGATGAGAGAGATTGAGAATCAGGGTGAGATTAAGGTGAGAGAGATTGAGAATCAGGGTGAGACTGAGGTGAGAGAGATTGAGAATCAAGGTGAGACTGAGGTGAGAGAGATTGAGAATCAAGGTGAGACTGAGATGAGAGAAATTGAGAATCAAGGTGAGGGAGATTGAGAATCAGGGTGAGACTGAGATGAGAGAGATTGACAATCAAGGTGAGGGAGATCGAGAATCAGAGTGAGACTGAGATGAGAGAGATTGACAATCAAGATGAGGGAGATTGAGAATCAGGGTGAGACTGAGGTGAGAGAGATTGAGAATCAAGGTGAGACTGAGGTGATGGCGATTTATTAAGAATCAAGCAGCAATAATCCTATATAATGCAAACATTGCAGGTGTTATGGTTACACACACAAACCCAAGTCTGCATTACTATAGAGAAAAATGACCGAATATAATTAGCAGGAAAATTCCAATTAATCACATGCTGGCTAATCAGGACTTAATGAGGAATGTGTCACTTTTTAATCAGGTATAAATAACAATGATCAAAGCAAATTAAATATTTACTTAATTACAAGCAGAGCAATAAAGTCAGAGATACAATTGATTTTAAGGACTTCTTATATCAGATATGATTAATAATTAATCTACTACTCTAAATCCCAACTTGATCTTATAAGATGCACACAGATTATTATGTAATAATAAATCATGGAATGGATTGCTAGTCTATCCTAAGACTAATTATATCGCACAGTTCAGAGATCAAGAGGCGGGAAAGCGTCCCTGGTGAGCAGGGATGTCAATCGAGGCACGTCCCTGTTGGTGAGGTACTCGTGCAGCTTGGGGGCCACCGTCTCGTTCAGGCTGTCCAGAAACTCGTGGTCGAAGGCGGCTGAGGGGTGATGATGGGTGAAGATGTCTGAATCTCACCTATATGAGATTTTTGAATCTCACCATATGAGATCTTTAAATCTCACCTAAATGAGAATCTCTGAATGTCAGCTATTTGAGAATCTCTGAATCTCACCTATATGAGATCTTTAAATCTCACCAATACCACATGAGATCTTTAAATCTCACCTATATGCGAATTTCTGAATCTCACCTATATGAGAATCTCTAAATGTTATTTATATGAGATCTTTAAATCTCACCTATGTGAGAATCTCTGAATCTCACCTATATGAGAATCTCTGAATCTCACCTATATGAGAATCTCTGAATCTCACCTATGTGAGAATCTCTGAATCTCACCGGTATGAGATCTCTAAATCTTACCTGTATGAGATATCTGAATCTCACCTGTATGAGATTTCTGAATCTCACCTATGAGATTTCTGAATCTCACCTGTATGAGAAACTTGGAATCTCACCTATATGAGAATCTCTGAATCTCACCTGTATGGGAATCTCTGAATCTCACATATATGAGATCTTTAAATCTCACCACATGAGATCTCTAAATCTCGCCTATAAGAGAATCTCTGAATCTCACCTGCATGCATTTTGAGAATCTCATTCATTGCTAAACAAATTGGCAGCATCAGTTATGCAAGAAAACTTACACAAATTGATATTATCCCTTCTGAGCGCCACCAGCACCAGGAACAAGACCTCTCTGTACAGAGACCGCTGTGCCCCGACAGTCTTTCTCAATGCCATTTGAGGACTCGCGCCTGCGGCAGTCTTGGAAGGTGACGGATGCTCCGGGATCCGCCTGGCCAGCACAGTCTTCAAGGCCGTGTTCATATCGTTCTCCATGATGCATCTGATCACACTGTCCGTCAGGCGATTGATATCGTCATCAACTGGCTGACTTCTGAGTCGGCTGCGGTACAGCCGGTACAGCATTGGAGGCTGGGAGTCGCTCTGACTGATGTCCCAGTAGCACAGGATTCGAACCGAGGACGCCTCCGGCTGGCGTTGGCGATGCCACTGCAGCAGGTGGTGGGACAGACAGTGGGGCAGCTTCAGCCGCTCCAGGTACCTGGCGAGGGGAGGGGGGCGTTGATACGGACTCCACTATCATTTTACAGTCACTCCAATATTCACTAGTATAGTCACTCTGATATTCACTCTTAAAGTCACTCCAATATTCACTCTTATAGTCACTCCAATATTCACTAGTATAGTTACTCTAATATTCACACTACAGTCAATAGTCACTCCAATATTCACTCGTATAGCCACTCCAATATTCACTCTACAGTCACTCCAATATTCACTCTACAGTCACTTCAATATTCACTCTCACAGTCACTCCAATGTTCACTCTAACAGTCACTCCAATGTTCACTCTAACAGTCACTAAAATATTCACTCATAGTCACTAAAATATTCACACTACAGTCACTCGGTTTTCACTCTACCACGAGCACTGCAGCGCTCACCAGAGCAGATTCCAAAACAGCAGGCAGTTGGTATGGCTGGAGTCGGCTATATTCTCGCTAAATGCCGACCCAGCCAGGTAATTATCGCCCAAATCCGCTAACAAGTTCTCCAATTCCTTTCTCAACACCATAGGCGACAAGTAGACAACCGAAAAGCACTCTTCATTTGAACAGTTAACGGAGAGCTCGGGCCGAAGGATCCTACAGCAGAATGGACAGTCGATTGTCATGCAGGAGTCGTCGGCAGACCAGCCGTCCATGATCTCTTCGTCGTAAACGCACACCTTGCAAGATGGGCAAATCGTGCAGGAGGTGATTTGAACTACCAGCTCCGAGTCATCGGATCCTGAGGCCTGAGATGGCGGAGGCTCATGCGGCACCGGGGACAGCACCGGAGGCTGACCAGGTCTGCTGATGCTGCGCCATACCCGACAGAGAGACTCGGAGTCAGGCTGATCTTCGGGCAAATTCTGCTGATGCAGCGACGACAGAGAGGAGCCGCCGTGCAGATCCTGAGTGCTGCTGCTGGCGGTAAGCTTGAGACTGGCCTGCAGTTTGTCTGTCATCCGCTTGCCCCAACTGCTGGCCACTTTGCCAGCCGTCTGCCTGATGCTGGCCGTCCGACGGAACATCCCGGCCATACTGGCGCTGAAGCTCTGCTGCGGTGTCATCAGCAGCTGCTGCTGTTGCTGATGATACCGACTGCCGGTGCCAATGTCCATTGAGGCTACACTGCCGCTGTCAATGCTGACTGTGTCCTCAGCTTCCTTTTGATGATGTTGCTGCTGCCGACTACCAGAAGGTTGAGCAGCAGCCGCCCGCTTGTTGCCAAAGAAGCTGTGATGAAGCTCGGATTTTTCAGTAGAGAATGGCGATCGATAACGAGTTGATGGCGCTGCTGCTGGTGTGTGCTTAGCGACTGGAGTGTTCAATGCTGATGACTGAGAATCTGGCGACTCCGTCACTGCTGCGGGGCTGACCCGAACTTCCACCGGAGCCAGAGACCCGGCGGCGGCTTCACTGCAGCAGCAGAAGGACATTCGACGATCCAGCGGTCCCAGAGCTGACTGCGGGCGTCTGGAATGGCGCTGGCAGAGACCATCGATGGCGTCAGCGCTGCCGCTGCGAAGACGCTGCAGTTTCTGAGGCTGCCGCTGCTGCTGCTTATCAGGCGCCACTTGAAACGAAACCGGAGGCGGCTGATGAAGATTAAACCGTACACCTGCCTCCGCAAGTACAATTGATTTTCGATGCTGCTGCTGATGATGGTGCTGGCGATGCTGGACGCATACGGGCTGACCCAGGCGGGCCCGGCGATGGCCTCCGACCGCGGCCGTGTGGAACATCAGCAGACCGGCTGAACGGTTCGCTGCAGATCGGAGTGTAGGGAGGAGTGTAGGGAAGAGTGCAGGGAGGAGTGTAGGGAGGAGTGCAGGGAGGAGTGTAGGGAGAAGTGTAGGGGGAAGTGTAGGGGGAAGTGTAGGGAGAAGTGTAGGGAGAAGTGTAGGGAGAAGTATAGAGAGGAGTGTTGGGAGGTGTAGGGAAGAGTGTAGCGAAGAGTGTAGGGAAGATTGCAGGGAAAAGTGTAGGGAAAATTGCTGGGAAGATTGCAGGGAAGATTGTAGGGAGGAGTGCAGGGAGGAGTGTAGGGAGGAGTGTAGGGAGAAGTGTAGGGAGGAGTGTAGGGAGAAGTGTAGGGAGAAGTGTAGGGAGGAGTGTAGGGAGAAGTGTAGGGAGAAGTGTAGGGAGAAGTGTAGGGAGAAATGTAGGGAGGAGTGTAGGGAGGAGTGTAGATAGGAGTGTAGGGAGGAGTGTAGATAGGAGTGTAGGGAGGAGTATAGGGGAGAGTGTAGGGAAGAGTGTAGGGGAGAGTGTAGGGAAGAGTGTAGGGAAGAGTGTAGGGGAGAGTGTAGGGAAGAGTGTAGGGGAGAGTGTAGGGAAGAGTGTAGGGGAGAGTGTAGGGAAGAGTGTAGGGGAGAGTGTAGGGAAGAGTGTAGGGGAGAGTGTAGGGAAGAGTGTAGGGAGAGTGTAGGGAAGAGTGTAGGGGAGAGTGTAGGGAAGAGTGTAGGGGAGAGTGTAGGGAAGAGTGTAGGGGAGAGTGTAGGGAAGAGTGTAGGGGAGAGTGTAGGGAAGAGTGTAGGGGATAGTGTAGGGAGGAGTGTAGGGGAGAGTGTAGGGAGGAGTGTAGGGGAGAGTGTAGGGAGGAGTGTAGGGAGGAGTGTAGGGAGGAGTGTAGGGGAGAGTGTAGGGAGGAGTGAAGGGAGGAGTGTAGGGAAGAGTGTAGGGGAGAGTGTAGGGAAGAGTGTAGGGGAGAGTGTAGGGAGGAGTGTAGGGAAGAATGTAGGGAGGAGTGTAGGGAGGTGTAGGGAGGAGCGTAGGGAAGAGTGTAGGGAAGTGTCTAGGGAATATTGCAGGGATGAGTGTAAGGAACAGTGTAGGGAAGAGCGTAGGGAAGAGCGTAGGGAAGAGTGTAGGGAAGAGTGTAGGGACGAATGTAGGGAAGAGTGTAGGGACGAATGAAGGGAAGTAGATTCAACCTAAGTACATGTAGCTTAAAGCCAACTACCATGGCATGGGAATGGGGGGGTTAGTGTGAGGAGATTCTTCATAGCTAAGCAACAGCTATAATCCCAGCAACTCTCACCCAGCATGTTATGCACCCGCTGGCTGGAAGTACCAGCGCCACCGCCTGTAGCAGCGCCGTAGCCGCCACCAAGACTGCTGACTTGGGTATCGCAGCTGGCCGTGTCAGCTGCAGAGCTGCCGGTGCCGCAACAGTCAGCGCCGTCGGCTGCGTCCAGCGACCTTGCCGTACCTGCGGTTGCCAGGGGGTGGGGGGCACATTGAGATTGGTTCAAATCTAATCAGGGGTTGTAGCCTAGTGGGTAGACTCGCGACTTAAAAGGTCATCAGGGGTTCTATTTGTGTCCTTGAACAAGACACTTAGTTAACTCTGCATTGCTTCAGTTCACCCAGCTGTAAAATGGGTGCCAGCATTAGCTGGGGTAATTGAGGGTGTGTATGGCGGACTGAACAGTCATATGCAGCCTTGCATATTGCAGATGCAATAGCTGCGGCTGAGCTGTCGGTTGCACATCTGGCGCAACTGGAGGGCCGGAGATTGCCGACCCCTGCTTTAGTCAAACAAAACGAGACTCCGCATGCTCCACATACAAACCAGCGCGAGTGATGATGTCAGGAAAACATGGCCATAGACTATACGCCCGTATAAGCCATAGACTATATAGATGGAGAATGAAAATTGCACAACTTCAATGACCCCACCGATTGTCTGCAGAGTATCGTACGAGTATCTGTCGATTGCGCCATAGACAACACAAATAGTGCCATAGACAAAGTTCTGTTTCTAAGAAATAGCTGATGCTTTCAATCAATCCCCGAAACTTTCCCTGATCTTCTCATGGCTCCATACGCGCAATGTACCTTTCGCCAAAACAGCCTTCAAAAGCACTTCTTAGAATCAAAGTGTGATCTTTTATTTCCTTTAAAATAAGTTGAGCACAAATTCCCCCCCCAGCAAAAAATTGCCTCATTACTATCAATAAATATCTACTTAAGAATGCACTGATTTTTTAATAATTACGCTTCAATTGCAGGCATAAGGGTTTAAAACATTTTTTTTTGCATTGGAACTGAGGACGTGGTGTTGGGCTGGCACCTGGTTATCCAGGCAAAATGAAGAAAAATATTTAAAGTATATTTTAATAAAAAATATGTCACAATTCGAAACAGCCTTTCCGCCCAAAAAAGCAAGCCTAAAACAGGTGGATGGCAGGATTAAAACCAAAAAGATGAAATCTGTTTCGCAAAACTACCAAAAAATAAAAAGCTGCTAAAAAGAATCACTAAGCATTCACTTTATGCCACCAAAACTGCCAGGTAATAAAAAGTTTTATCATCTCGCAAATACAATGGCTAAGCTGGTGGAGCAAAGCACTTACGCTTAAGTTGAAGCAGACGATTGGCAAATTTTGCTGTTGAAAATTATTAAAACAGGTGAGAGATAGAACTCAAACACAGGTGAGAGATAGAACTCAAACACAGGTGAGAGGTAGAACTCAAACACAGGTGAGAGATAGAACTCAAACACAGGTGAGAGATAGAACTCAAACACAGGTGAGAGATAGAACTCAAACACAGGTGAGAGATAGAACTCAAACACAGGTGAGAGATAGAACTCAAACACAGGTGAGAGATAGAACTCAAACACAGGTGAGAGATAGAACTCAAACAGATGAGATAGAACTCAAACAGATGAGATAGAACCCAAACACAAGTGAGATAGAACTAATATCAGGGCCAACCCGCACTCACTCAGAAGTCCCCCGCTAGCAGTGGTGGCGGCTCCAACCAGAGAGGCAACGGGGGCAGCGGCAGTAGCGGCGGCAGCGGAGGCTCCTCCAGACGGATTCGGCGACACGGTGAAGTAGCCAGCATCTGGCGAGTAGGCTTTTGCAGCTGTCGCAACACTGGATGAGTGAACTGGCACCTGAGATGAGGCGCTACTAGTTCGAGTCCGTCGGTCTCTGCACAGATGTCCAGCCAGCTTAAAGGCGGCCACAGCAAGCAGGAAGCAGCGCAGCTTGGCCAGATTTTGTCTCTGTCGATGTCGCAGCTCCGGCGGCACTGCGGCAGCTGTGTCCGTCATCAGCGTGTTGAACAGCACGTGCGTCTGCGGAGTCGGCTTGCCTCGCAGTGCCTGCAGGCTGGTGCACACGCGAGTGGCACAGGACCGGAGTCTGCGGTTGATGCAGAGGCTGAGCAGTGAACGGAACGGCGCCTCATCTTGAAGCATCGGCGGTCGCAGGTGGGCGTGCATTCGGTGCAGCAGCTTCAGGCCCCAGTCTGTCAGCTCAATCATGGATGCCGACTCGCCGCGCCACTCAGCGTAGGATGGCAGCGCCAGAAACCACAGGCTGTAGGCTGAGGTTAGAAGGTACCGAGCCCACTGCCTGTTGCGGGGTGGGGTATGAGGATTAATTAGTTCAATAAATAACTTCCAGCCACTTTATCTCAACGCACACACAACAGCAGACAGCAAGCAGGCCTAACCAAGATCAAACCTATCAGACGAAAAGACAATGTTTGAAAGCGGAGAAATTATCTACCAGTAAAATTGAAAGGCTCATTACAGAACCAGGTAGAAAAAGCTCAGCACACCGTGACAAAGACCCAACATCAAGGCTAACAAATATAGCTACAGAGACCTAAAAAAATATGGCAACAAAGACCTAAAATACAACTACAAAAACCTATTAAATATAGCTACAAAGACCGAACCAAGTTCAACTACAAAGGCCTAACAAGTTTAACTACAAAGACCTAACCAAGTTCAACTACAAAGACCTAACCAAGTTCAACTACAAAGACCTAACCAAGTTCAACTACAAAGACCTAACCAAGTTCAACTACAAAGACCTAACCAAGTTCAACTACAAAGACCTAACCAAGTTCAACTACAAAGACCTAACATAGCTACAAAGACCTTGATAATACTGCCACAAAGACCTATCAAATATAGCTACCAAGATCTAACAAGTTCAGCTACAAAGACCTAACAAATTACAGCTACAAAGACCTAACAAATATAGGTACAAATACCTAACAAATATAGCTACAAGGACCTAACCAATATAGCTACAAAGACCTAACATATACAGCTACAAGGACCTAACAAATACAGCTACAAAGACCTAACATATACAGCTACAAAGACCTAACAAATACAGCTACAAAGACCTAACATATACAGCTACATAGACCTAACAAATACAGCTACAAAGACCTCCTAACATATACAGCTACATAGACCTAACAAATACAGCTACAAAGACCTCCTAACATATACAGCTACATAGACCTAACAAATAAAGCTACATAGACCTAACAAATACAGCTACAAAGACCTAATATATACAGCTACAAAGACCTAACATATACAGCTACAAAGACCTAACATATACAGCTCCATAGACCTAACAAATACAGCTACAAAGACCTAATATATACAGCTACAAAGACCTAAATAATGCATCAACAAAGACATATTAAATATAGCTACAAAGAATCCACTAACATAGAGTACAAAGGACTGAAAAACTGCAGATAATTTTTGTCTGGACAAGCAATTAAAACCCGAAAAAGTGCCCAAAACGAAACGAAAGCCAATTAAAATAAATTGGACTTAGTCTAGCCTCTTAAAAACTGACAGAATTTCACTCCACATGGGACCAAATTGGATTTCTAATACGAGCGTATTGGAACGCAGCCACGCATGAAGAGAACTGTACGCATATAGAAGAGAGCAATCGACATGATTATGTTAGATTGCAGAAGAGCCGAAATAGGGCGGCACGCCAAGGGGATTAGGCCTATTTGATTCAATTTCCAACCCTCATACCCTCTCACAGCTAGAGACTGCACTGGGACTGGGGCCCAGAGACAGATCGCGTACTCATTAACCAGCACCATCTAGTTCTGCACCTATCCCTCCCAGACTCTGCCAGTCTGCCTAATCAGCATTAGGCGGGAAATTTTTCTAATCTCAATCATATATAGGCCTGCGAGTAGTGGCTTTGTACTTTTATTAAAATTTCATTTAGCATATCGAGGCCATTAAGACAGATTGTTAAGTCCCATTAAATTGGAGTCGATTAAAACAACGAAGGGCCTATTAAAGCAATTTATCAGGTGCCTAACTAAATAACAAAGCAGACCTACTAATTCTTATAACAAATGCACTTTTACGTTCATAAACCGTACAAAACCCTTATAAAATTTGACTCATAACACCATTAAACTACTTATTGGAGTAGAGAAAGAAAGAGAAAAAAACACTTTTTATTTAGACGAAAAAAGAAATCATAGTTTAGAAAATTAGAAACACAAGACTAGAATTAGAAACACCCACAGACACAAAACTACAATTAGAAACACCCAGACACACAAAACTACAATTAGAAACACCCAGACACACAAAACTACAATTAGAAACACCCACAGCCACAAAACTACAATTAGAAACACCCAGACACACAAAACTACAATTAGAAACACCCAGACACACAAAACTACAATTAGAAACACCCACAGCCACAAAACTACAATTAGAAACACCCAGACACACAAAACTACAATTAGAAACACCCAGACACACAAAACTACAATTAGAAACACCCACAGCCACAAAACTACAATTAGAAACACCCAGACACAAAACTACAAATAGAAACACCCACAGACACACAAAACTACAATTAGAACCACACACAGACACACAAAACTACAATTAGAAACACCCACAGACACACAAAACTACAATTAGAACCACCCACAGACACAAAACTACAAATAGAAACACCAACAGACACAAAACTACAATTAGAACCACCCACAGACACAAAACTACAAATAGAAACACCCACAGACACACAAAACTACAATTAGAACCACCCACAGACACAAAACTACAATTAGAACCACACAGACACACAAAACTACAATTAGAACCACACAGACACACAAAACTACAATTAGAACCACACAGACACACAAAACTACAATTAGAACCACACAGACACACAAAACTACAATTAGAACCACACAGACACACAAAACTACAATTAGAACCACACAGACACACAAAACTACAATTAGAACCACCCACAGACACAAAACTACAATTAGAAACACCCACACGCAACCCCAAGATCAGGTACCAACACTAACCCATCCTGAGCGCTATTCTTGCACTCGGTTGCCAGTTTAAACGCCAATTTCATCTCCTGCTTGCTCCGCCTGATTGCCGCGGTTGTCGCAGCGATGCCCGCTCCGGGAGCGGCTCCGACGGCTGGCGACGCTGAACTGCCGGCAGCTGCGGCGGCGGCGACCGCGGCAGCGGCTCCTCCGCTACTCTGAGCAACTTGCTGCTGCTGCTGCTGCTGCTGAGACAGATGATTAGACAGCAGCGAAGACTGACTAGCCGCATTAGAGGTCGCCCGCTGCTGAGCCAGTCGAACCAAATCGTCAAACAGGTCGGGATTTAATTGCGTCGGAAATCCAGAATCGTAGCGAATTGGCGATGTGCAGCCCTCCGACAGTGGCATGTCAACGTAGGACACCACGCCGTTGTAGTGGTTGCCGCTGGAAAACTGCACCCCAGCCGACGCCGATTTGTCCTTGTCCTCGGCAACTACCCGGCGAATGCAATCGTCAAAGAATTCGAGCTGCTGCTGATGCTGTCCAGAATCGAAGCTGGCCAGCTGGATGAACTGGGCAAACATCTGGGTGCGGACTAGGAGGCTGTAGAATGCCGAGTGGCTCTTGTTGGCTGCCAGGAATGCGTCAGTGTTGAACAGGGCCCTGATGTCCACGCCCTCTTCGTGTCTGTGTAGGCAGCGTGTGGGTGGATAATTGAAGCGGTTGGCAATGGAAATCTCCGCGAGTTGGGGATCTAGAGATTATCTTATCCAAATTTACGATGGATTACTAAATATCCCCAAATCACAAATTACCGACACAAATATCCCCAAATCCCTAATTACCGTCACAAATATCCCCAAATCTCTAATTACCGTCACAAATATGCTCAAATCCCCAATTACAGACACAAATATCCCTAAATCCCAAACTACCGACACAAATATCCCCAAATCCCTAATTACAGACACAAATATCCCTAAATCCCTAATTACAGACACAAATATCCCTAAATCCCTAATTACAGACACAAATATCCTTAAATCCCTAATTACAGACATAAATATTCTTAAAAATCCCAAATTACCGTCACAAATATCCCTAAATCCCTAATTACCGACACAAATATCCCTAAATCCCTAATTACTGACACAAATATCCCGAAATCCCTAATTGCCGCACAAATATCCCCAAATCCCCAATTACCGACACAAATATCCCTAAATCCCTAATTAAAGACACAAATATCCTTAAATCCCCAATTACAGACATAAATATTCTTAAAAATCCCCAATTACAGACACGAATATCCCTAAATTCCATATTACAGACACAAATATTCTCAAATCCCCAATTACAGACACAAATATCCCTAAATCCCAATTTACTATATGGATGTCCCCTCAGAATCACCTAGCCAGCGGCCTGACGCTACGCAGGTGAGCTCGATAATCCTTGAGCAGGGTGGCCATAAACCTGAGAAACGCATCCCGCAGTTGACAGCCAAACTGATGCAGCTTCTGGTCGTAACGCCAGTCAATCTCGGGATCAAAAAGTCGATCAGCTGCCTGCTTCTCCTGTCTCCTAGCTTCATCTTCGTTCCATTTTTGAAAGTTGTGCATTAAGCTGGCGCAGGACTCTCGGAGCTGCTCTCGGGGCTTCTTAGGCAAGAGATTAGCCGCTGTGAGGTGAGCTTTAGCCGGCGACACGAGAAACGTGTCAGTATCCAAGTCGCAACAGATCACATCGTCTGGCGGCTTGAAACTATCAAAATATCTGGTGTCAACGCCGACAATGAACGGCCCAATGTAGGCTGTGTACTCCGATAGGAACAGCGGGCACATGGGTATGTATGGACAGGCCCATTGCAGCGGAAATATGGCGGCACGAAGGGACTCGCAGAAGCAGGTGATGTGGTCGGGTTTTAGCGAATGAATGACCAGTTTCTGCTCTGTGAGAGCGTAGAGTAGCAGGTTGACAATTGTGTCCGGCCGGTTCGGGCTGCCCGACAGTAAGCGGTGGAATGCGGCACCACTGCAAAGGAATGAGGCAAAGCACTATTTATTACTATTAGTAATGTTGTTATAAAGACAACTGGAAGCAAAGAAACAATGGTTTTTAACCGGAAGTGGACACAAACTGGATTTCTATATTGGACACATGTCTCTAACCGGAAGTAGACACAAGCTGCATTGCTATATTGGACACATGTCTCTAACCGGAAATGGACACAAACCGGATTGCTATATGGGACACGTCTCTAACCGGAAGTGGACACAAAACTGGATTGATTTATGGGACACGTCTCTAACCGGAAGTGGACACAAACTGGATATGGGACACATGTCTCTAACCGGAAGTGGACACAAACTGCATGGCTATATTGAACACATGTATCTAACCGGAAGTGGACAGAAACTTCATTGCTATATTGCACACATCTTTAACCAGAAGTGGACACAAACTGGATTATATGGGACACATGTCTCTAACCGGAAGTGGAGACAAACTGGATTGCTATATGGGACACGTCTCTAACCGGAAGTGGACACAAACTGGATATGGGACACATGTCTCTAACCGGAAGTGGACACAAACTGCATGGCTATATTGAACACATGTATCTAACCGGAAGTGGACACAAACTGGATTGCTATATGGGACACATGTCTTTAACCGGAAGTGGACACAAAACTGGATTGATTTATTGGACTCATGTCTCTAACCGGAAGTGGACACAAACTGCATTGCTACATAGGACACATGTCTCTTACCTGATGTGGACAAAAATTTTATAAGATCTTACAATTTTTAAGATAAAAATGTGACAATTTATGAATAATCATGAAAAAACAGGAAATCTGGGAAGGTAAGTAAATGCGCAATGGAGTACTTCAAAAGAATATTCTAGAACTGGATTTCTACAAGACAACCTTATTAACCTTATCTTTCAAGCGGTCCCTTAGGAAGCAAAAGATTCTAATTATCTAAAAGCAGAAACACTTTTTCCTGTCTTCTTTAATTACTTTTAACAGTCTGCCCAAACGAGGCCAGAAGCCAAGAAACTACAAGCAGAAAGTCATTAGGAAAAAATTTGCCTCCTATATATGACAAATGCACTTAAACAACCTACCCCCTTAGTCACGTGATTTAGTTTGACTACCGATATTAATTTCCTGCTTTATTTTTCCAGCTGAAAAACCTTAACTCAACATCGAGAAAGGTCTTAGTCTAGCCTAGATCAGGCCATACACGCATTTCATTAATTAATTCATATCGAAGATTTTCACCCCCTCCCCCACCCTAACAAGGCGGTCACGCACAGATGAGTATCACGCAAGTCCGGCACTATTTGCGTGACTTATAATGAGATTCTGGCTGCTGCATATATCTTATAAATCTATATACATACCGTATTGCTACCTTCATTTCTCTATGCCCAGTACAAAACCTAAAACATGGATATTAGTCACATTATTATTGGCCTTAATCACATGATTGACATTCAGGCAATGGACATTAGTCACATGATTGACATTCGGGCAATGGACATTAGTCACATGATTGACATTCGGACAATGGACATTAGTTACATGATTGACATTCGGGCAATGGACATTAGTCACATGATTGACATTCGGGCAATGGACATTAGTTACATGATTGACATTCGGGCAATGCACATTAGTCACATGATTGACATTCGGGCAATGGACATTAGTCACATGATTGACATTCGGACAATGGACATTTGTCACATGATTTACATTCGGACAATGGAAATTTGTCACATGATTTACATTCAGGCAATGGACATTAGTCACATGATTGACATTCAGGCCATGGACATTAGTCACATGATTGACATTCAGGCCATGGACATTAGTCACATGATTGACATTCAGGCCATGGACATTAGTCACATGATTGACATTCGCTTATCTCATCTTTCCTCTATTTCTTCTCTATTGCCCTTTGTTCTGGCCCGCAGCAAAGAGTTCTTTACCTGACCCTTGAGGCAAAAAAGTCTGTTGACCCCCGTTTCAAATAGAAAAGCAAAATAATAATTTAGTTTATTACTGAGCCAGTTCTGAAAGATTTTCAGAGAACCTGGAAGTGCAATGTTACTTTAGAAATTAGTTTTATGGATTTCCACCGTAGAAAATCAGCGTACCTAAGGAATCAAAGTTAATTAGGATAAGTTTTAACAAGGATGCAGATAAAGTGCAGATGGGCACTAGATAAGCAGGCCTCACATTCGTCTGAGCAGGGCAGAAGGAAATGCAAACAGGGAATTGAGGGAATAGAAACGGAGGGGGGGAAGAAATGCAGAGTGACAGAGGTGAGGAGGGAAGTGACAGAGGAAGGAAGGAGTGACAGAGAGAATGGAGGGGAGCGACAGGGAATAAAGGGGAGAGTGACAGAGGGAATGGAGTGCAGAGTGACAGAGGGAATGGAGGGCAGAGTGACAGAGAGAATGGAGGGGAGCGACAGGGAATAAAGGGGAGAGTGACAGAGGGAATGGAGGCCAGAGTGACAGATGGAATGGAGGGCAGAGTGACAGAGAATGGAGGGGAGTAACAGATGGAATGGAGGGCAGAGTGACAGAGGGAATGGAGGGCAGTGACAGATGGAATGGAGGGCAGAGTGACAGAGGGAATGGAGGGCAGAGTGACAGATGGAATGGAGGGCAGAGTGACAGAGGGAATGGAGGGCAGAGTGACAGAGGGAATGGAGGGCAGAGTGACAGAGGGAATGGAGGGCAGAGTGACAGATGGAATGGAGGGCAGAGTGACAGAGGGACCCCGGGCAGAGTGACAGAGGGAATGGAGGCCAGAGTGACAGAGGGAATGGAGGGCAGAGTGACAGATGGAATGGAGGGCAGAGTGACAGATGGAATGGAGGGCAGAGTGACAGAGGGAATGGAGGGCAGAGTGACAGATGGAATGGAGGGCAGAGTGACAGAGGGAATGGAGGGCAGAGTGACAGAGGGAATGGAGGGCAGAGTGACAGAGGGAATGGAGGGCAGAGTGGCAGAGGGAATGGAGGGCAGAGTGACAGAAATATTAGAGAGCAAAGTGACAGAGTGGAAGGAGTTGAGATTGACAGAGGGAATGAAGGGCAGAGTGACAGAGGGAATGGAGGGCAGAGTGACAGAGGGAATGGAGGGCAGAGTGACAGAGGGAATGGAGGGCAGAGTGATAGATGGAATGGAGGGCAGGGCAGAGTGACAGAAAGAATAGAGAGCAAAGTGACAGAGTGGAAGGAGTTGAGAGTGACAGAGGGTAATGGAGGCAGAGTGACAGACTATTACAGATCTTTAATACCCCGAGAACCCGACCAAAATAGAAAAAAATGAAACACAAGCCACAGATTAAGCAACTTACCCCTGTGACAGGGCCGCATCCTCTGGCAAAGAGATGCAAATTCTCTTAGTGTCATTCAGCTGAGCGAGAATGCAAGGTCGCTTCGGAGTTGGCAGTGGCACCGTGTGCAGGAAGTAGGCTATGTATCTGCGGGAGAACATTTACACCAGATTCGTATTTTTGTACTTGAAACTGGAACTTGATTTGACACTTTAGATTAGCTGTGTGCTACTAAAGCTGTAGATTTAAACTGAATATTAACTGAAGATTTCTAAATAAACAAATGATCTTGAAATAGGGCAGCAGTTAATGTTCATAAACTTCAGATTATACTGATTTAATATACAGAGGCCGCCTTCGCAGGTATAAGTGTATAAAGCACAGTATTTCTGCAAATTACACCTTGTTAATCTGCTTAATACACAAAACAGAACCAATTGTAATTTCTGGGTCATCTAGGTTTGGGTCAGCGAGTTTGAAGCTACTCGCTAATTGCAACCAATCATGAGAGACCTGATAGAGCCACTCGCTAACTGCAACCAATCAAGAGAGACCTGATAGAGCCACTCGCTAACTGCAACCAATCAAGAGAGACCTGATAGAGCCACTCGCTAACTGCAACCAATCATGAGAGACCTGATAGAGCCACTCGCTAACTGACCAATCATGAGAGACCTGATAGAGCCACTCGCTAACTGACCAATCATGAGAGACCTGATAGAGCCACTCGCTAACTGACCAATCATGAGAGACCTGATAGAGCCACTCGCTAACTGACCAATCATGAGAGACCTGATAGAGCCACTCGCTAAGTGCAACCAATCATGAGAGACCTGATAGAGCCACTCGCTAAGTGCAACCAATCATGAGAGACCTGATAGAGCCACTCGCTAACTGCAACCAATCATGAGAGACCTGAAGAGCCACTCGCTAACTGCAACCAATCATGAGAGACCTGATAGAGCCACTCGCTAAGTGCAACCAATCATGAGAGACCTGATAGAGCCACTCAATGACTGACAAATCATGAGAGACCTGATAGAGCCACTCACTGACTGACCAATCATGGGAGACCTGATAGAGCCACTCACTGACTGACCAATCATGAAAGACCTGATAGAGCCACTCGCTTACTGACCAACCATGAGAGACCTGATAGTGCCACTCACTGACTGATCAATCATGAGAGACCTGATAGAGCCACTCACTGACTGACCAATCATGAGAGACCTGATAGAGCCACTCGCTAACTGACCAATCATGAGAGACCTGATAGAGCCACTCGCTAACTGACCAATCATGAGAGACCTGATAGAGCCACTCAATGACTGACAAATCATGAGAGACCTGATAGCCACTCTCTGACTGACCAATGACGAGAGACCTCAAAAATAAGCCAGAGAACACAGTCATACAGCAAAGTAACCAACCTTTCCACGGGCACAGCAGAAGGCCTATTTGAATGCACCAAGTAGTGTAGAAATTCTAAGAAATTCTTAAACGCCTCAAACATTGGATAGCGTGACACCAGGCACAGAGCCACAGTGGCTTGTACAGACTGGTCCTTCAATCCACCAGGAGCCAGCACAGCCAGCTGATTCTCAGTCAGCTGATCCAGCCGATCAAACGGTCGATAATAAGTCAGAGCGGCTCCGTACTGCCTCTCGTGTCGTTCAGTGGTGAGTACAAAAGTTGAGAACACTGGTTGCGGCATACGCGACTGTACAGGCCAACACTCCACAGCACCGCCCATTGGCATGCAAAACTTGGCCAAATGACCGTCCTTGTCTAACGGGGCCTCGTCCAGATCTTCCATGGGGTATCTTTGCAATATCGATGGCGTGAACATTAAACAATTGGCCTTCACTTCGGCTTTGCGATAGCACAGAAACACATTGGATCCGATTAGGCTGCGGTTCAGACTGCGACCGACTTTCCTGTAGCCATGGGGCGGCTCCTCCCGCTTGTTGGTTAAAATTATTCGAATATCAACTACTGCTAGACAGTCGGCTGGGTTCTGTGGATCCGCTCGCCTGTAGGTGAGATAAGTGTGCTGCGAATTGCTATTGTTTACATTGGCAACCCGGTTGCCAACGGTGCGTTCTAGACGTTCCGTGCCGCGCAACAGACGGTCCTGACCGTCGTAGCTGACACCGATGTCCGTGATGGCCGGCTTGTCCCGACCACGCCGATAGCAGAGGTAAAGCTGCGGAGCGCGGATGCTGCCGTGGTTCAGGTCCGCCTACGGTTGGGGTTTATGGATCAAATGATTTGAGAATTCTGATAACAGTTGAGTGCAGTTTGACTGCTATAGAATCGGGTCTAGCAATCCACTGAATATTATAAAAGAATGGGTCTAGCAATCCACTGAATATTATCGGAGAAAGGGTCTAGCAATCCCCTGAATATTATCGGAGAAAGGGTCTAGCAATCCACTGAATATCATCAGAGAATGGGTCTAGCAATCCACTAAATATCATCAGAGAATGGGTCTAGCAATCCACTGAATATCATCAGAGAATGGGTCTAGCAATCCACTGAATATTATTAAAGAATGGGTCTAGCAATCCCCTGAATATTATCGGAGAAAGGGTCTAGCAATCCACTGAATATCATCAGAGAATGGGTCTAGCAATCCACTGAATATCATCAGAGAATGGGTCTAGCAATCCACTGAATATTATTAAAGAATGGGTCTAGCAATCCACTAAATATTATCGGAGAAAGGGTCTAGCAATCCACTGAATATCATTAGAGAATGGGTCTAGCAATCCACTGAATATCATCAGAGAATAGGTCTAGCAATCCACTGAATATTATTAAAGAATGGGTCTAGCAATCCACTGAATATCATCAGAGAATAGGTCTAGCAATCCACTGAATATTATTAAAGAATGGGTCTAGCAATCCACTGAATATCATCAGAGAATAGGTCTAGCAATCCACTGAATATTATTAAAGAATGGGTCTAGCAATCCACTGAATATCATCAGAGAATAGGTCTAGCAATCCACTGAATATTATTAAAGAATGGGTCTAGCAATCCACTGAATATTATCGGAGAAAGGGTCTAGCAATCCACTGAATATCATCAGAGAATGGGTCTAGCAATCCACTGAATATTATTAAAGAATGGGTCTAGCAATCCCCTGAATATTATCGGAGAAAGGGTCTAGCAATCCACTGAATATCATCAGAGAATGGGTCTAGCAATCCACTGAATATCATCAGAGAATGGGTCTAGCAATCCACTGAATATCATCAGAGAATGGGTCTAGCAATCCACTGAATATTATTAAAGAATGGGTCTAGCAATCCACTAAATATTATCGGAGAAAGGGTCTAGCAATCCACTGAATATCATTAGAGAATGGGTTTAACAATCCACTGAATATTATTAAAGAATGGGTCTAGCAATCCACTGAATATCAATAGAAAAAGTAAAATCAAGAAGGTGAGCGCTATCATTTCTTATGCGACATGTTTCGCCTCGCGTCAGGCATCGTCAGGCTCTTAAAATTAGTAACGATATTTTTGTTCATTTATATTTAACAATTAAGACTAAAACGGGTCGATAAAAGTCAGAAATGTATATAAATTAACAGTAGATTGTACAGTCCGACGGAGAGCTCACAGAGTTGCAATGAGGGTAGAGAGAGAGAGAGATAGAGAGAGACAACGAGAGTGAGATGAGCACAAGTGTACACCTAGAATACTCTAAGGAGGGCACTGGCACCGTGATTGGCAAGTTGCTTATTTAGGATTGGTTTACGCGATTTTATATACAGGGCTTCAAGCACTTTTAGTCTGTACTCATTTGAGCACGCATGGATGGTGGAAAAGTTTTTATCTATTTGGCTGTCACAGCATGATGGCTATCATCAGGTGGTCGTGCACGGCCGACATCTTTTGGCTATGTTCTCTACTCACGTACAGGTGTCAGGTAGTTTCACCTATGTAGGTGATACTCTGGTCGCCAGAGCATTGAAATTGGTAAACGACACCTGCCCGTAAGGAGCTGGGAACGCGGCATTTCAAATTCTTAACAAATTGACCGATTTTCTCGCAACGGAAAGTGACCATGAGCTTCACATTTAAATACTTATTGAACGCTCTGATGAGGTTCTTTTTAAAATGAACAGAAGCAGGCCCATAGAAAGGAATGGAGATATGGGTGCAATCAATCCTCAGATCTTTCTGTTCTTCCTTATTCTGTCTATTGTTCGGATTCGCGACTTTACCATCAATGAATTTCCTTGTTGTTTTTGGAAAAATAGGTGCTAATCGAGCAAATTTCTTCGTGGAAACTAGTCCAGGTGCTACAGATTTCGAAAGCCCGGTGGAGCATACCACGCAGCAGGCCCATTTTCCACTGAGTTGGGCAGAGAGCATTGAAGTTTAGCAGAAGACCAGTGTAGGTGGGTTTACGATAAACTTTAGTGGACACAATTGTTTTCAACATTAATCTGAATGTCTAGAAAAGATATAGATTTCCCACCTTCAGCAGTGAATGTTATGTTGGGATGAGTGCTGTTCAAAATGTCTAAGAATCGGCTATAGTCAGTCCCTTCGTTGAAAACCAAGAGTGTCATCAACATATCTCTTATAGAATTTGGGGGCCGCATCACTCTTCATCCATTCCTCTTCCCAATGAGCCAGACAAAGATTGGCCAAGGTGGGGCTAAAGGGCTCCCTATGGCACAGCCGTCAATCTGCCGGTAAAGCTTATTCTGAAATATGAAGATTCCGTTAGTGGCAAAGATGAGGAGTTTGCGGAAAGTTTCTTTGTCCAAATCTGGTTTCGAATATTGGAACACAGTATCAGTGGCAAGGTTAATAGCAAACTCCAACGGAATGTTAGTAAATAAAGAGACGTCAAAACTGTAGAGCACTTCATTTTGATTAAATTTGGTAGTTCTTAAAGATTGCAGCAGCTGTCTATTAAAATTGACTTGATGATCCTGTGGTATATGTGGCTTGATAAGCTTGTCAAGGTATTTAGCGATTTCATATTCGGTGGTATTGATCATAGAAACGATTGGTCTAAGGGGCTTCTCTGGTTTGTGGACCTTACAAGTTCCATACAAAGAAAATCCATGTATATAAAATCGCGTAAACCAATCCTAAATAAGCAACTTGCCAATCACGGTGCCAGTGCCCTCCTTAGAGTATTCTAGGTGTACACTTGTGCTCATCTCACTCTCTTTGTCTCTCTCTCTATCTCTATCTCTCTCTCTCTACCCTCATTGCAACTCTGTGAGCTCTCCGTCGGACTGTACAATCTACTGTTAATTCATATACATTTCTGACTTTTATCGACCCGTTTTAGTCTTAATTGTTAAATAAAAATGAACAAATAAATCGTTACTAATTTTAAGAGCCTGACGATGCCTGACGCGAGGCGAAACATTTCGCATAAGAAATGATAGCGCTCACCTTCTTAATTCTACTTTTTCTCAGACGCGCAACTTTACCGCAATAGAAAAAGGGTTTAGCAATCCACTGAAAGGCATCAAAGAAGGGTCTTGCAATCCACTGAAAGGCATCAAAGAAGGGTTTAGCAATCCACTGAAAGGCATCAAAGAAGGGTCTTGCAATCCACTGAAAGGCATCAAAAAAGGGTCTTGCAATCCACTGAAAGGCATCAAAGAAGGGTCTTGCAATCCACTGAAAGGCATCAAAGAAGGGTCTTGCAATCCACTGAAAGGCATCAAAGAAGGGTCTTGCAATCCACTGAAAGGCATCAAAGAAGGGTCTTGCAATCCACTGAAAGGCATCAAAGAAGGGTCTTGCAATCCACTGAAAGGCATCAAAGAAGGGTCTTGCAATCCACTGAAAGGCATCAAAGAAGGGTCTTGCAATCCACTGAAAGGCATCAAAGAAGGGTCTAGCAATCCACTGAAAAGCAACAAAGAAGGGTCTAGAAATCCACTGAAAGGCATCAAAAAAGGGTCTTGCAATCCACTGAAAGGCATCAAAGAAGGGTCTTGCAATCCACTGAAAGGCATCAAAGAAGGGTCTAGAAGTCCACTGAAAGGCATCAAAGAAGGGTCTAGCAATCCACTGAAAAGCATCAAAGAAGGGTCTTGCAATCCACTGAAAGGCATCAAAGAAGGGTCTAGAAGTCCACTGAAAGGCATCAAAGAAGGGTCTTGCAATCCACTGAAAGGCATCAAAGAAGGGTCTGCAATCCACTGAAGGAATCAAAGAAGGGTCTAGCAATCCACTGAAGGAATCAAAGAAGGGTCTAGCAATCCACTGAAGGAATCAAAGAAGGGTCTAGCAATCCACTGAAAAGCATCAGAGAAGGGTCTAGCAATCCACTGAAAGGCATCAAAGAAGGGTCTAGCAATTAACTGAAGGGCCTTAAAGAAAGGTCTAGCAATCCACTTAAACACCAGAGTGCTAACTGAAATATTAAAACAGAAAATTCAATCAAAGAATAAACAACAAAATTAGCAATATAGAATACCTACCTGACTATCAGATGGTGTTTTAGTAATCATTTGAAAACCATGTGGCAGCGATTCGCCTTCAGAAACATTCACAATACCAATATCAACAATTGGTTCCAACTTGTTGGCATCTTTAACAAAGTAGTCCTCATCCAGATTCACTTCCAGAGGTTTCAGTTCCTCATTGCCATTGAGTCCAGCCACAGCAAAGTAGTCAGCCAGTGAGCCCTCGGAAAACATAACTAGTCTAGGCCTCTGCCTTTGCAACTATGCAAGTCTAAATACTCAGATTAGAATTTCAACACAAAGACATGCTTTGCTAGTCTTTTTCCTTGAATTTCACTAACTAGATTGCATAAATAGCAACTGTAAGGTAGATAATGCTTGTCTATTGTTCTGCAAAAAATAGGGCATGAAAAACACTTGGGTGACTTAAAACGAAAGATTAGCAAACTAAAATAAGTATTAAATCCTTAATAATTATTAGAATATAGATTTCTTAGTATCCTTATTTATACATATATAGCAATCAGGTAATGTCTACTCATGTCTAGCTAGCTAAATCAAGTATATATATTGCAAAAACTGAGAACAGAACAAATATTTTAAGGCTACACAAGAAAAACATTTTAAAATTAATTAAGTAAAACAAAAAACCTTCTTATGACAAAGAAAAAAGTTAAAGCCTAGATAAGTGATAAACAAGCGCCGCGAAACAGGGGGGGGGGGGGGGCACAGGGGGCAGCTGCCCCCCCTGACATTGAGTTGGGGGGGGGGCATTGTCCCCCTCAAATACAGTTCAACAGCATAATTTTTCTTATATTTAAACTTGTTTAAATTTACTGAACTGGTCTATATCATGCAGCAGCACACAAGACAGGGTAGGGCAGAGCCGTGCTAGGGCCAAGGGGTCTCATTCATAGAAGCCCATACTTTGTACCCTAAACTGTACAAGCGCCAGACGCCCACCTCCCTCTGGCTCTGATTTGCTAGCTGGGCCTGGGCTCTGATAAATAAAACGTTTTTGGGGTGGCATGTGGGGTCTGGGATACAAGCAGTAGTACACTCATACCAATCACACGACGGGGGGTTGGTGTTTTTATTTCCTGATTTCTGAACCTACACAGTATATACATTTAAAGAAAGACCTCTTTGTTGTTAAAGATTTATCTAGAGCTGTAGAGCTCTAATATAATTAATGCCTCAATATCTAGTTTCCACTCCCACATCAAATTCTATTTTTAATTCTTCAGCATTACATTACAACAACTAGCTTTAACAAACTGAGTTTGATTGCTATAAAACTTCTGGCCAAGTAGCTTGTAGATATTACTTTTTCATTAATTTTTTTATATATCAACTACAATAATATATGTGGATGACTAATAGATAAATAATAGTACTATGAGCAATCCACCACCAAGCAAGCGATTCAAGTAGACAAGACTATGTTTTTGCCAAGTACTACTAGCTCTGCATCAGCCACTGACACTTCTGTGTCTATATGTATTTATGGGGCTAGGACTGCAGGGACTGATCCAGTCAATGACAATGCTTTGGCATCAATAGCTAAAAATGCCAAGTCTACAGCAAATCAGCAGGTATTCAGTGAGCTTCCTGAAGCAGTTCCAACAATGCTTCCAGATGCGATACCGTCAGTGAGTAACAAATCTTATATCACTGACACTGTCACGCAATCGCAACAGATGAATGCAAAAGGCAGCTATACATCTCTGCCTGAACAGCCTTTTCAACCAAAGCAATTTGTTTTTCTAACCAAAACCATAAGTGGCTCATCAAGAAGCTTTCAACTATCCTGGTTTGAAAAGCACCCTTGGATGCACTGTTACATTGAATGATAGTATGCAATGCTTTTCTTGTCTGACTACTCACAAGCGAGGCTTGTTTCTGCCAGGTACAAGTCAAGATGGCTCTTATTGATGGCTTTTCAAACTAAAAAAAGCCAGAAAAGTTTTTGTTGCATGAAAGAAGTGAACAACACCAATAGGCTGCAAGATTGCTCTTGGGTCAGAGAGATGCATTGATTTGTGAGCAGCTTCAGACATGCCACCATGCTCAGCAAGAGCAACACTTTGTGGTTTTGCAGACAATGTTTGACACTGCTGGCTCTCTGCTTTCACAAGGTCTAGCATTCCAGGGCCATGAGTTTAGCAATGGAAATTACTTTGAACTTCTATACTTGCGATCAAAAGAAATACTCGCATTGAAAACTTGGCTTATTTGTCGTGACAATTGGCTATTGCATGATATGCAGAATGAGATAATCTCTATTATTGCAAGCGCTGTTACAAAGGTAGTGACGACTGGTATTCAAAGAGCAAGTTTTTTATGTTCTCGCTGATTCAACCTAGGATATTAGTGGCTCTGAACAACTAAGCATGGTTTTCCCTGCTGTTGACAAAAGCTTCACTGTTCATGGCACATTTGTTGGGTTCTACTACCTACCCGATGCAAAAGGTTCTACTATGGCCAATGCACTGATGGATGTCTGTATTTGTTTACAAATCAACCTAGGAAATTGTTGTGGATTTGGGTTTGATGGAGCCAGCAACATGAGTGGAGCAATTAAAGGTGCACAAGCTATTTTGCAGGAAAAGCACCCACGTGCACTCTATTATCATTGCGCCAACCATGCCCTAGATCTGTGCATCCAAGAGGCCTGCAAGGAGGAGCAAGTGATCTATGATGCTTTAGAGCATGTAAAGTGCATGGCCAACTTTATCTGCAAGTCAGGAAAAAGACTTAGCACTTATTCCAATGTTAAGGCAGTGTTGCAAATTGAATATGAGGACTCAGCTGAGTCAAATGAAAGCAGCAGCTTCTCAAAAAAAAATTGTTTTGTCTTACTCGGGGGATAGTGTGAGTGCGATATTTGGTTTTAGGTTCAACCAGCCTGGAATCAGGATTGCAAGGCAGATGGAAACCCTCCTTCTGCAAGCTACAAAAGGCAATTATCTTGATCCTAATGGGGGAATTCTTGCGGGAATTCTGGCCAATGCTAACAGTTTGCAAGTCAACTTGGAAGACTTTTGTCTAGATGACCTCCATTCTGAGCTTCATTCATTGCTTCTAATTGTTGTATAGTAGACAGGACAACAGTAGGTCAAGAGCTTCAGCAATGTCGTTGCTATTTTTTGAACTGCCAGCCTATTGGCTTTGGAATTTGTTCCTCAATTGGTAAAGCTTCTCAAGCTAATCTTGTCTCTGCCTTATTCAGTAGCAGCAGTTGAGAGGACATTTAGTGCTCTTTGTAGAATTAAGACTTGGATGCAGTCAACAATGACACAGCATCGACTCTCTGATGTATCAGTAAGTCACATGCATAGAGATGTTGTAAAGGGCTTGGATTTTCTGGCTCTTTCCTGGACCTTTGCTGATCATACATCTGAGCGCCATGCCATCTTTGGAGTGTAAGCCGAAGCGCAAAAGCAATTATAAACACACAAGTTGTTGCTATAGTTACATCTGATTGAATGCACTGTTTGCGTCATAAAAGTAATCTTAACTTTTCATTTATACTAATTCTGCTTTTTATAAGTCAGCTAGGGGTCAGTGAACTTATCTTATTAAGGGCCAATCAGATAATCTAGTACATGACTGCAGGCCAGAGGAGAGAGAGGAGAGGGTCAGAGGGAATAGACAAGAGAAATAGGGGAATGAAAGGCAAAGGATCATAAAGGAGAGGAGACAAGAGGAGAAAAACATGAAATTGGAGAGGAGAGAGTAGAGGAGAGGAGATAAGAGAAGAAGACAGGAAAGGAGAGGAGATGAGCAGGCTAGATTGCTATTTTGAAGTTTCAAAGGACCCTAAGGCTAGATGCTTTGTGGGTTGCATGTGGGCCAGAGTTTGCTGACCCCTGTTCTAAATCTAAGTGTATATATACAAATGCCTTAAAATATGTCATTAGCGCTATCCTTTATCTACAAGTGGCACTCTATTGTTCACTCTGCACATTAAATTACACTTAGCTAACTTTAATTTTTCACTCTATGCCTATTGTTCACTCTAATGTTCATTTGTTAACAAATATCCTAAACCCCAAGGAGGACAACCTTTTATACATTATGAGTCAGTGACAGTGAGCAATTTTAAAAGACCAAAAATGCTTTTTAGATACATATATTTTGTCTTTGTCAAAAGCTATTATATTAGCTGGGTTAAATCAAAAGTTCCATATTAAAAAATTATTTTAATTTCAAAATATTTATATCATTATATTATAAAACATTGAATTTTAAATATATTTTCAAAAAGCTAATACTTGAAATAAAAAGCTACTTGAAACTACTACTTGAACTAGTTACTTGAACTTGAACTTACTTGAACTTGAACTTGAAGCTACTTAAACTACTTGGAAAAAAATAATTTATACTTTTAAAATAATAGACTTTTCTATTTTTCATTTAAAAAAATTAAAGATGTTTTGAACAAAAGTTACCACTGCCAAGTTAGTATACAATCTATAAATTTCTAAAAAATATATAAAAGACTATTTAATATATATAATAATTTTTTTTATAAAAATTAGGTTTTTTATCAACTGCTTAAAAAGTATTTTTATTTAAATATTCTCTTCATTCTTAAGAATTTATATTGTATAATATCTCAAATATTTATTTTAAGTAAGACAATATTTTATTTAACATTCTATTTACTCTAGGATTTTTGGAAAAAAATTCTTAAGCAATAAGGTTCCAAATATGCAAGGCATATAGCAAATAGCCTACTACAAATTTTGATATATGCTGCTATTAGTACCACAATGCTACATTGTGGTAAACAACAGGAAATTTAGGCCTTAAAACTAGGGTCAATGAGAATTGCCTATAGACAAATTGCCTACAGAGATTTGCTTATTAAGATTTGCCTGCCCAGCTTTTCAAACTAAGTTAATTATCCAATTTTTCCAACTAAGTTAATTACCTAGATTTTCCTATTAAACTTTATCTATAATATATTTTTTGCAGCGAATTTAGTCTAGGCCCTATAACTTATTTAATTTTCAATGAAAAGATTTCCTAGATAAAAGAAAGCAAAGTTGGGCTTTAAATGCCTTGCCTAAGGTCAAGGACACAAACTATTTTATATAGAATAATTAGGGGAATTAAATCCCTAACCTTCAAGTCATCAATCATTATAATTCTAATGCTCTAACTACTACTAGGCTTAGGCCTAGCTTATAATCCTTATATAATCCCAAGTAAAGGTTATAGCCCAGTGGAGAAAAAATAGGTATTGTATAGTATAGCTTAAATATTGTATATCATTGCATTATATTAATTATAAATATATATTAGTAGAATGTACTAATAATATAATACAATGACAATGTTAATCAATATTATTTATTAGAGGCAGGGGGTTGTGTGAACCCTGGTGCACTTTAAGCAACAAAGGCATACAACTGGCAAGAAGCATTACTGCCCACTCCACCAACTTCCCTAAGTAGACATATAAGCACGCGGATATGTACACAGGCACATACTCACACATAAGTGTATAGCGGCCCTAACTTTATTTTATTGTTAGGCATGTACACTACACTTCACTCTACCTTATCCTTGGGGAGGGGGGTTGGCTCTCAAGGCCATTAATTTATACATGTGCGACCCCTTAATTTACACTGGCCATGCGACTTACTTTTTGATCAAAAATGCAACTTACCTCTATCTATGAAAGAAACCCTAGAGCAACATTAATGCAATTTTGGGTAAATGACAGTGGCAAGAATAACTATGAATCTCTTATAAGAGCTTAATGCCTTGTCATCTAATTAGTACTATCGCACTACATCTGTATTCTTTGGAGGTGGGTATTTTTGCGACTTACCCCTGGTCCACCACAATTTACAGTGGCCAGATTGGCCAGGTTGGCCAGCAGTTGCACATATATGATTAATTGCACGAGCAGAGCCAAGCCGAGATTCCAATTCAGCCCCAAATTAATGTGACTGCACTAGGAATCGAGCCTGGGTTGCTGGCTGCTAGCACACCAGAGTAGCTGCACTACTGCTAGCCGTGCTAGGCTATAGCCCCCCTTGTTAATTATTACGATAAGCAGAAATATTGACATTAAATAGGCCTACAATTTATTGGTTAAAATTTTCAATGGTTTGGTAAAAACAGACTGTTTAAAATATTTTTATCTTTAGTCTATCTATAGTGCTTAGGCCTATATATTAATATATACCCCAATAAATCAATAATCCAATATATAATTTGAATTTGAATTAAAAACTGCAACAAAATTACAAAAAGCAGGGGCGTAGCCAGGATTTTTTTTGGGGTATCGGTTAGCTGTTATCAGAAAGCAAGGGCTTGAGATCCACATATCCCCTTAATGTATTTCTAGTGCATAATACATATAATTATTTGTTTGTTAATTGTTATTCTTTCGATTTGGATACCTTTCTCTTCCTTAACGGTCACAATTGCAACTGAAAAAAGGAAAAAAAATGTTGCTTTGGAAATTTGGGGGTATCGGCCGATATACCAATACCCCCCTCGCTATGCCCCTGACAAAAAGTCTCAAGAACGAAAAGTGATGTGATGTAAGTTGTTGCCATTCAAGGCCCTGACCCTCTACCATCTTGCCAACAATGCCTTGGTCCCCTCCCCTCCTTTTAGAAGCTCGCAGGCTTTGAATATATCCATTTCTATATTACCTGCTCCACATGTTGCTTGTTAGGAGACTACATGGGGGCCCATCTAGAAGCCTCTTCACATTACCAATTCCAGAACCAAAATCGGTTCGGATCTTCCAAGAAAAACAGCACTATTTAACTCTGTTAATATTTGACTGCCTTTACAGCCTCACTTTGCACAATTTTTCACTTTCTTCTTGGCGATTTTCATTCAATAATTAAGAGGTTATAGCAAGTATATACCCCTAGTTAAGGACAAAAAAAGTTATACTTTACAAATTGGTTCTGGTTCTAGAACCAGAACAAGCAATATGAAGAGCCTCAAGGTCGATTACATGGTGTCTATATCGCTACACAAAGCTTGGACACTACTACCGTTAAACATAACTCGAATTCTGCAAAAACCGAGATAATCGTGGCTGCTTCCATTACATCCGATAAGAAGTTTTTTTATTTTTTTTTCACCAATCCTCTAATCCTTTTAACTCACTACCTTAACAGGATTGGGTATAATTTGTTAAAGTGAAGAAATGCGCACCATTTCGTCTTGGGTAGAAGCGTTGAACAGGAACCTTACTTGCTGATCAATACTGTTAAAGCAACTCGCCCCGGTCGTTCGAGTCCCCGGCCGTTTCGATTGAAGTCGATAATTATAATGTTTTACTTTGATTCAAGGACATCCTAACGTCCTTGGTTTGAAGTTTTAGATCCTTAGGTCGTAGGTCCTTAGGTCCTTGTGTTTTAGACAGGCCTTATAATTAATTAATTCCCACTAGAGACAGATGACCTCCGCAATTTTATTGCCACAAACTAATTGCACACTTTCGATTGCAGATCGATGCTACATAGTAATTATTAAAGTAAATTATTAGCAACGAATATAGTAGCTTTAATTGTCTCTTAATCGTTGGGTATTATTGAAATCATGCAATTTTCTAAAAATTAAAAAAAATTCACAAAGTGAAAATTTTACAGGCAGCTCTTAATATCCTCTCAACAAACTTTTTTGCACATGTTATATCAACTGCGATATTGCAGCTATATACATATGTATTTGGCAAGAGCAGCGATTGACTTCGGCTCACTCGTATACACCGCATGACGCCCAGTTTTCCATGACTACGAGTATATATCGCTCAGGTGTACTTCAGGTAAAGGGATGAAATATACAGTGAGAGCTAGAGTTTCAACTGATTTGTAGCGGCCGCTTAAACCGAAAATTCGTGCTTGCTTCGACTATGGGATGTATTCAAGTCAATCCAGATTATGTTTCAATAACCAGCTGAATTGTCCGATCCGTGCCCAAGTGCCCCAGTACAGTACATCTAATTACCGAGTCCTATACTATACATGTACATGTACCTTTCACGTCGATCTCGAATGCAAGAGCGAAAGCTTGTAAGTGACGGAAATCATTAATCAATGCAAGAGGAATTGAAGCAATGCAAGAGGAGGGATGGTGCACCGAGGTGTGCGGTTTGGAGGCCGAGACGTTGAAGCACATCATGGAGTGCCCCTCCACGCGCAGCCTTAGGGAGAAGCAGGACCCGCACGAGATGCGAGACTTGAGTAGGAGACCAGGAGAACGCGACTGACTTCTGGAAGAAGATTCGCCTGGAAGGTAAATCACTAGCTATAGTGGCGGCTTGATGCAGGCACACACACAAACACAACAGCAATAAAAACAATTTTTTTGTTTGTCTCAACCCTGCGGCTAGTCCTTCCTTTAATTTCGTTCTCTTATAATTTATTCAGTCTACTTTATCCTAGCTACTTAAAGACATATATCAAGTGCATATTGGAATGAGATGAAATATATTGCGTACTTCACATATAGAAACCAATATTTAAAGCCAACAAGCTGAGGCCTGTTGGCCGAGTGGCCACCCCAGCTCCGCGACCAGAAACCCATCAATTCCGCTGAACAATGCCTCTGCACCAGCAATCCAGCCTTGCTGCTACCGCAAAAGTCTGCTTTGCAGTCCTTCTTTGCGCGGCTGGCCGAGTGGTTAAAGTATCCTACATCGGCTGCTTCGTTGACTACAATATCGGCGTGCGCGACCTGGACGAGCTCATGGACGCTAGCAGAATTGGCAGTTTCAGCATCTCCGGCGGCTGCACCTCGGGCGGCAGCATGACTCACGAGCAATGCACCACCTTCTGCTCGCTGGGCGGCTTCCCTTACTTTGGCTTGCAGTCCAGCCAGCAGTGCTTCTGCGGCAAGTCCAACGGGTCTCAGGGAGCCGCCAGCGAGAGCCAATGCGGATATGCCTGCTTGGGCAACTCCAGCCAGCTCTGCGGCGGAGGCAAGCGGAACTCCGTCTTCGCTCTGGCTTACCCGAGTGAGCAGCTACTGTAGTCTGCTTTATCTGGCTGGCTCTATGCATTTCTAGCAATTGCAATGTAACATACTATATGCCAGAATCAGGTGTTGAAGGGTGTGTCCGCGTTCAAAACCGAGTTTTAACTGGGCCTCTGGACCTATTGGTGGGACTCTATAAAAAAATAATTAACAGTTTCAGAACTACCAAGAGGGGCCGGGGTGGGAATTCGCTGACAATTTTTTTGCTGCGCCGGAACGGAGCAACGCAGGCACACGAAATTCAAGAACACTGACTAGCTTTTTGTTGCGCACCTTCTCAAACAAGAAACAAGTCGCCAACGAGAGTCGCCGACGATTCTGCCGATTTTCGGACCATAAGCGCCAGTGTATTCAGTACACCCCTGTGCGCCAATCAGCCCTGCGCCTGTGTGCAGCCTTGCAAAGCCTCCAAATTTCATCAGCACGTCGACCACATGTGTCTGCTTCAGCTCTGACTTCGTTGGTCACTAGCCTTCACCCAGGCGGAGCTTCTGGACCTTCAACAGGTGGCACCAGCTGACTAAATGTATGGACACGCTGTTGCAAATTTCTCTAGTTTCGCTGATCAAGTTTCGACAGTGGGCAAGCCTCAACTGCTGGACATCCTCAGCTGGTCTCTTGAGCATTCCGTCATCACCCCGACGCCGTCGGCACCTCGGAATTCGGAATTCCCACTCCCTTGGTTGTTCGACGGGCGGAAAAAATGGTTTGGTATTCCTACTTTTACCCAAGCAATATGCAAGTAGTGTAGGGCACTCTGGTTTAACATCCTTCATCACCTGATCCTCTTATTGCGTGGACTACTAAACTCGTTTCAGACAAGGACTACTTTCACCGCCTCTCGATGCCCAGCCTCACCGTGAGCACATCTCAACCAGCCTACTGGACTGCGGCCGCCTCGCACGATGCCGAATGCCTGACGATCTGTGCCCGGAGCCCCGACTGCCAGGCCGTCGTGTTCGCTGAGCAGCAGCAGCTCTGCTACCTGCTGGAGTTTGCCTACCCACCTGTAGGGCTTAACATCACCGCTGGCAAATATTATGCTCGTGGCTAACAATTGTCAGAAACTATAAGACTTTACAAATTCTTCGAACTAAGGCTTCTAAAACGAGTTTTATAATAGGTGAAACTGAAAAAAATCTCTTCAAAAAACAAAGTTACTGAAGCAGATTTCAAAAGTTTCCTCGACCCAATATTCGCCAAACGATTTTTAACAAATATTTCTTGGAAATTTTTTTTACACTGCACTGTCCCTTCTGAAAAAAGCTAATTTTTAACTATCAAAATATACACAAAACAAGGCTAAAAGTACAACCAAATCCAGTTTATCTTTTTCCAAGGACCCTTCTCTGCCACTGAATCCAATCGAAATCCCGGTTCTTGACAGCTTTGCCATTCTTTTAGCTTTTCTAGACTTTTCCAGACTATTCGCAATAAAAATCGAGGCCAAAAAACTGAATATAAGACTTTCTAAGTATATTTTACCATGGCAACCATCTCAAAAGCGTTGATCCCCTCCCCTCTAAGAGTCTTTCAGCCTGGGGCATGCTAAAGTTAAGCAACGTTTCGACATTCACTCTTCAAAAAATGAAGGGAAAGAGTCTGGTGGCATTGTTCTTCCTCGCAACAATGCAGTCGGACTTGCTTCTCGGCTGGCGTACTCAACGCTGCTGAGCAGTTGCATTGAGTGTGCAGAGACTGACATCGATTTTCTGAGACTTAACACTCTCAGCTCTGCTCAAGTCATACCTGCTTCTTACTGCGTGTGGTGCGGCAGCTCTGGATCAGTGAATGCAGCAGCATTGGCCATCTTTTCTTCCTTTGGAAGAAACCTCTCGCCCCCCTCCCTTCTGAAAGTGGCTACTTGTCTGTTGAGTCATTGCAGTCTCTTAAGCATTTTATATTGTATTTGAGCAGCAGATAAATGTGTGGTATTAGCTTTCATGTCGTTCAAGTGTTGACGACATAAGCTCATCCTTATTTCCATAAAAAATTGTCAAAGCACATGTCACAACTCACTCTCACTGCTGTTAGTAGCCGGGCACGAAGACAGACTCGTCAAAAATATAGCAGGGTTTCGTTAATTCAATGCAAAAAAGCGAATTCAATGGCATGTGATGGAACAAGAAGTTGAGCAATTATATAACCTCGCTTTCGTCCTCGGTTTTAGTAGCATACATCTATTTTTATGTTTTGATTTGCGACGATTGAGAATGCAGTATTTAAATTCATATTTCTTTTGACCTCAATGCTTTCTTGGTGATACATGCAGCTATTCAGGAACGACAAGCCCATGACGGTGGACTCTTGCCCAGGAGAACACCAGTAAACCGGCGCCGTGCCAAATGAACGGCGATTGCAAGGCAGTGTGCACATACTTAAGAACAAAACGCGACACGTCTTACTTGACATACTTGACTCAGCTGCAGGGGGCCCGGGCCCCTTGATGCAGCGACGTCACAGATGCAGCGACGAGGCGTTCCCGAATATTTGACCAACCCCTAGCGACCACAGACAGCTGGTGATGCGGTGTCGCACCGGGAGATCCGGTGATTTCGGTGTCCACAGTGCGGCCTCCCTCCCGAGAGCCCCGTAGGTAACTGGTCGCTCGCCCGGTAGCCCTTAGGTGGCAGAGGTTCTCGGGCTTGAATACGTCTGAGAGATCTGGGTTTTGGAACCGAGGTCCAGGTGAGCCTGTCCTGAGTAAAGGCGGGGCATTCTCAGATTAAGTGCTCCGCTTTCTCGACACCGGAGAAAGGCGGAAAGGGCATTCCCTGGAAAGGATTTTTCCCTGGAGATTGCGATGCCTGGCAAAGCAGCCTTGACCCGAGAGGGCCGTGGTCACCGCCCTGATGTCCCTGCGGTTGAGTCCGAGCAGGGCCCTGCGCAGGACGGAGGAAGGACAGGGGACAGCCGCGCAGGATTGCCGGCAGTCGGGAGCGTTGGCCCAACTCTCCCTGTGCTTTAAAGCCACCCACTGGTTGATCCGAGTGGTGACAACGGTGGTGGGGGTGCGGCAACGCGACACGTCGAATAGAGAGATGCTTAGGTTTCTGACTGATAGTTATTTTGACTTTTGTTGCATATAGCATTTCTGAATGCTCGAATGGCTTTGTCTGCAAAGTATGTAATGATACAGGGAATGATAACCTGCTCCCCTTGCGCTCCTGATAAATATATGAGAGAAATAAAAAAAAATAGAAGGCATCTCAAGCTTGAGAACCACCATTAAGGACTTCGACTTGCATGGTAACGGATGTAACACCTAAGTCGTCGTATACTAAGTTAAACTCTGTATATAGTAGTGTACAAACTGTGTGTACAAATTCTGTAGCAAACAGAAGCAAATAGATAGGAAAACTTACATGCAAATATATAAAGGAAAACAAACTTACAAGCTGACATACTCTCTGTGTTAAACTTACAGCTCGCAATAAGCAGCAACACTATAATTTAAAACGTGTCTGTACTCAATTTCCGCTCTATTTAGTTGAGAAAAATTTACGAAAATTTCACCATGAAAACAATTCATGGACTACGTATGCACTTAAGTTAACGCGAAAGCATTACATCTTAGCTGCTCTAAATGTATATGCGCTTAATTTGATTTTGCTTTTTAGTTAAGCCCTACAGTTAAGTACAGCATGTCCTTATTAGGAGTGAGCTGCATAACGTTTTAAAGTGAATAAATTAGGTGCATTATGTACAGTTTACATGGTGCAGCATATACATAATGCATTTACATGCAAAAGAAACTCCTCGCATAACAAACAAAAAAAACGAAAAACATCTTTAAAAGCAATGATGAGAAATAAAAATCATATCGTTATCACATGCAAAGACCTATTTTGTTACGAAAGAAAAAGGCGCAATCACAAACTGATTGAAACAACCAATCTAAACCATTCACTCAGAGCGTCGCGATGCTTCAAGCAGCCAGCGAGCCAAGAACTCTATCGGATCAGACGGTCGGGCATCGGCGACTCTAGCAAGTCCTTGGCCAAGAAGAGCACCTGTGTGGTTGCGACAAACATTGGTTGGGGGTGGGTGCAATGGCTGAAAATAATTAGTCGAGGGTGAATACATTCCAAATTAAATTTCGGCATACTCACGGATATGCTGAAGGTAAGGAACCTCTAGATAGGTGGAAACGGAACAATAATTGCTCGAGTTATCCATCGAGTCAAACTTTGGGGCCGTATCTGCGTCAACGTCTGATAGGATTTCGTACAACTGCACCGGGTGATTCTCCAGCACAATCACGAGGCGATCGTTTGATGGAGCAAGCATGAGAAACGGCTCGTCCTCGAAGATGTAGTCAAAAGCTATGGAGCCATCAGCAACCCTGTAGGCCTGAATCGAAATAAGGTTTTTTATTTATTACTTTGGTGTTACTTTAAACGACAAAAATGATCTCCTAAACGCAAAGGACGGCATCTTAAACGCTTAGAATGACATCGTAAAAGCCAAGCAGCTTGGTCTTGGACGCCAAGGAAATTTTGGTTTCGTGGCTTGCAAGCTACTTTACCCGTAAATCTAATTGTGTTTTTTGTGTCGGGGTTAGGCTTTCCAGCTGGTGCTTGCATTTAACTGCAGTACTATCTACTGTTCCTATAAATTTCTGTCCAATTTATTCAGCAATGACTGATGAGCAAACAAGGTTTGAGGTCAACAAGCACGCACACAACATTGATACTGATCGACGGGCTAAAATAGCCGAAGTGCTGGGAAGGTTGCCTCGGGGATCTGTTTAGAAGGCTTGTAGAAGATTTTGGTCTCAATTTAGGAAGCTGATCGAAGCTGAGGCCATTTTTTGAGTGACTTAGTGAGCCATTGTTTCTTACTCTTAGCGGCAGAAAGTTTCAGCTTGCTGTCTCAAAAATTGATTTCTCAGGGCCACTTCTCAACTTGTTGTACTTGCGCGGATTTTGCTGATACACCCAGAAAAACCTCTGAACTCGAAGTGGTGCCAAACCGGGAGCCCTACGTACTAAAATTGAGTTCGCAACAATTTACAAGACTTGTTTTCCCAACGGTTAAACCTTTGAGCCATGCGATTTACAATAGCAAAAAAGTCGAGGACTCAATGACGTCACAATAACTGCTATCAACTTCCCAGTAATTTTTGATGAAATCCAGGCTCAGCAAGCTAATCTCAAACCTGAACTACTCGAGGCGGATCGTGGAACTCTTCCTGTTCCATGGACTGGTCATCATCCAGCGGATTGTTGTATATGTGCACCTGTCTGGCGGCTCGTACTTCTTGCCAATCACTAGACGCCTGTCGGGCGTGACCAGCATGTCCATGAGGATGACGCTGTTCGTCGGGTCGAGATCCCGAACCAACTCGCCAGTTTCAATGTTGAACACCTTCAGCCGGTAGGTAATGCAGTGCAAGCCGTCGTCAAGCAGGTAGAGGACGCCTGCATCGAATGTTTTACTGATTGTCAGGACTTTGTAGTCGCGAGTGTCACAGACAACCAGCTGACCCGGCCAGCACATGGCATCCTTGTGACAGGCCTCCTCATAGCTGCCGATCTTGTCACAAAGATACTGTACTATAATGTGACCCGGATGCTGAGGTCTGGCAAACAGCCACACGGGACTGCACGAACTATCAGCAGCAAGTTGAGGCGAATAGCGCAAGTTGAAGTGCATTTCAAGCAGGCATTCGGACATCAATTGACTTTTAGAGTTGCCAGATTTACTCAAATTTTCGAATAGTTCATCATGTAGGAGTCAGCATTTGCATAGCCGTAGGCAGTGTCGTCTTTGCGTATGGTTTGCGAGTTTCTTCATGACAAACTCCTTGACAAACTCGAAAGCTAATCGCTTGATTTCATAATCTTGATCGCTTGGAGTCAATTTATTTTCAGCTAAAGCTAGTTCTTTCTTCGCCAATTCTAGCATCTCCATGGCAACAGATCTGCAGGCGATTTCCATCATTTCTTGTCCGACTTGAAGACACGGTAGTGGCAAAAAATTTGTAACTTTTTTAGTCGGAAGATCCATGCAAAAAATAGCTGTAAATTTGGGCATCTTCAAAATGGCAGTTTCATACGAGCTGAGAATAGTGGAGGAATTCATCAATACTTGAAGTTGGTTTTCCTCTTCCGAAAGGATGCAGCAGTACCTTGCGGGACGACCGTAACCCTTGATGTCAGCCAGGGTGGTCAGTGGGTCGCAGGGAAAGACACTGACACTCGGTGGTTAGAAATGAGAAACCGCATTCTACTGTGTTTCAGTGCAATCTGGAGATACTCTACAACTTCGTCAGTATTCACTGCTTTGCCTTCAACACTGAAATCCACCGTCTCTCGCAATTCAACTCGAAAATCGACCCTGTCTAGAGGCTGGTTTTTTGGCAGCTCATTCAAAAGCACCGCTTGCTCCAAATCAATCAAATGCAGCAAATTGTCTTTAAATGTTCCTAGTAAGGCTAAGTTGACATCGCCGAGATCCCAGTGCAGCATGACGTTCTTGAGAGTTCCGTTTATTGTTCCATTAAAGTCGGCCTCTTGAGCTGCTGTCAACTTTGTAATTTTTTTTGCAATTTTATTCTTAGTTTTATCTCTAATTTTGAATGAACCATCCTCGTCTGATCTGGAACTGTCTGAAGCACTGGATGCTTCACTACCATCATCAAGTTCGTCGATATTGTCGCCCAGTTGCAAACTTTTCTCACAAATCGTAGATTTTGTGCAACTAACGGTATCGAATTCCGTTACTCGACCGCCCAGTGCATTCGCGTCAAAGTAGGCCGTGTAGAAGCAACCAGTTGCCGGCCGATAGATAAACCGACCGTTTTTCTTTTCCATAGTAGTGACTATGGAATTTTCATAGTCGCTATCGAAATCCGGCAAGGAAGAAAGGTTCAGCACCTTTACAATGATGAATGACTCATTCTCAAAGCCCTCGGGCACGCAGTTGATTATCAGGAAGTCAGTCTTTGGCGGCTGGCCAACAACGGAAAAGCTGGAATCTCCGCTGATAGCTCGAATGAAGGTGCCTTCCCGGCCGGACCAAACGTTTAGCATGAAAGATGAAGCGCCTTTCGAGATAAGATAGTCGCCATACTGACTAAGAAACACTGTCTGAGGAGTGTAGGTAACCACGCTGTCAATTGTTAGAACCTTGTCCTTGTGCGACCTTTCCAAGATTGTATTGTAAGCCAAATTAAAGAAATTTCCTTCACTGAGCTGGCACACGAAACCCATGCTCGACTTGAACGTATAATGAAACAAAATGGCGCACGTGCTGCTATCAGCTGATAAAACAGCGCTAAATGATGTAGCTAAGAAAGACTTGTCTCTTGAGGTTCTCCAGCAGAACTTTTCCCTCACATCACTTTCAGTGACTACAAAAAGTCGAACTGTAAAAATCACTGCATCCAATGACGCCGCGTTCTTCTCTAAGTATCGAGTGACGATTAAAAGCTTGTCGTCAAGCACGTAGGGGGCCAAAATTTGCTCGAATCGACTCGAGTCGCTATCATTAAGTAGCACTTCTGGCAGACTAAGCTCTCTCTCTTCCATGCTTCCCAGAAGAAGCAGTCGAGGCTTAAACGGCGCATCCGATGAAGAATTTTCAGTTTCAATTGCCTCCTTGTCTTTAGAAAGAAACCTACCGTAGAAAAACAGAAAATTGTTGCCGCTAGACACAGGGTCGGACATTCTCGACTTACGCCGGCTTCTTACGGTTTCGATGTGACAAATTTTCATCGGTTTTGCTCGGATTATAAAAAACTGCGGACACGATGAACTACTATCAGCTGAATCTGGCGACCACTTAACAATCATGTGATTCTGCGAGCAACTAAATACATGATCTTCGCTCAAGTCAACTGGAAGATTGACTGGCAGCCTCTCCACCAGCAGGCGCCACCTGCCAGTGTACATATTGGCTTCGTAAAGTCTGTAGACCTCCGCGCCATCGGACTGCTCTTTGGCAGCAACAACGCAGCTTCCGCTGGATGCCAAACGGCGCACGCTGCGGACATGCAGAAAAGACGGGCGGTCGCATTTAGCAGTTGCGAGAGCGTTGCCGTCCAAATCAAACCAGGTGACCGTATTATCCAAAGCTGAGGTCACGTAGAACTGCCCATTATCACATAGGACTGCCAATGCTAGCTGAACCTGGATGCTGCAGTGGGTGAAGCTGCTGCCACTGTCGAAGCACCTCATCGTCGGGGATATACGACTCATGTGCGCATTTTTTCGACACCCATCAAGCAGTGCTCGAATCCGATGCGAATTCTTTGAAAAAGACTGCAGCCGACCACAAAGATCGACTCCGAGTCCCAAGCTGCTGTGATTCAAGCTCAGTGCAGCGATTCGAATCGCATTGTAAACTCGCTCGGCGTCCTCTGCCGCTGATTGATCTCCTCGCTCTGACTCTTTTAGATCGAGAAACAACTGAAGATCTCTCATCACCTGATATCGAGACGATGAAGTCAGTCGAGCTTCCAGGTAGTCGGCATTGAATGTCACGTGATCGTGGAATTCGGACAGTCTCCCACTGGAAATGAGGTGGAATGGAAGCTCGCTGAGCTTGCGAAGATTGAACCGACGAGTCTTGTCAGCGTGCTGCTGCAGTGCGTTCGGCTGAGCGGCCACCTGTCTGTCCGCCTCTGTCGGTGGATGCGTACCCTGAAACATGCAGCGGGTTCGTGTGATCAAGTAAACTAATGCCTGTGCGCGTGACTTAAAAACATAAATAAGTTATTATTACTTATGTTTTAAGTAATAATAACTCATTACACCTGCACCAATTGGGCCAGATATGCAACCGAAAGCAACCGACAGCTATTGCGCGGCGCATCTAAAAGCTGTTCAATGCATGGAGTGGTGGGAGGAGGTCGCAACGCCCACCCTCAATTGCATCAGCTAAGGCTAGTACCCATTTTGTACAGCTGTTTGTACTGAAGCAATGCAGAGCTAAGTGCCTTGCTCAAAACACAAATTGTTTCAGTTGAATCAGGATTCGAACCCCAATCCTACATTTCGTGAGTCCGAAGCTGTAACGACTAGGCTACTCTTCCCAACGAAAAGCATATAAGTACAAATATACTTGGTATTTACGTACCTTGCGAGCCAGCTTGCTTGCCAGTTTCGCAGGACATCGAAAAGGCTTTGGTCGGCCGGCCCACACTCCGAGAAAGTAGTCTGACAGTCGCGAGTGAGTCGCCTTTGCATGCTCTACGTCTGCAAAGAAGTAGTCGGTGGCCACTTCCCAGAACTGACGGTGATACCAGAACAGTACTCGCGCTCCGTCAGCCTCTCGCTCTGCCAGATAGCCTCCGATCGCGTGACGAATCGAGTCCACGACAGCGGTGGAATGCGAATGAACGGCGGCAGGTGGTGCTCGAATATCTCGCCAAGCACGTCCTCATCCAAGGACAGCAGGTCTTCCAGCTCCGGCTCACTGAGACCACTTCGCGACGCCGTGATGTACGACAACGAGTGAAACACGAGCAGCTTGCCGAACTGGCGTTCCAGCTGTCGGAACAACTGGAAGATGGCTCCGCGCACTGAGGCCTCGATCGACTCCGGCTCGACTGTCGTGTAGGAACGCCAGCTCAGAGCCTGGTTGAACAGCAGGTTCATGTAGATTGGCAGACTGCACACTTGGAACGCGTCTCGGAGAACGGACCACTGCGGATCGGTGAGGCAGCGACCGCGGGACTCCAGCATTGCTCCGACGATTTTGCTGCAGAGCGACGGCTCCAGAGCTCGGACCTCTACGAAGCAGGCCTCATCATTTTCCAACAGCAGCCGGCAGGTGTCCAGGATGCCGAACATGTCAGGCAGTGTGCTGAGCACGAGCTTCACGTTCTCAGGAAGCTCGCTGCGCATCCAATTCATCGTGTACGCTCCGTCCGACGAGTCCAGCTGGTCTACCGAGTCAAGGAAAATCAGGACTCTGGAAGGTAAATGAAAGATATTCAGTGAATCTAGTTCGAATCTAAAAAATCAAGCGCTTATTTAGACGTGCTCTTGTACCATTCTGCCTCCCAAGCACGTAAAAAATCGCCTTAGTATATCATTTAAGCATAATGATGCATGTATGTATCTGTGGATGAATTTTGGCGTATAGAGCTGGCTCACGAAAGCAAGTACAGTTCGTCCGACTAATGTACGCTCGTAAGCAAGCCTTTATACTTTGAATTATTTTCGCTACATAGAAACATTAATACTAGCATAATTAGAAGCTCGGTGAAAGAAAAAATCTGAGCTACTTACCGGCGATTCTGAAGCGTTATTGAATGGCAAAGGTCGTAAAATGTATCGATCAGTTCACGGAACGAGTCTAAATTTTGAAGCGTCTTCGAACTCGATTGACCTATTACGGTTTCAATCTGTTGACACAGCGACCTCAGTGTCTGTCGAATACTTGATGTGGCGGGGCTTGTTCCGAGAAACCGGAACAGCACCACTGCGCTGTCCCTCTCAGTCTCAGGCAGCCACTGTCGAGCCAGATTGCCTGCTCGTGCGAGCACTGACGTCTTTCCGCAGCCTGAACAGCCGTGAATCACCAGAGGACGTCGCGATGGACCAACAATGTAGTCACGAACTGCACCCATCGTGTCCTCTCGACCCTGGAACTGACTCACGTAGTTAACACACTGGTGAGAGTGCTGCAGTACCTCCGTGTACAAAGTGTTGGACTCGAGCTCCGACAGATCTCGCACTGCTCTCTCAATCAGACGACGCAGGTGATTCTCACAGTCGCTGGCAACGCGATTCTCGTACGACGGAGCGGACTCAACCAGAGACTGCCAAGTTACTCGGTACTCAATCGAGTTTTCACTTGGTAACAGACCAGGTATCTGCTGCTTCTTGAGATCCTGCAGCTTCTTGAACACCGTCTCATCAAGGCCTCCGCTGGCGTTCGTGTCGGCGAACCGTGCGCTCGTCACGTCGCTCTCGCGCTCCCTGAGGTCGCTGATCTCGCGACGAAACAGCAGTGCGTCTCGTCGTCTGTCCGGTCTGCAGTTCACGATTCCGTGCACAAACTCCAGCTGAGTGACTGACGCTGTGGACTCCAGAGCTCTCGCTTCAGTGAGCTCTCCCGCTTTCACCGCAGCATCTGCAGCAGACTGAGCCGCTTCTAGCAGTTGCTGCTCTTCCTCTGCACTGACAGCTGACTGCAAAATGAACACTGGCTGCAGCTGGTTCTCGTCCAGCCTGTAGAACTTGCGGAGAAGGTCCGCTGCAACGTGATTGCCCTGAGCCTTCATGGCCTTCTCGAGCGCCGACATGTCCGACTGCTGTACTCTGAATGGCAGCTGGTGAGTCCCGTAGCGATGACTCAAAA